>CM076570.1:925024066-925624066 GCA_034641835.2 Pinus albicaulis
TCCAATGTCATCAGGGTTTAACGAGTTTGACAAAGAGAGAACTCGACATCTTTTCATGTTTAGAGAGTTTGAAAAGAAGGCAGAAAAGAAAACTCCAACAGTCCCTTTTCGTAGGTAGTCTCACAGATCCGAAAAGGTAGAAAAATGTGTCTGAGAGAACCTTAGGCTAAGGTATTCCTTTTTCGTAAATAATCCATCCCAGCCCGAAAAAGGGTTAAACGTATACTAGGTAGATATCGTTTCGTAGCCATTTAACGAGTTCAAAATGACAAGAATCTTGACAATATTTTCAACTTTAGAGAGTCAAAAAAGAGTTGAAAGATGACTCCAGTAGTGACTTTTTCGTTTTTTTATTGAGTCCAAAAAAGTATAAAATATAACTCGTTACTTCATCATTGTCGGATGAAAAACCTGTTGCTACACAAGAGACATGTGTAAAACCCATTTTTCGAAAATAATATAATAGAATAATTGAAAAACATGCCTTAAAACCTAATTAAGGTTGTGAAAAGCTATAAAATTCCAAAAAATGCTAAAGATAATTAGTTTTCACTTTTTACCTCTTGTGGAGCAATAGTTACCCACTTTACTGTGCAATCTTGTGGAGACAATAGCGGCCAATCCAGTAGATCAATCACAAATTTGTCAACTCCAGGTAAGATATGAGATCCGTCTTGTCATTTTAAGTTATTTCTTGCTTCCTGCATTTGTCAATATCAAATTTTGGGGGAGGAAATGTAAAAATTAGGGCTGCACGGTTGGCACAAGTTTCGGGCACGGAGTCGCGCCAACCGCCCGATTTTTAACACTACGGCGCGCCCATTGCTGCGACTATTTGGGAAACAGTCACGCCAATGGCGCAAACCATTTTCTAGCAAAAATATGCATCAAATGTCCCAATTTTTTACAAATGTAAGGGTTAAAATTGACTAATATTACTCATGTATGTGTGTTTGCAGGTAGAAAGAGGCAAAATGGTCGTTGAATAGAAAGAACGGGAACATAGTGAAGAAGATGAGTTAGCCATTGAAAATGAGGGAGTTATGGAAGCCGTCAAAAAATGTGGTTTGAAAAAATTATTTCTAACACCATGTCTTCGAGCCCAACCAGAATCGCTACAATATATGATCAGTATATGGGATGAAAATAAGGAAAAGTTCATCCTACTGGATCAAGAACTTGAGATTGATGTCTCTGACGTGTACTTCATCACAGGATTATCGCAGAGGGGTGCAACACCACTCCCAACCGGCACTTGGCCCTGCATGGAAAAAATGACCATGGTGGTAGACAGGGTATGTCGAGGAGTGCAGAAAGGTTCAGGTAGTGGGAAAGTTGATATACAAACTATCCCAGATTTGACACTATGTGTGGTATTGCATACCATCACACGGGCTGCGGGATCACAAGCACCGCACGAACCAACAAAGACACATGTGCTTCTTGCTGTAGACTGCATGGCACCGACCATCTACAACTGGGCAGAGGCCGTGACCATAAATATGAAGCACCAACTAACCAAATGCAAGAAGACCAAAATGAAACAATTTTGTTATGGATCTATTCTGGTATTGTTCTTCCTGGAAAAATTACCAATTTTTCAGCGACAGGAGGTTATAGTCCCGTTACCACCAGCGAGAGAACCACAGATGGCTTGATGGGAATCTTTGATGCCAAGGGCAGGGGGTGGCCAACAAATGTCCTGGAGGCCAGAATTCTTCGACTGGCTCCGTCAACAATTGATTGTCGTGGAGGACTGGCCCTACTCTGGCACAGATTTCACTGATGATCTGGACCTCCCACTCTTGGAGGGAGAAGATTCGGATGAAGGTTTGGGTGAGACTCATTTTTTAAGTTTTATGAGTATTATGATTTTTTTTATTTATGCATGTTCTGACATAAAATCCATGTAAATGCAGATGTTGGTCCAGAGAGACCTGTTGGTATGTCACCGATAGCTAGGCGAATCCCTCGCGATTTTTACCCTCAAGGCGAGGGCGACAAGGAAGATGAGATAGTGCGCAACCTAGAGGGGATCACATGAGGAGTCCCAGATTATGCATGTTTTGATGATGTTCCTCGCACCTACCAGAGGCATACCGTAGGGGTGCCCAGCCGAATTCACTGCTTACTGAGACGGCTAGTACGATCCATGACATGTTATCATGAGTACCATGTTGATTAGACCCCTATGTTTATTTTATCTGCATATTTTGCGAGACAGGATGTCTCAGGATGTAACAGAAACATACATATATTTTTTGATGTTATGATGCACACAGTTGCAAACATGTGATATATATATGTATATACATCTATTTCCCTACATGGATATTTTACATATGATGATGCTTTTTATAAATGATGCAAATGTCTATCTAATACAATGTTAGCCACCATATCAATTAACGTGTTCATTCGTCTAGGAATATGTTGATAAGTAACGACCCAAGAGTCAGGAAAATGTTCACAAAGCACATAAAGCCAAAATATTTCATTTTTATGCAAGCTCGAAAACAAAAGTAAACTATGCTTGAAAAACAGGCATGCCCCCCAGCATGGTGACTCAATTCGAGGTCCACATGCCCCCCAAGCTTTATTCCATATGAAAGGAAGATGGAGTGAAGGTTCAAATTACGAGATCAAGAGAAAGACTCGACTGGGATTTTACGAGATCTTATCAAAAACTCGAATTGAACAGGAACATGTTTCATTGTTTTAACGAGGTTAACACATTAAAAGGACCATCCTCATGACACCTTGTTTCAGTTTTTAAGGAGTTTGACACAAGAAAACAAACTCTGCTCCAACGACCTTTCATTACGACGAATAAGAAGTCATGTATTCCAAGAGGTTCGCATTTGATGGGAGAACAACATATTGAAAATCAGGACCCAATGCCCCCAACACACAATGCACAATGGCACTATCATTGAATGCGGGCACGGGATAGGTAGCCACATAATTAACCTGCGGCAGGGAAGATAAAACCGGCAGAGAAAGGCCCAGAAGGGACGATGGTGGACCAGATGTCACGTGAGGACCAAAGAATGAAAGATGATCAATGGTCATGATCTGACCTTGATGTGGAAAACAAATCACAAGAAAGAGGGAGGAGACAAGTGCACTCATGACATAAGAATAGTCGCGCCCCAAGAGTAAATTGAAATCCAAGGGGCTTGGAACAACCATCACGTCTATATAGGCAGTTTCCCTCCCAAAGTAACAGGCAACTTTGGAAGGATCCCTAATGATTGACTGGTTCCTCTGTTAAAATCCAACAGATTTTGCGTAACAGGCACAAGCGGTGGAGAACCAAAAGCTTGCCAAGTAGTGGAAGATAGAATACTAACAGACGTGCCTTCATCTATAATGGTGCTGGGTACGACCACATCAAAGGTCTGTATCTTGATCTCAAAAGGAACCTAAGAAGGAAGGCGGTATCCTGCAAATCGACTCCAATCGAAGGAAGCGACCAAAATACTTTCAGGAGGTACCATCAAACTGAGATGGTCTTCCCTCGGTGTTACCGGAGCAAGAGGAGCATCCTCCCAGACTTCAAACATGGGAGAAGGAGGAGTAGCTTCTTGAACTATAGGGATGGAAGAATCTTTCTCCAAGCCCAAAGAATCTGAAGAAACTAGAAGAACGTGAGGGGGATGGGGTCCACTCTCAAAAGAAAACACTAGTTGAACCACATATGGGGTTAGATCGACTGATTCCTTGACCAATGGTTGAGTGGGAATGGATTCGTGAATTTGAATTTCCAGGGGAGCAGGATCGACCAAGGATGAATCTTGATCAATCGTTGAATCAACTAGCAGAAGACTCGAAGAAAGCTTCTAGTAACCAGCCGGAAGTCAGGGTGCAGAAACAGTAGGGTTGTCCAATACTCTCATGGCTTCATCCATGTATAGACAAAGGTGAATAGGATGATGCCCTTCACACAACTTACAGGGATTGGTAATCCTACCCTGATTCTTATGAGTCTTATTAATTCTAGTTGAAGATGTGCCACCAATATAACTTCCAGAAGCCAAAGGAAATGGCGGACGATCATCAGACCATGCTTCAAGCACCTTTGGAATGCCAGGGAAATCTCGAAGAAAGTGGTCACCTTTGCACAACATGCAAGGGAATTTGAATTTCCGTGGAAGGTTGGATGGTTTATCAAGGGAAGGTTTCTTAGGCACAATAGCTGCACCATTAGCCTCTCGCTTATCCGACTTCTAATTCTTCGTCGTCTTCTTCTTCTTCTTCTTAGCCACCTGGTTACTAGAATCTAGACTTTCACCAAGCGAAGTAGAAGAGGAGGATGAAGAAATAGGTGAAGAAGGGGAGAGGTCCATCTTAGAAGCAACATGATTTTTTTCAGGGGTCAGAAATGGTTGTACAGAGGGTAGAATACTTGAGACCACAGAGGTCGAGAATAACCAAACAGGCAAACCAATAGTTAACCCAAGAAGGGACAATGTTGCCATATAAGGAGCACCAACATTCCCAAAAGAAGGAAAAGGACCAGGATTTCCCTCGGAGGGGATTCCTTGGTTGGTAGACTTCGAAAACGTTGCCATCAGAAAAAACCCTCAAAAAACACTAAGGAAGATAACTTTAACCAGGAATATTTCATGGGCAGTTAATTTTAAAACATTGAAACAAAACTTTTTCGTTTCATATTTTAAGTGTCGAGAAATAGGAAAAAGGTGACTCTATCACTTTCAAGTTGAAACGAGCATGAAAGGACAAGCGCTCAATGATCTTTACTTATTTAAAGAGTCACGAAAATATTGAAATGACTACTCAGGTATTCTAAGCAAGAGGGTAAATCAGGTTTCCTTGAACTACCATATACACCTTGGTGATCAAATGAAACAGAAATGACCAAGGACTTGACGTACATGTAGGTAGTCTCCCCGAATGCTGTGTTAGGTGTATCATGGTTACAAGGCAGTAGACTCAGCTTGCTATGCATAAAGGATTGCAACCTAGAGTGGTCTCCCTTTATATACATGACGGTACGAGGAGCACAAGTCCATAGTAGCGCTGTCTGAAGCCAAGAGGCGAACGACAACTACTAGGTTTTAAGACGCCAGAACATGTCTCTAGCCTAAACCACTAGAAATGTTTCGTTAGGTTCCAATTTTGCCTTAGGTTCATTGAGTAAATTTTAAAGTTAATCTTGAATTATGTTTCAATTTCCAGGCCCTATCCAATGTATAGCTCAAATTCCTAAATGCAAACTATATGCAAATGGACACCATTTCAATTCAATGAATGCTAGCTATAAGAAGGATAGAAATCTTTCAAATAAGCAAACAAAGAAAACATGCGACGAAATTTTCTAATGCCCTTAATGAAATCAATTGAAAATGAATTTCCTTCTTAGATTGATAAATGCTACTTATGCAAGGGAACGTTCCATTTTCAATGCGAAAAAAGAATGCAAAAATATTTTTGATTTTTTCAATGAAATGAAGCATACTTTGTACTAATTCAATGGAAAACACAATAAACACTAATTTGAGCTTTGCAAATGTAAAGTTTTGAAATTGAATGACTCAACCAAAGTGAAAAAGACACAAAAACATGCAAGATAATGGAGCAAACTTTCAAATGAGAAAGAGAGTTCTCAAAACGATCCAAACAAGAAAAACAGTTGATGCTCAAAGTGTTGAAGAAGAAAGACTAATCGACAAAATGAAAAGACCATTCAATCAAAAAAACAAAAGGATAAAAAAAAATCAGTCTAAAAACCCAAAACGAGACTGACAACAATCAAAGAGACTCGTTCCTGAACAGAAGGCTCGGTGTGCAAGAACACCTAGAAACCCTAAGGTCTTAATTGACACCGATAGGAAAACGGACTAACGACTAAGGGAAACAAGTCTACGATAGTCTACATAGTCTCCAAAGGCTTAAAAACACTCAAAAATAACCTAGAGGGAAGAAAAAATGATCAAAAAATGCATCAGGGGGTTCAATCCAAAACCTACATGGATGGGCACGACTGTAAGGCTGTAATCCGCGCCAAACAGAGGTTGGCGTGAGCGCTAAAAGAGAAACATGCGCCAATCGGCGTGATTGTTCAGACAAAAAATGCGCCAAGATTGAAACCTATGAAAAGTATGAAAAAAATCTAACCTAATGGCCATAAATCAACCATGACTCTTTGGAGCTGAACAGAGAATGGAAACTTAGCAAACAAACCAAAAAAAAGATGGATAACTAAACCAAGAATAGAGACCGACCCAACAGGATGACACAACAAACTCGCGCTGATCCCTAGCGGAGTCGCCAATTTGTTATGAAGGTAAATCCTCTCTGCGGACAGAGACGATCCCTCTAGCCCTAGGGTGGGTCTAGTAACAAAAGGACACGCTAAAGTGTTGCTTCCTAGTTAATGAATGAACAAAAGACATGGTATATTGGCCTACCTTGAATCCAACGATCTTGATGTTGCAGAAAGAGTAGTGGTCTCTTTCTCCTGCCTTGACAAGTCACGATCCATTCGTTGTCACGCCCAGATGCCTGCACATAGGACAAAGAACAAGAACAACATAGAGCAACGTAGTTTCACTCACAAATATTAGCCAGTCAAAGAGGGATAAACATATCATATCAAATAAACATCATAACAAAATAGTGGAATCAAACAGTAGTCATGTATATTAATGAGTAGAAGGAAGAGTACAACCGATGCTTTGACGTCGTGATCTCCTCCAGTGGGGTTCAGACGAAACATGTCTCAATTTTCGGTCAAGTAATTCGAACTCAAGCTCTCTTAGAATTCATTGACTCGAGCTCTCTCAATATTATCTTTCTTACTCTATCTCTTCTGGAAGCTTAGCTATAGTACAATTCTCTGTTTCAGCTATTCAGCCATTTTTCTATAATGTGTTCAGCTAGCTTCTACTAAAGGACATAGTTTCGTATATAGAGGAAAGAAAGGAGGTTGGGATCCCTAAAAAGGTTGGAGGGAGTCCTATCCTTTAGGAGAGTTCCAAGGGAGGTGGAAACTACTAACTAAAGGAAGGAGTCCGTGGTTGTTTCAATTCAACCAATCCCAATGACTTATCCCCGAGGTGGTTGGAATGGAACCTCTGCCTCTATTTTTAAAAAAACATTCCATAAACAACTTGGCACGGGTGTCTAGCTGGCACAAAGCGCCAAATGGCGTGGGCTTAGTGTTAAATTTCCAAGTTGGTGCGAGGATGTAACGGGCTACTCACGCCAAGGAAAAAATAGGGATTTTCACAACTCTGCTTAAGGAAATGTCAACAAGAAGAATGTTTCTTTCATCAAAAGGGATGCAAGGATGGTTTTTGCGAAGCATGACACTGCGTATTATTCATAGAAACGACCCTCCAATGTGCGAGTTGGGGGTTGCAGGGACAGTGACAAAATGTTGTGTAACACATGGACAACAGATATAAGTGGAAACCCATAAGGGATAAAACCACATCTTATTATTGTTGTGATGTAAAGGAAAACTCCAAATCCCTCTCACCACTGATTTTCTATAGGCTCCAACCTACAGGAGGCTACTACCTCAAATTCTGCAAGCTACAACTTGCAAGGAAGCTCGAACTCCCATCTATTTTCTGCAGGCTACAACCCACAGGAGGCTCCTACCGCAGCCAACTCCAACTGGACATCTATCAAGTTACAACTTGATATGGAAGCACAAACTTCCTCACACTACCATGAAAACACATGCTGATTTACCTAGATATCAACTTTGTTGTATTCCTTCTTCACTGTTGTCCTCCAGCCTTCAAGTCTACTTTATATCATCTCTAGATATTCACAGCTTCTCTATCAGCTCTTCTTCTTCTTCTACTCTCTAAAATTTTTCAGCATATTACAGTAACATCATCTATAGATATCACCTCATAGTTGTTTGCATTCCATATGGGAATATGAAATGAACAGGTATTACTCTTTGCATTCCACCTTCTCATTTTCTCACTCAACACTTCAGGATGTTACAACACTATGTACTCATTTCAGTATTACAGGGGAGTTTTGATTTTCCTATAGAGACTTGCCTTTGCATCAAAAACAATATAAAATTAATAATACATTTTCATATATACAAAATTATTTACTCAATCCATCAGTTTCTCGCTTTTCTGTGTGTTTGGTCTCTTCTGCATGTTGTCCTTGTGTCTTTTCTATTTTTGCCATTTTATTCCAGCTCTGCTGCATAACTACCCCGTTCCTTCCATTACCTGTGTCTTTTGTGCTACGTTCACCCTTTTCATCAGCCCATGCTGCCACACCACCATCTTGCATGAGTTCCTGTTATGTGTTCATTTCATTCCTTTGTAACCTGTAGGGTATGGCCCACATACTATTTTCTTTATGCCCAGGGCGAATTAAAAATTTGGGCTTTATTCATCATACATACGTTTACAATGATAAAAAACGTAAGCATTATAATATGTTGCATTTAACATATACAAATCAAGGGCTAACAAGGTCCCACACCACGGTGACCAATCACAGTGCATTGCATTCAGCTTACCATCATCGCATCGCATCGCATCAGATTTACTTTGTGGTTACCCTCTATTTCTTGCAATCTGCAATATTGCATAGTGCTGAAATGTGCCCTTCTCCACTTCGCATCACATACAGTTTAACTCGCGTTGCGACAACCTTAATACTGTCTGCTAATATTTTTGATGTGTGAACTTGCGATTCAATCTCGTCCGTCCATATCTCTCCTTTAATTTTACGATCTAATCCTGTTTTTCCATTCGCCTTCCTTGGAATTCTTCAAATAATTCACTGCCTTAGTCGATTTTTTCTCTACCAAAGCTACCAAAACCCACTTTATGCATAAGAAATGCATATGAACCAAGATAAGTGTGAAAAATGGTAACCTCTCACGTAGAAGTTGTTCTCCTTTTTAGGATTATGGTTATAAACCATAATTAAACACCACTTTATGAAATTCCCCCCCTTTTTTTATTTCGACTTTGACTTTAGTTAAAGACCCAAAGTGTTAACATATAAACATACCTGGTCCCACACCTTTTACCATTACTCTCTTTATATACTTTTTGCTTAAAAAAAAAACATGTCAACAAAATGTATCGACCCCACAATCTATTTTAATGTACCATTACACTGACAATTAGACACGTCAGTCAATCTCGTTGACCATTCTAATCTCAACCGTTGATCCAACCTGCATCAAATCGGACGGTCATCGCACTCTGTCGTTCTTTAACTCCGCCATCCGATGACTATCACAAATAAAGTTGCATTCCATTTAACATTTCCCAACCTATGCGAAATAGGTGGTTTTGATTTGTGACGGGTCACCTCCTAAACAATATCGCACTCACTCAAGGGTTTACCACTTTCAAGTTTTATGCCACGCGAAAACCACCAGTTGATTTACAAACCCATTCCATGGTTCCATTATTCCATTAACTTTAATCTACGCGACTTAATCCTAGCCGTCTATCTCCCTTAATCTCTTCCGTTGATCTCGCTGGTCCAACGAATGTACTTTACTGCTTCATTCCTTTGCGCTTCCCTTCACTGTATAATAGTTCTCTGCTTATTTGTTTTGGATATTCTTCCATGTGACTCCCTCCTAAGCTTTTCTGTGTAATTTTAACACGTCTATATCTTCTGAGCTAGTTGTCAGTTGATATGTAGAACTGTCCAACACTACATACTCTTTTGCTCGTTATCCTCTGATTTGATTATGCTCGATTTCACCTGCACATAAATGTACTGTGCTAAACTCTGATTCATAACATGAAATTATAAATTCCTTTCTCAACACACAATTAATAACTTAGAAATCAAATCTCTTTATATATAAACAAATATTTACACAGGTTTCTTCGTTCTGGCCCGATTTTCTGATAAATGGCCTTTCCTCTAATTTTCCCGTAGGTAATAATAAAACTCTGTCTATCTAAAACCTACTCTATCTAAAACATCTTTTCTTGTAGCCTCTGCCACTTCACTTTCTTCCTCATGGTCCAACAATGTCTCTGGTCTTTCTTATTTCTCTGCAACAATTCCATCGGATCCTGATCTTCTCCCTTGTCCTTGATGATAATTTCTGGTGCTGCACCTTTCTTCTCCTTTGCCATAAATGAAAATATTTCCAACAATCTCCCCCTTTGGCATTGAGGGCAATACTCCAATGCTTCCTCCAGAATTTCCTCCCCTTCTTATTCTGAGAGGTGTCTTTTCTTCCTCTGCTTGATTTTCCTCCCCCTTTGACATCAATCGCAAAGGGTTGCATATTTCCCAGTGTGGTTTCTATCTTTTCATAATACTCTGATCTTGAGGACCTGTTCCATGCACTCCTCCACTACTCTAGCTCTTTTGTGACAATTTTTATTGACTGCTCTCCCCTTGGAATGATGCTTTCTTGTCTGATATAGACTATCATTTGTCTTCTGCATTGAGACTGTTCCTTGTATGCAGCCTTTACTTATGTATTTTTGATTTTTTTAATTATTTCTGATCATATCAGAGAGTAACATATGCAGACACTACCCCTAGTTTGTCTCTTAGATATTCGAATGGTTCTTTAGCAAGAGTTTTTGTGAATATGTATGCTGTTTGTTTCTTTGTTGGTACATATTCCAACTTCATTAATTTCTATGCTACTTGTTCTCTGAGGAAGTGGTACTTTATTGGGATGTGTTTTGTTTTTGAATGAAGTATAGGATTTTTTGATATACTTATAGCACTAGTATTGTCACATTTGATAGAAATGGGTTCATCAATGCTTACCTTCATGTCTTGGAGAGTTTGTTTCATCCACATTACTTGTGTGCAACACGTTGCTGCTGCTATGTATTCTGCTTCTATTGTAGATAGAGAGATATAAGTTTTCTTCTTGCTTAGCGATGCCACCAGAATTTTTCCCAAATAAAATGCACCTCCACTTGTGCTTTTCTTGTCATTCACATAGCTGGCCCAATCTGTATCTGTGTATGCTTTCAATGTGAAGCTTTTTCCATTTGGATACCATAGGCCATAATGTGCAGTTCCTTGCAGATATCTGAATATTCTCTTGATTGCTAGTAAGTGATTTTGTTTTGGTGCTACTTGATATCTTGCCACAACTCCTATTGCCAACATAATGTCTGGTCTAGAGGCAGTTAGGTATAGCAGACTTCCTATCATGGATCTGTAAAGTCTTTTATCTACATCTGCAGATACATCATTAGCACATAGTTTGCATCCAATGATCATGGGAGTTGACACAGGTTTGTAGTCTTCCATTTGGAACCTTTTCAACATCTCTCTTAAGTATTTTTCTTGAAAAATGAATATTCCTGTGTTATTTTGTATAATTTGAAGTCCAAAATAGAAGGTGAGCTCTCCAATCATAGACATCTCAAATTCTGATTTCATTTCTTCCTCAAATCCTTTTGCTAACTCATATTTGTTGCTATTGAACATGATGTCATCTACATAAACTACTACAATTAAGAGTTCATTTTCATCAGCATTTATGTACAAATTGATGTCTACTCCTCCTTTTTTGAACCCTTGTTTTTGCAAGTATTTGTCCAGCCTTGAATATCATGTACGAGGAGCTTGTTTCAGACCATAGAAGGATTTCTTTAATATGCACACATAGTCAGGTTTATTTGTTAAGGATAATCCTTTAGGTTGTTCCATGTAGGCTTCTTCCTCTAAATCTCCATTCAGGAAGGCAGAATTCACATCCATTTGATATACCCTGAAATCATGATAGCATGCAAAGGCCAAAAACATTGTGATCGCTTCCATTCTGGCTACAGGGGCAAAGGTTTCATCATAATCAAGTCCTTCGATCTGGAAATATCCTTTGCATACAATTTTGGATTTATTTATGATTACATGCCCTTGTTCATTCATCTTATTCTTAAATATCCAGTTTGTGCCAATGACATTTTTCCTAGTGGGTCTTGGCATTAACTCCTAGGTATTTTTCTTCTTAATTTGTTCTAGTTCTTCATTGGTAGCATTTACCCAATTTTTGTCTTTTCTAGATTCTTCGAACTTCTTTGGCTCTATTTGAGATAGCATGGCTAGGTATACTTCTTTTGTCTGTTCAGCTAGCTGTCTTCTAGTCTGGACTCCCACACTCTTGTCCCCAATGATTTGATCTTCTGGATGGTTATTTTGAGTGTGTATTGAGGGACCTTTTGAGTTTAATTCAGTGTCTTCTGTTGTCTTTCTTTGTTCATCATTATCTTGGTTCTCAGCTTCATGATCAACTGGAGGATTGGTGCAGCTTGTGCTTCTTGTTTTGTTTGGTAGATCTTCGTCGAATCTTACATCAATGCTTTCCACAATTTTGTGCAATCTTTTATTGTAGCACCTGTAACCCTTACTCTTAGATGCATATCCTAAAAATATTCCTTCATCAGCTCTTGCATCAAACTTCCCCAGCTTTTCATCGTTAGTTTTTATGAAATACTTGCTTCCAAAGACTCTAAAGTGCTTGATTGATGCTGGTTTACCATGCCATAATTCGTAAGGAGTCTTGTCACAATTTGGTCTTAGATGAGCTTTGTTAAGAATGTGAACAACTGTGTGTACTTCTTCTACCCAGTATGTTTGGGGAATGTTACTTTCTTGCATCATGGCTCTGGCAATCTGTTGAACTGACTTGCTTTGCCTCTCTACCACTCCATTCTATTGAGGTGTACTTGAAATTGTAAATTTTTGTTTTATCCTATGTTCATTGCATAGGTATGCAAAATCATAGTCTGTGAATTCACCTCCTCTGTCTGATTTGATGCAATTTAGCTTGCATCCTGTTTGTTTTTCTGGCAATGCCTTAAATATATTGAATTTCTCAAGTGCTTCAGATTTATATTTGAGAAATTCCACCCACGTCAATCTAGTAAAATCATCTATTATTAGCATCAAATAAGATTCTACACCTAGTGCATTGGTTCTTGAAGGTCCACACAGGTCCATGTGTACAAGCTGAAGTGGCCTACTTGTAGATAGTTTATCTTTGGCCTTGAAAGATGTGCAGGTCTTCTTGCCCAGTTGGCAAGACTTACATATGGTATTTGGAGGCTTATTTATTGTAGGAATATCTCTGACTACATTCTTCTTGCTCAGACTGATGATGTGGTCAAAGTTTAGGTGTCCCAATCTTCTATGCCATAACCATGATTCGTCAAGTTTTCTTATGTAGCACATTTCATTCTCTTCTTTCACTATATAGAAATTAATTTCTGTTCGAACACCTTCGATCAAGGTCTTTCTTGTGGTGCTAGATCTTACTTCACAATCTTGGGCTCTCAAAAGGACCTCATAGCCTTTATCACACATTTGACTGACGCTTAGTAGATTGGCTTTTAGCCCATCCACTAATAGTACATCTTGAGCCTCTCCTCTTCCATTATTCAGATTGACTAAGCCTTTTCCTTTGATTTTCATAGCTTTATCATTGCTGAATGTTACATTTCCAGATTTATTTTCATCAAAGGTTACAAAATTTCTTCGACCTCTATTCATATGCTTTGAGCATCCACTGTCCATATACCACTAGCTTTTCTGATCTTGAGCTATTAGAGCCAAGTTACACTTATTCAGCTTCTTTTTCCACTACATGCGACTATTTGTTTGGTACCTTTCCTGAGAAGATGGACCATAGTCTTTGAGAGGACATTTGTGAGACTTGTGCTCGATTTGATGGCAGACAAAGAATTTGATTATATTTCTGAATGTATTATGTATACGAGTGAATTCTCCATTGTTCATAAATATCCTTGAGTTTTCATACGTCATTCTTTTTCCATACGTTCTACACTCCATGGCTTTATGACCGAACCCTTTACAATAAAAACAATACCCATGGAAGTAGTATCTATCTCTAGTAGAGAGAGTAATTTGAGGTAATATTTTCGGTTGTTGCATCTTTTGCTGGTTGCAATGAATCTGCTTTATGTTACAATATGCCACAATATCTCTAGTTCTATGGCATGTGAAGCAAGTGAAAATCCTCACAGGAAGAAGAAGCCTCTTTTGACATCTTCCGAATTTTCTCAATTCATCCTTGGGGGCATATGAGTCTTTTACAGTTGACTGTATATTCATTTCTTTCGTTGTCACTTCTCTACTTTAAAGGCTGCCTCCTGGTGCTTCATAGCAGAGTCTCTGTCTCATAAACGTCAGTTTGAAATGGCTGGTTTCATGGTAATGATTACGTATCGTTGTTTCTTCTATGGAAAAACCTTGGGGTCAGCTCTAGGTGGTAAAGTCTCAGCTCTTTTATTACATTTCAAATTCTAATGATTTCTCCTAGAGCTTTCATGCTCACTATTTCCCGCCTTCCTTTTAAAGCTGTCTATACTACATGCTATTCATTTTTGTTTCTGGCCCGGGCTCTACTAGGTTTGCAGTTTGGCCATCTTCACTTTTCTCCCCTCATGGATACTTTCTAATGCTCCCTTATTTCTTCCCAGTCTTGTTATTGCACATTCAGTCACATACGACCATAAGAGTGCATTCTGGCTTTGTATTAGCTGCTGCAAAGTCTTGTTTGGCTTCCTGCAATACAAGTCTTTGAGGCATCTCCTGGAGACACAGCCAAGCTTCTATTTCCTAGAGACATTGTAAATCCTCATTCTTGGCTGGAAATAGTTTGTGCCACAATATGAAAGGGGGCTTTATTTGTTGAGCATGCTACAGTTACCTTCATCTGCAGGGACAGGGATCTCATGGTTGTTATTGCATTGGAAAGTGGCTGATGCAGGTGCCCAGACATAGTTTAAAATGAGAGGGGGGCAGATGAGTTTAATACATTGCAGGTTAAGCTTATTTACACTATTCATGATCAACTTTAATATATATTAAAACAACAATCTTAATATATTTAGTAGCATAAAGTGTCCACGTCGTTAATCTAGAACATAACTTACATAAATAATGCACATGGACAATAGATATAAGTGGAAACCCACAGGGAGAAAACCACATCTTATTATTTGGCTGATGCAGTGGCTCAACTCCTCTATACCCAGAGTTTGTGGCTCCAACCTACAAGGCTGCCTAAGTGCTGGCTACAACACAGAGCTCAACTCATCTATTTCATATTTCCCCAACCCTGAGCTCCTACCGGCCGGCTCAGTGGACATCTATCAAGCTACAACTTGAAATGGAAGCGCCAACTTCCTCACACTACCATGAAAACACATGCTGATTTACCTGGATATCAGCTCTGTTCTATTCCTTCTTCACTACTGTCCTCCAGCCTTCAAGTCTGATTTATATCGTCTCTAGATCTTCACAGCTTCTCTATCATCTCTTATTCTTCTTCTACTCTCTAACCTTTTTTAGGATATTACAATAACATCATTTATAGAGATCACCTCATAGCCATTTACATTCCATATGGGAATATGAAATGCATAGGTATGACTCTTTGCATTCCACCTTCTCATTTTCTCACTCAGCACTTCAGGATGTTACAACACTATTTACTCATTTCAGTATTACAGGGGAGTTTTTATTTGCCTACGAAGACTTGCCTTTGCATCACAAACAATATAAAATTAATAATACATTTTCAGTTATACACAATTATTTACTTAATCCATCAGTTTCACGCTTTGCTGTGCATTTGGCCTCTTCTGCTTGTTGTCCTTGTGTCTTTTCTATTTCTTCCGTTTTATTCCAACTTTGCTACATAACTGCCCTGTTCCTTCCATTACCTATGTCTTTTGTGTTACGTTCACACTTTTCATATGCTCGTGCTGCCGCAACATTGTCTTTCACAAGTTCATATTATGCGTTCATTTCATTCCTTTATGACCTGTAGGTTATGGCCCACATACTAATTTCTTTATTCTCACAACGAATTACAAATTCGGGCTTTAGTCATCATATATATGTTTACAATGATCAACAGCATGAAAATTATCCTATGGCGCATTTAACATATACAAAGCTAGGGCTAATAGGGTACCACACCACGGTGACCAATCACAGCGCATCGCATTCAACTTACCATCATCGCATCTCATTGCATCGCATCGCATCAGACTTACTTTGTGGTTACTCTCTATTTCTTGCGATTTGCGATATTGCGCAGTGCTGACATGTTCCCTTCTCCACTTCGCATCACATATAGTTTAACTCAGATTGCGGTTGCCTTAATAATATCTGCTGATATTTGTGATGTGTGAACTTGCAATTCAATCTCGTCTGTCCATCTCTTTCCTTTACTTTTGCGATCTAATCATGTTTGTCCATTCACCTTCCTTGGAATTCTTCAAATAATTCTCTGTCTTAGTAGATTTTTTCTCTGCCAAAGTTGTGAAAACCCACTTTATGCATCAGAAATGCATATGAACCAAGGTAAGTGCAAAAAATGGTAACCTCTCATGCGGAAGCTATTCTCATTTTTACGATTATGATTACAAACCATAATTAAACACTACTTTATGAAATTCCCCCCCTTTTTTTTATTATTTTGACTTTGAATATAGTTAAAGATCCAAAGTGTTAACATATGAACAGACCCGGTCCCACACCTTTTACCATTCCTCTCTTTATATACTTTTTTCTTTAAAACAAAACATGTTAACTAAATGCATCGACCCCAAAATCTATTTTAATGTACCGTTACACTGACTATCAGACACATTAGTCAGTCTCATTGACCATTCTAATCTCAACCGTCAATCCAACCTACATCAAATCGGATGGTCATCACACTCTGTCGTTCTTTAACTCCGCCATCTAAAGAATATCGCAAATAAAGTTGCATTCCATTTAACATTTCCCAACCTATGCGAAATAGGTAGTTTTGATTTGTGACATGTCACCTCCTAAACACCATCGCACTCACTCAAGGATTTACCACTTTCTAGCTTTATGCCACGTGAAAACCACTGGTTGGTTTACAAACCCATTCCATGGTTCCGTTCTTCTGTTGAATTTAATATACGCGAGTTAATCCTAGCCGTCTATCTCCCTTAATCTCATTCGTTGATCTCGCTGGTCCAACGAATGTACTTTACTGCTTCATTCTTTTGTGCTTCCCTTCGCTGTATAATAGTTCTCTACTTATCTATTTTGGATATTCTTTCGCGTGACTCCCTCCTGAGATTTTCTATGTAATTTTAACGCATATATCTCTTCTAAGCTTGTTTTCAGTTCATATGTAGAACTGTCCAACACTGCATACTCTTTTGCTCGTTATCCTCTGATTTGATTTTGCCCGATTTCACCTGCAGATATATGTACGCTAAACTCTGATTCATAACTTGAAATTATGAATTCCTTTCTCACCACACAATTAATAACTCAGAAATCAAATTTATTTATGTATAAACAAATATTTACACAGGTTTCTTCGTTCTGGCCTGGTTTTCTGATAAATGGCCTTTCCTTTAATTTTCCTGTAGGCAATAACAAACCCCAGTCTGTCTAAAACCTACTCTATCTAAAACCTATTTTCTTGTAGCCTCTGCCACTTCACTTTCTTCCTCATTGTCCAACCATGTCTCTGGTCTTTCTTATTTTTCTGCAACAATTCCATCTGATCCTAATCTGCTCCCTTGTCCTTGATGATAATTTTTGGTGCTGCTCCTTTCTTCTCCTTTTCCATCAATGAAGATATTTCTAGCATATTATACCCTAAGAATATGAACCCTTAGATTAAAAAACCGAAGGGATCGATATTATAAACCCAAGGGATTAAACTAGAACCCCAAGGGATTATAAATCAAGGGGAATAATATTAATCTCAAGGAACTAATATTATAAACCCAAGGTATATAAACCTTAAGATATATTGTCTCCATATGAAAATCATGGAAAATCATGGATAATCATGGTCAAGCATGGGCATCCATGGTTGATCATGGTCAACCATGGTTGAATGTCTAATTGTAACAAATATTGTCTCGATATGAAAATTAACCATGGTAAATCATGGTAACCCATGGTCCAACGTTGCATTATGAAAAATATTGTCTCGATATGAAAATTGACCATGGTCAACCATGGTCCAATGTCGCATTGTGATAAGGATTGTATCAATATGAACCATGGTAAACCATGTTTATTTCAGTGTTTATACTATTTATCTGAAGATTTATATACCTTGGGTTTATAATACTAGTCCCTTGGGTTTAATATTATTCCCTTGGGTTCATAATTCCCTGGTGTTTTAGTATTAATCCCTTGGGTTTATTATTTCACTGGGTTTATAGTATCAATCCCTTAGGTTTATTATTCCCTTGGGTTTATAACATCAATCATGGTTAACCATGGTCAATCACTACCAAGCATGGTTAACCATGGTCGAATTTCACATTGTGACAAAGGTTGTCTCAATATGGAAATCAACCATGGTCAACCATGGTCCAATGTCACGTTTTGACAAAGATTGTGTCAAAATGAAAATCAGTCATGGTCAAACATTGTAATCATGTTTATTTTAGTGTTTATAATATTTATCTTAAGGTTTTTATACCTTGGCTTTATAATATTAGTCCCATTGGGTTTAATATTATTCAACTAAGTTCAACCATATTTTATAAAATCAATTGTGGTCAACCATGGACCAATGTCGCATTGTGACAAATATTGTTTCAATATAAAAATCAACCATGGTCAACCATGTTTATTTTACTGTATATAATATTTATCTTAGGGTTTATATACCTTTCTTTTATAATATTAGTCCCTTCAAGGGTTTAATATTATTCAACCAAGGTCAAGCATGTTTTATACAACCAATTGTGGTCAAGCATGGTTAATTAGGGAACCATGGGATAATGTCACATTGTGACAAAGATTGTCTCAATATGGAAATCAATCATTGTCTCAACCATGGTCCAATGTCACATTATGAAAAATATTGTCTCAATATGATAATCATTGTCAACCGTAGTCAATCATGCTCAACCTTGGTCAAGCATGGTCAAGCATGTTTTATAAAGTCAAACATGGCCATCCCAAGTGAATCATGCTCAACCATGGTCGAATGTTGCATTGTGAAAAATATTGTCTTGATGTGAAAATCAACCATGGTCCAACATCACATTGTGAAAAATATTGCCTCTATATGAAAATCAACCATTGTCAACTATGTTTATTTTAGTGTTTACAATATTTATCTTAGGGTTTATATACCTTGAGTTTATAATATTAGTCCTTTGGGGTTTTAGTATTCATCGCTTAGGTTTATTATTCTCTTAGGTTTATAATAACAATCCCTTGGGTTTATATTATCAATCATGGCCAACCATGGTCATCCATGGTCAATCATGTTTATTTTAGTATTTATAATATTTATCGTAGAGTTTTTATACCTTGGGTTTATAATATTAGTCCCTTGGGTTTAATATTATTCGCTTGGGTTCATAATCCCTTGGGGTTTTAGTATTAATCCCTTGGGTTATATAATATCAATCCATTGGGTTTATTATTTTCTTTGGTTTATAATATCAATAATGTTCAACCATGGTCAATCATATCCAACCATGGTCAACCATGGTCAAATGTCACATTGTGACTAAGATTGTGTCAATATGAAAATCAACCATGGTCAACCATGGTCTAATGCCACATTCTGAAAAAGATTGTCTTGATATAAAAATAAACTATGGTCAAGCATGGTCCAACGTTGCATTGTGAAAAGGATTGTTTCAATATGGAAATCAACCATGGTAAACCATGTTTATTTTAGGGTTTATAATATTTATCTTAGGGTTTATATACGTTGGATTTATACTTTTTATCCCTTAGTTTTATTTTTCCCTTGGGTTTATAATATCAATCCCTTAGGTTTATTAATCTAAGGGTTAATATTCCTAGAGTTTAATATTATTCCCTTAGGTTTATAATGCCTTGGGTTTTTGTTATTAATACCTAGGGTTTATTATCCCCTTGGGTTTATAATATCAATCATGGTGAACCATGGTCGAACATCGCATCGTGACAAATATTTTCTCAATATGAAAATCAATTATTATCTCAACCATGGTCCAACATCGCATTGTGACAAAGATTTTCTCAATATGAAAATCAATGATTGTCTCAACCATGGTCCGACATCGCATTATGACAAATATTATCTCAATATGATAATCATGGTCAACCATGGTCAATCAAGGTCAACCTTGGTCAAGCATGTTTTATAATATCAAATATGGTGATCCATGGTTAATCGTGGTCAACCATGGTCAAATGTCACATTGTGACAAACATTGCCTTGATATGAAATTCAACCATGTTTAAGCATGGTCAACCATGGTCCAATGTTGCATTGTGACAATGATTGTCTCAATATGAAAATCAACTATAATCAACCATGGTGGACCATGCTTATTTTAGATTTTATAATATTTATCTTAGCGTTTATATACCTTGGGTTTATAATATTAGTCCTTTCTGTTTAATATCATTCCCCTGGGTTTATAATCCCTTGGGGTTTTAGTATTAATCCCTTGGGTTTATAATATCAATCATATTCAACCTTAGTCAACCATTGTCAAATGTCCCATTGTGGCAAAGAATTTCTCATTACGAAAATCAACCATGGTCGATCATGGTCCAATGTCGCATTTTGACAAAGATTGTCTCGAGATGAACATCAATCATGGTCAAGCATGATCAAGCATGGTCCAACGTCACATTGTGCCAAGGATTGTCTCTATATGGAAATCAACCACGGTCAACCATGATTATTTTATTGTTTATATACCTTAAACTTATCATTTTTATCCCTTTTATTTATTATTCTCTTGAGTTTATAATATTAACCCCTTGGGTTTGTTAATCTAAGTGTTCATATTCAATCATGTTTATTTTAGTGTTTATAATATTTATCTTAAGGTTTATATATTTTGGGTTTATAATATTTTTCCTTTGAATTTAATATTATAATCTTGGATTTATAATTTTAATTGTTATTAATATTATTATTGTTAATCAATATTATTACTATTATCAATTTGTATTATTATTAAATATTTAAATTATATTAAATAATTTAATTTAAATAATATTAAATATTAAATATTAATTAAAATATAAATTTACAATTATTATAAATAATAATAATAATTTTATTAATATATATCTATCCATGGTAGAGATAAGTGAAGTCTTCCTCTCAAGGTTGTCCTTGTAAATTAGAGAATTGTTTTTAGAACACTATAAAAACAAAAATAATTATAATTATAGATTTTAGTTACCAATTTCTTCCATACAGAGAAATAGATAAATAAATAAATATTTTATAATCTCGTGTACCATTTCTCTGTGGGGTGGGCTCCAAAGAACTCTTAACCTGTATAAACGCATCATAGACGTTAACATTCAAATTCTCATTATGGCATAAAACTCTTCATTAGAAAGGAATGAAAAAATATATCCAGGAGAAGTAGTTTATTATTTAATATATTTTGACAAATACAATGGCCTTTACAAAGACGATACATTTCACTTTTAAATAATTATTACCAAGATAGACTGTTCAATTTTAAATATTAAATAATTATTACTGTGAAATTTGGATCGTTTGAATAGAATATTTTGAAATGCTATTATAATGTTATTATTTTTTAAACAAAAAAAACGATTATAAACATATATTATGTTATTAGATCTAAGAATTTTGTGATCCCCTTAAGTTGGTTTCTAAGGAGATTTCCCTCGCCATTAAATTTGATTCTACTGTTAATCCTCTCTCTAGAAAGCTTATTGAGAGTAATCCCCTCACCCCCAAGACTTATGGTCTTCCCAAGATTCATAAGAATAGGGCCCCTTTGAGACCTATTGTTAAAAAAATAGGTGGTCCCTCCTATCATCTTACTAAATTCTTAGCTCAGAAGCTTAAGCCCCTCGTGGGGCTCACAGAGTCCTTTGTTAAGGACCTGGCTTCCTTTATGAAAGAGTGGAAGGACATTAAATTGGAACCTGGAGAGTTATTAGTAAGCTTTGAAGCTATATCATTTTTTACCAAAATTCCCATCTAGGAAGCCATTAATGTCATTAGTCAGGTCTCATATCATGACACCTCTAAATTAGTGGGTCTCTGCTTCACCTCGACCTTCTTTAGTTTCCAAGGGGAGTTCTATGAGAAAACTTCTGGTGTTGTTATGGGTTCCCCTCTTTCCCCTATTGTTGTGAACTTATTTACAGAATATTTTGAATCTAAGGCCTTAGCCTAAGCTCAATTTTTCCCTAGGAAATGGAAAATATTCATGCATGATACTTGTTTCATCTAGCCCCATGGTTGCGATAACTTAGATCTCTTTCTTAGGCACCTGAACTCCCAATCTGATTGCATTAAATTCACAATGGAAATGGAGGTGGATGGTTTCCTTCCCTTCTTGGATATTCTTATATCTAGAAGGGAGGATGGTTCCATTTCCCACCAATTTTTTCACAAGAAAACTCACACGGAACAAAATCTTCATGCTAGTTCTCATCATTTTCCTGCTTAGAAATTTGGTGTTATTTTCACTCTTGCTACCTGTGCTCTGAGAATCTTTGATGAAAACCACTTAGAGACGGAGAAATCCCTTCTTCTTGATGTTTTTGAGAATAATGGTTAAAGTGGATCTTAGGGCCTTAAGGCCTTTCAAAAATCCTATAAAGGGTTAAAAGGAAAATAGTCTCGTGATGATCCTATCTCCAAAGTTCATCTGCCATTTATTCTGGGGACTTCGGACAAAATTACCCATGTCCTTAAGCGGAATAATGTCTCCTCTTCTTTCAAGCCCCTTTGTACTATTAGAAACTCGCTTGGTTCCATAAAATACCCTATTGAACCTAATGACATGGAGGATGTTTATTTGGTTCCTTGCTCCTGTGGTACTCTCTATATTAGGGAAACAGGTCAGTCTATTAGACATATAATCCAGGAGCATGCGGCAGACATTAGCCACAATTGATCCCGCACTTCTACTATGGCCAAGCATGTAGAAAAATCTTGTCATCATGTTTGCATTAAGGATTCCAAAGTCCTTGCTAGGGTGGGTCACTTCCACCATAGGAACCTTAGGGAAGTCATTGAGATTGAGAGGCATTCTAAGAATCTCAATAGGGATGATGGGTGGAAATTGATCAAGAGCTAGACTCCAGCTCTATCTAAATGATTTCTACACTCTGCGGGTTTTTGGTTTGGTCCTTGTATTTCGTTTTTTTTTTTGTCTTATTTTTGTCTCTTCATTTGAGTGTTTTTGCTTTTGTTTTTTCTTTTATTCTTGATATATAAATAAAATTTTGTTATTAACTTTCATAATTATATATATTATGAATACCATATTATAATAATCCATATTAACATATTATAATATTAAAACACCCTATCTTATATATATATTTTTTATTAAATTAGGTTTAGCTTTTATATTATTTTATGAAAATGGGTTTTTTACATTTCTAAGAAATTAACTATTAACCCTATTTAATTTTTTTTTAATTAATAATACCATACATTAACTAACTTTCTGAATTAATTAATGACTAGTTTGTAACGACTAGTTTTTAATGGCTATCTTCGAGCACTGACGCATCATAACTATTTATTTATTCATTAATATCAATCATGTTTTTTCACCTTGTCCTGAGGATGAACCACATTAGATCGTTCGAAACGTCGACCAAATCCTAATGATGTGATTAATTCGAAAGACATTTATCTAAATAAATTATATTATATATATAAACAATTTTCCTTCCTGATGCAGATACATATGAATTGGGGTCTAAAATCCCTGCTCTTAGATTAAGAATGCAAAAACACTCATTCTTAGGACACTTTTCTAAATGAGTAACTAATCAAATCAAGATATTATTCATTACATTATTCTTACATTATAGTTAAGAAGTGATGTGGTTATATTTATTATATTAAATTACAATTTAAGATAGTGATTGTTAAAAAAATGAATAGAATAAAAAAATTACATTAATTTAGACACTTTTTGTCACACCTAGGAACTTTTGATTATTGTTTTACTTTTACTTTTATTGTTTATATTGAGTAATTACAAAGAAATAAAAAATTCAGATGAAATTGTTGATACTTTTATTTTTAAAT
The DNA here is from genome assembly GCA_034641835.2 of Pinus albicaulis. Lineage (NCBI taxonomy): Eukaryota > Viridiplantae > Streptophyta > Pinopsida > Pinales > Pinaceae > Pinus > Pinus albicaulis. Next base: position 925,048,128 of record CM076570.1, read on the forward strand.
TTTAATTATGTGTGGAAATGTGTATGCATTAAAGAAATTTGGAATTTTTTTTGGGAAAAGATCCAGAATGAATTTCTTTAACTGACAGAAAGTTATAGAAAGTTGCCAAGAAATTCTCTCTTCCATCCTAGAGAAATATATTAGTGGGAGGAGGAGAGGGGAAGGAAACAAGAAAAAAAATAATTACAATCTCGGGAAAGATTCCTGACCTGGTAAGAGTACAATTGGAAACCCATGGCCTAGTAAAGGTTGAAAGTTCCAAACTGGACTTCGAGTCAGGAGGTCTGAGAATATAAGCAGAAAAGTTTGTTGTCTACGTTGTTGATCTATGGGAGAACAAGAATGGGGGGAGATTGGATGTAATTGCCAATCTGAAGGTTGGGAGGTAAAACCTTTTGTCAAGATAATTTCCAAAAAATTGTTTGAACCTAAAGAAGATAAGTAGAATTATGTTGATTAAATTATGTTTCAATCGCATTTATGTGCTAAATGTACAATCATGTGTTAAATTAGAATAAGGAAAAACTAGACAAGTTCTAGATAAGATTAATGTGGTGAGTTTAGTGTAGTATGATTATGTATTGTCAAATATAAGCTTCTAAATAAAGAAACTTAAAAAGTGAATGGAAACCCTAGGGGCAGTCTAGTATTTTGTGTGTATTGTATTACAAAAACATATGATGATTTATTGATGTTGTTATGTTAGATGGAGAAAATTTTCCCCAGAGTCCAGGAGCAGAGACATATGAGTTTTCTTATACCGACTAGATGATTTCTAGTTAACTACATTTAAGTAATGGTTGGTTAAATTGTTTAATTAGTTCAATAAATAAATAGCATGACTCTATGTATTTAGCATAGAGAAGTGTTTCATATGAATTATAAATGCATAACATATATGTAAAGAAATAGGCCTTTCCAACTAGAAAGCATGGAAAAACATCTAGTTAAAATGTATTAACAATGTTGTTATAAGGATGTGGGTAGAGTTAGTTCCACCTAATAGTGACACCAGGTAGAACAATCCTTTCACGAGTAAACCTATAGCCATCCTGTGGGCCAGGATAAGGACCTTAGCAGTCCTCAACCCAAGCTGAGGCATGGGTTCAATATTTCATAACAAGTTTCTAAATTACAAGCAATGGAAATAAATACAGTAAATGGACAAAAGATTCAAACACTTAAAAATAATTATAGTATAAACTACAAAAGAGCTGAAAAAAAAAGTTTCAAGTAATTTACTTCGAATTCATGTATAATGAATAATACTAGGAAAAATATACAAAACTCCTCGAATATGCAAGCCCTTCCAAAAATTGAAGTTTTATAAATTACCATAAACGGTGCCAGGACATGTAATAAGACTTAAAGTCACATAATTGTGCTAGTAGCTTTCAAATTTAGAAATTCAATAAAGACAATTAAATATGAGCTTGCAGGAAGGGTTGTCCACAACTAAACCATAAAGGCGAATAATTGTAATTCTAAATAGTATTACAAACAACTCGCATATAGTAGGAAAAATCTAACAAGAATTTGTAGGAGGACTTCACAGCTGGGGAAGCCACGCCGCGACTAAAAAAATGCCAAACCCTCTCGTGAGCACAACTAAGGAATTATCGTTCCAAGTCAACAAATTGAACACTTCACTTAAAAAAATCTAACCCATTCCACCATAGATTCACCTGTGGGTGTCGTGGCTACAAACTTAACTTGAAATTTGGAGAAAAGGTACAATAGACCTGCCTCAATAAGAGCTTATCCCTATTCAAACTGGAAAAAAAAAGGAAAAGAAACAATAGAATATACCTTTTCACCTGCGAAACCCCAGGAGCGTAGGGCGGAAGTTAGCCATACTGACAGTTAAATTCACAGTTGATGTAATTGTAAAGACAACCTAGTTAGGGAAAACAAGATAACAGTATGTCACCTATGAAACAAAAGTCCCTACATGCGTCCAAATGCAGGCGTTGTTAAGGAAAATAAAGGGCATTAGCTTGATTCATAACAAATTATTTCCAATGGCGTAAAGAGAAGTGAAGTATGTTACATTTTACCTTAAAATTGACCCGTAGCACTACCTCCAAAGCTATATTCACAGATAGATTAAACCTTGTGGGGTAGTTCGAGCAACAACCTTTCTTAAGATCAAACAATGAAAAAGAGTATTATCAGGGGAAATAGGAGAGGAATCGAAGTAGAATAACACCAGAACAAAAATATGTTGCAGAGCCATCGCCAACACAAAAGGAGCCAAATGAAGGTGACAACAAGGGTTCGGGGACCGGTTACTACCCTAACCAACTCCAATTTACTCTGAGTCATTGATTTGAAAGACGAGCGAAGCGATCAACATCGTCGAGACAAAGCCCAAACATTACCAACTATCAAACCACCTACACACATCTCCCTAAGATGTGGCACAACTGTGTCGAACTTTCGAGATAGGTCATATTACTCATGCAATGTTACATAGGTAGGTTAAAGAATTATGTCAATGACCATAGCATTGGAACACATGTAGCCATAGTTCCATGCCCTCAAACTTGTGCATTTTAATCTTTAATAATGTTTATTATTAAGTAGAAGTCATGTTGACGGTTGATAAACATATATATGTTGTGGAATTGTTTAATTAATGATGATTCTCGTTAATACTAGCAATTGCTCCATTATCAAATGTTGCAAAGGAAACGCCGTAAAATTCTTAAAGAGAGGCCGAAACAAGCAGTTTGTAAGTGGATGCTTTGTATTTAATTTAACATATATAATGAGGAAATTGGTTCTGAATGTATGAGGTTTGAGTGACTGAATTTCTGAGTAAGACATTTAATGTGAATCGAAGTTATGTGTTCAATATATGAAAGGAGGGTTCGATTCCTTTTTCCTGAGTGATTATATTGTGGAGGAAATGTAATCTTGGTCTCTGGCTTTTGAACATGCTAAATCTGTGTGGAACTATGTTGGCTGGAATTAATTGAAATCGCACCAGCTGAAAATTAAGCACAGATTAAAAAGGCCAATGTGTATCTCTGGATTAAAGACAGATGAAAAATAATATAAACTCCTCTGGAAATGGAAGTTTGACAGCCTTATAATCTTGAAACCTTGTGTTTAAAGCTTATGTCAGTTGTCTTCACCAATAATCTTCACAATAACACTCTTCATCCTGAAATAATGGAAACATCTGTCATCTCAGAATAATTATCAAAGATTATAGAATGATTAGGAGATGAACTTCCTGGAAGAGAATCAGTCAGTGGATACTTGTATGTTCTTGATTATTCAAAACATTGCTCTAGGTAAGTGAAATACAACTGTCAGCTTCTCAGTGTGGTGGCACCAAATTTTTTCCTTCTGGTCCTCCTCGAAATCATTCAGCAGAAATCATGTCAGTAACATACCCTGAAGATTTCATCTGTCTAGATAATGTATCCAACTTTCCATAATTTTTTTCTTCTTCAAGGGGTGATCTGTTTCCTAAGATGAATGAATGTACCTGTCCATTAACCTCAATCCAACTGCATCCTGGCTTCTTTTGGATCATCTTGTCTTTCATAATTTTCCTCACCTTTTCAAGGCTATCCCACCTGCGAGATGCAACATAAATGTTTGACAGCAGCACATAATGTGCAACATTGTCGGGATCCAGCTCAAAAAGGCATTCTGCCACAAGTTCTCCTAACTCTATATTGTTATGAATTCTACAGGCACCGAGCAAACAACCCCACACAGTGGCATCAGGGTTTATTGGCATTTTGTTGATAAGGTCCTTTACCTCATCTAGATGCCCAACACGACCAAGAAGGTAAACCATGCAGCCATAGTGCTCCATTGTAGGCGTAATTCGATAATATTGACTAATCTGATCAAAGTATTGCCAGCCCACATCTACTAGTCCTGCATGGCAGCACGCAGAAAAAATACCAACTAAAGTGACCTTGTCTGGTTTCACATTGGTACGTTGCATTTGTTCAAATATATCAAGGCCCTCCCTACTACAGCCATGCAGGGCATATCCTACAATCATCACATTCCATGAAACCACATTCTTCTCATCCATACCATCAAAGACAGCGTGCATTTTCTATGCTCCCACATTTTTCATACATGTCAACAAGGGCGCTCCCAACAAAGACATCAGAATGATATCCACTTCTAATTATTTGTTCAAGAATTTCCTTGCCTTCCGCCATGGATGCCAAGTTGGCACATGCTGAGAGAATGCTAGCAAAGGTCTGTAAGTTTGGCTTCACACCCTCTAATTGCATTTGTTTACAAAGCTTCAGAGCCTCCTCACCAAGTCCGTTGTGTGCATATGCTGCAATTATCGTATTCCATGAGACCACATTTTTCTCTGGCATTTCCTGAAAGAGCTTCAAAGCATCATTAACAAAGCCATTCTGTGCATATCCTGCTATCATTGTATTTATAGAGATGATGTCCCGTTCAGGCATTTTCTAAAAAAGGTCCAGGGCCTCATCTGCATGCCCTTTCTGTTGATATCCTGCAATCATCACATTCCATGAGATCACATCTCGTTGTCTCATTTTGTCAAACACTGCACGTCCATGTTCTATGTTCCCACATTTTGCATACATGTCTATGAGGGCATTGCCCAGACAAACATTAGACTGGAATCCACTTCTAATTATATCTTCATGGATGCTTTGGCCCTGTTCTAAACATGTTAAAATGGCACATGCTGAGAGAACACTAGCAAAAGTGCTTCCCATTTTATAGCTCTATTTTGTTTTATGGCACATGGTAAATATCTTTGACAGCATAGTTTACTCCTTGGTCCATAGCAGTTTTACTACTATTGTGCCTAAGGCTGTGTTTGGTTCATTGATCTTATAGTAAAATACATTTCATGATATCAAATTTTCATTTTATGAAGGAAAGATTGTTTAAGAAGCACATACCTTTCATAACAATGGGACCTCGAAGCCACAATTCTCCTCTTTTGTTTGGAGGTAGAGGAGTCCCAGAATCGAGACAAATTATTTTGCTTGATGTTGGAACGACATCCCAATGAATATCGTGTCTACTTTCTTCTTCACCATCTAAATATGCTCCTATTGTTACATGGTTTAAGTAGGCACATAGCCACATAAAAATTCTTGCAACATGACTAAAGAAAGAGCATAACGTAGGTATAGCTCATAAAATAGTTACGCTATGCACTAGATTCTAATGCCAGGAATAGCAAGGGTAAATATGATAGGACCTATCTGACAGTTTGATTCAATGCTAGATTGGGAAACCCCGATGGGCATCTGCACAATAAGAATCAAGTTTATGGGTCTCAAATTCCCAATCATCCAAGATGCAACATTGTAGTCCCAAAAACCAGAACCGCCATTTTAGACTAGAAGAGTCAAACTACTCACCACGAGGGAGTGAGCAGTAGGGGCGTGAGTATTGACCAAGAGTTTTTAATCTGGCCCGTGGCCACAATTATGGTGTAAAATCCTGTGGTGAGATTAGCTCATCGTGCAATTTTGATGTTAAAAGTATTTCCCGAAGTTATGCTATAATATTGTACACAGTAATAAAATGAATAATTATTAAAATGGCCCGATTACATTAGGTTTTGAAATTGTTTTAATAGCAATAAACCACCAAAATAAAGTAAATGCCGGTTACCTCTCAAAACCACCATCTTAGGTTAATAGCAGACGATTTGAGGGCGACGCAAGGCCATAACAAGCCCCATCCTTTTTCGGAGCAGAAGTAGTAGCTTCTGGATTGTTCAAATAACCTACAGTAAAATAAATGACGAGGTCAAAATGTAGAATAAATAACCCTGAAGGAAAGGATCATATTGTAAACTATTCATCATGCTAAATACCGTTGTTTCACTTATTTATCAGAAACCCTTCAATAAATTAAAATCAGCTATTGAAGGTGTGTCATCTCACCCTTAAAGATTTCGTTATTAAAAGGAAACAACACTTCTCCACAATCCTTATCTTCAAGAAGTTTTCTGGTCTAAAAGAAATAATTTTATCAGGAAAATCAAGCTAAGTTTAAGTATATATGTTACCCAGAGTGGGGAAATAGGAAGGAAATTGTAAATGGGGCCATAGATTTTTGTGGGAGAAATGGGAATAGAGGGTTTAAGGAGTAAAAAGGACCTGAACAGAACACCATCCTCGCATATATTATGCATGGAAAATTGATGAATAAGTTCAAATCACCATGCTTGTTTTAGAATAGTGGGTAGTTAAATGAGGTGTATCTTTTCAGAGTAGAGTTTTCTCTAGGAAAGGTTAATGCTAAAATTGACTATGCAGACTATCATGAAAATCGTTAATTTTATGATGACAAGTGCCTAATTGAATATTTAGTCTCAAGTAGTAGAGCATTTGACCAGTGTGTGAAACTTAGCCCCGATCTGGTTACTGATTTAAATTCTGTAGTACCTCTCTAACACCTCAGCCCTCTTCAGAGCCATGAACTCCTGGTAAAATAAAGTACTTAATTGAGTACTTCTATTAGTACCTCTGTAACACCTCAGTCCTCTTCAGAGCCATGAACTCCTAGTTAAATAAAGTACTTAATTAAGTACTTCTATAGAACAGGATTGGATGCTTCCCATTTTATAGCTCTATTTTGTTTTATGGCACATGGTAAATATCTTTGACAGCATAGTTTACTCCTTGGTCCATAGCAGTTTTACTACTATTGTGCCTAAGGCTGTGTTTGGTTCATTGATCTTATAGTAAAATACATTTCATGATATCAAATTTTCATTTTATGAAGGAAAGATTGTTTAAGAAGCACATACCTTTCATAACAATGGGACCTCGAAGCCACAATTCTCCTCTTTTGTTTGGAGGTAGAGGAGTCCCAGAATCAGGGTCAATTATTTTTGCTTCAGTATTTGGAGCCAACATCCCAACCGATCCATAGTGTCTACTTTCTTCTTCACCATCTAAATATGCTCCTGTTGCTGTGGTTTCTGTGAGCGCATACCCTGCAAAACTTCTTGCAACATGACTAAAGAAAGAGCATAACGTAGGTGTAAGCTCACCAAAATAGTTACGTACTATGCCTAGATTCTAATGCCAGGAATTGCAAGGGTAAAGATGATAGGACCTATCTGACAGTTTGATTCAATGCTAGATTGGGAAACCCCGATGGGCACCTACACAATAAGAATCAAGTTTATGAGTCTCAAATTCCCAATCATCCAAGATGCAACATTGTAGTCCCAAAAACCAGAACCGCCATTTTAGACTAGAAGAGTCAAACTACTCACCACGAGGGAATGAGCAGTAGGGGCGTGAGTATTCACCAAGAGTTTTTAATTTGGCCAGTGGCCACAATTATGGTGTAAAATCCTGTGGTGAGATTAGCTCTCATGCGTGCAATTTTGATGTTAAAAAGATTTCCAGAAGTTATGCTATAATATTGTACATGATAATAAAATGAATAATTATTACAAATGACCAATTACATTAGGGTTTTGGGGTGATTTAATAGCAATAAACCAAAAAATAAAGTAAATTCCCGGTTACCTCTCAAGACCACCATCTTCACGTGTTAAGCCTTGAACCAATTTGAGGCAGCCTTAGGGCCCATAGCAGTGCTGCCCACTACCACCACAACGGCTACACCTTTCAAAGCTTCCACTATTGCCTTTTCTGTGGGCTATGGAGTTGAATGATGAATGAGTGGGTTTGAAGTGGCAATTAATAAATTCAATGGGTTTGATAAATCCCAAAGGATGAGCCTCCTTGCCCTGGGAACTTAAGAAATACATTAGTTGAAGGTGAACCGCTTCCTTGATGGGTTGCAACTTTAATACATGAATCAGATCAAAATGATCCCCACATAGTAGATGAGGCAATTCAAAAGGATAAGTATTATTATGAGAACCAAGGAAAGAATTGGGATGATTTTTATAACAAGTGGAAGTAGGAAAAACACAATAATAAGGTTATAGGCTGTTTTTTTTTTAATGTATCTAGAAAGCTCTCTAGCTAAACCAAAGGACACAATCCACAAAATAATAAGGAAGAGGAAAAGAATATTGAAATGAAAAAACACTGAAATGTTTCATATGTGATTAGGTTCATATTGAAAGGATATCTCAAGGTGAAGAAAGAATACTAGAATTGTCAACAATGTTCAAGAAGCAACAATGAACAATGCTGCATGTGCACACAAGATCTATGCAACACTGGAGAACCACCAAGCTGATCACCAGTTCATAGTCCATCATGGTCAAGGTTAAAATCCAATTTATTTCAATTTTAAATAACCTTAGAGCTAATCATAGTAATATTACATCTAAGTTGGCTGAAAGTTGCATCTAACCCCACCGATTGTGACTATTGTGTGCACTGTGATGGAAGCACATTCACAAACACTAGCATGTCAAGGGCAGGATTTTAAACTCTAATGGAAGCTATACTAACTACCCACTTGCTTCCATTAAGTACCCACTTTCACCAACCAAGGAAGCTGCACTTGACTATTATTGTTTTTTATTATATAGAACTTTCATTCGGGATTTCAATGGTGGTTACAATTGTTGTTTTCTATTGAAGGTAGATTCAATAGTCTATTTCTCCCCATCAATGGACAGGAAACCCATCATTGTAGGCAGGGTGGAACCATCATGTGGCAGAGGTTGTTTATCATGGTCATTTCCACCCCTTCCGCCCTGCCCATCATGGTTCTTAGCAGTCACTGCCAGGTAGCGTTTCTGTCTTGTAGATGATGTTTGCCAATGATGTCTGGCTAGGTGGGCGATTGTGTATTGCAATTCCTCGTTTTACATATGAACTATGGAAGAGAACGGTGAATCTCATAGGATGTTACTTTGGGGGTTTGTCATAGGCTACAATTTTGTTTGGACCTCAAAAATTTAGTTGAAATTTGGTGAATTTTTTTTCAAGAAATTTATTGTTGAGAGTGTTTGAACAGTCTTCTTTAAAAGAAGAAATAGATTCGCATTAAATCTATTAAATCTATAACCAGGATTTCCGAGTCCTGCCAAAATTTCCATTATTTTCCCATGGCAATTTATTCCATTGTTTTCCAGGGGACTCTTTAGACTATGGCAATTTATTAAAGTAAATATACATGCATGTCCTCAAATTTGCTGCAACTAGGAAAAGAACGAGTTACCTGCGTTAGCGTGACTGTGGGGAACCGAGAAACAGATTCTTCTGCAGACTCCTTGCTGAGGGCAGCTCCACCAAAGGTCACACTGTGCAATGACCTCAAATCAAATTTACTTGCAACGTTTGTCTTGGTCAGAACCAACAGAATCGGAGGCACAATGTGCAAATCGGTCACTCTGTACTTCTCAACCACCCGAAGCATCTCCATCACATCGAAATTAGAGAGCACAACAATTGGGGATCCGGATCCAAGCAATCCACAAGCAAAAGCCGTGAACCCATATGCATGAAACATGGGTATGCTGCACAGGTGCAGATATTCATGATTCATCAACACCCGGCTCAGCAAAATACAGACCATAGAAATGAGATTTCTGTGCGTGGAGATAACCCCCTTGGACATTCCAGTAGTCCCAGATGAATAAAGCAGCGTGGCAGTATCGTCTTGCTCGATTTTCATAGAAGGGGCGTCGGCGGGATTCGATCCCATGACGAGGTTGTGCAGAGTGGAGACGCAATTTTGGCTGGCTTGGGAGCCTAAGTCAGAAGAAGAAGAGGGTTACAATAAAAGCAACATTACCTCTACCTATATCTTTATCGCTGCATCTTCATTCGCTGCTCTTCATTGCTACCAGGGGTTAGTTTTTTCATCGCTGCCAGGGGTCGAGAGAAGCAGAGGTAGTTTCTTCCTCACTGCCAGGCTGCTAGGGGTCGAGAGAGCAATCGCAGGGTCGAAAGACAAAAATGGCTGCCAAAATCTTAACTCACGAAAACTTACCCTAACTAACAAAATTTCCCATCGGAAGGCTGATAATGTTTCAATCGTCTAACACGAAATCGAACAGTGACAAATGGTGTAGAGTGTCATTTAGCAAAGTTGTTTTCAAATAAGAACGCCTTACGGCGTAATTACTTGCACTTATTTACAAGAATGTTAATTTTTTTTATTAGCATGGGTAGACGTTACACTTTTAGCTATAACTATTTGAATCCCCAACCCTTTGCACTGTTGGAATATATTATATATATTCTTAATTTTAATTTTATATTTATTTTTAAATAAATTATACTTAAAAGTACATCAATTGCAATATCCAATTTATTTTGTTTTAAGTTGTATTAGTTTGAATATATATTATTATTTTTTATAATTGTTTTAAATGGTTATAATATAAATTTATTAATGAATTAATAAATATTTTTAATATTATATTAATTTTAGTATTAAAATGTGTAACTAAATAAATAATTTATCAAATAAGTTTTGTGGAGGATAATATATATGGTATTGAATTTGAAAAATGGAAAAAAATATAAATACAAAATATTAATATATATATAACAAATGTATTGATAATGAAATTTCTATATTAAAAAATATAAAAAAGGTTTTTCATTGAATTGAATTGAATTGAAATATATATATATATATATATATATATATATATATATATAAAATTGGAAACAATAACTTACATTAACTCATTTAATATGCTAATCAACTACACTTGATTGAATCTTTATATTACATCCAAACACATTGTCAAATTCATTGTGCTTCTTGACAAATTTATATCCTAAAAATAATTTAGGAAAATGTCTTTGAAATATTAGGTAAAAGCATGTCTTTAAAAAAATAATTTTTTGTATTAAAAATATAAAAATATTTTCTTTATAAAAAAGCTTGAAACTCCAGAATGTAACATTAAATAAATTTTCAAACATTAAGTTAATTACTTCCAAACGACCATGTATTAGTTCAGTCCATAAATAGTACTCTGTATTCAATTTGATGGAAAAATATATAATATCTCTATGTTGTTTGGATCTATTTAAATCATTGCATTTGATATGTTTTATGTTATAGAGTATTTTAATTATATTATAAAAATATAATTTAAAATTTAAACAATAAGAATAAGATAAGTAGTAATATTGTATATATTAGAATAGAAATATGTATCTTTATTTTTCAAATATATATTATATTAAATAAATATAATTAATTATTATTAATTTATTTAATTATTTAGAATTAAAAATATATTAAATTAATTAACATAAAAATATAATTAACTCATTTAAATTTATTCAATTGTTTATAATTAAAAATGTTTTAAAAATAATTAACTTATAAATTTTCAAGTAATTAAGATTTGATTAAAATAATTGTATATAATAATTTTAATCAAAATTATACATTTTTTTTATAAAAATATTCTATCATTAAAGTAAATATCCGAAAATTATTTTTTCTAACCTTCTACCTCAAGTTTTTACTATAAACTGAAATAATATTTCATTTCAAATGAAGACACTTTGTAAAAAACAAAAAGAAGTCGAGCTATCACAGCTCAATTTTAGTTGGAAAATGTTTGTTTAATCTTGATGTGGTGCTAGATTAATTTCAAGAACTTGATTTCATATTTAATGGAGTAGGCTTATGTTTCCCACTTCATTAAGTAACTTATAATATTTTCTTTCCCGAGACTATTTGGTGTTATAAAATCAAATCTCCTTAATAAAAATTTAAATATAAGATACTTAAAACACACGCGCATATATATATATATATATATATATATATATATATATTATTGTATTATAGCATTATAATAAAACTTAAATAAAGTTAGTTAATAATGTGTTTTATAAAATTAATTTAAATATATAAAAATTATGTTAGTTCATTTACAGTATGTACAAAATTGAATACCAAATAAATATTAAGAATCTGTAAATAACTTTTTTAGTTTATTTTTCAGAAATGAAAATTTATTTAATGTCAATGGTGATGATAAAAAGAATTATTATGTCAAAAGGTTCATTTATAAGTTGGTATTGAAGTACTTATAATTTTTTAAAGTTTATATAATTGTTTTTTATTTAATAAAAAATTGACAAGTATTTAAAAAAATATTAATAACAAAAAAAAGTTTTAATGGTGTTAATTTTTTTGAAAATAATTTATATATGTTACACATTTTATTTTTATAAAACTTATAAATCAATAACAAATATTTTTTTTTTGAGAAATGGTAATAGAAAAGTGATGTGAAATTTTGAAGAATGATTTATATCATATCAATAAATGACATTTAAAAAATATAAATAACAAATTTAGTTTCAATATATACAACAAATAAATTATTTTAATTTCAACTCTTATGTCCATGGTCAAGTGAAGTGAATTGAATGGGAAAGTGAGAGTGAAAATTAAAAGTTATGATTAAAACATTTTTATAATATATTGTTTAGGATTATTTTAACTATTTTCATACTTTTAGATCTAAGATTTTTGTGATTCATAATGTAGATAATTTTTTTTAGGATTAATAAACTCATTAGGATTTTGGTCGATGTTTCGAACTAGCTAAAGATAATCGATCGTACATGAATAAATAGTATGGATGCATCATTGTCTAGAGATGGCCATTAAAAAATAGCAGCTAAAAACTAGTTGTTATTGAATTACTTAATTCGTTATTAAGAAAATAATATTAAAAATTTTTAGTTTTATCGAAAGATTTGTTAAATGAGTTAAAGAAAAATAATACAAAAGAATCTATTTATATATATTTTAATAAATATTTTAATTAAAGAGATTTATAAAAAAAATTAAATTTTTTTATTATCATATTCCATAAAGGTTAAGAAGGGGTTATTAGGAAAATATATATTATAATTAAGGGGAATAATAAAGTAAATAATAAGAAAAAAGAATAATAAATACTAAGGATATAGGAATATGGATGGAAAAAGACAATTAATAATTAAAAAAGACATGGTTATTATTAAAGAATGGAAGAAAAAAGAGAAATAGAAGGGAAATATAACCAAGAAATAACCTATAAAGACCTAATGCAACAAGAATCCCAACGACTAAGTCGACCCTAAGGACATGAACAAGGAACCATGTAAACACCTTTCATATCCTTATGGTCGACTGGGATCTGTCAAGGACGCAGTCGAACCTAAGGACATGAGAGGTGTTTACATGGTTCCTTGTTCCCATGGTATTCCCTATATTGGAGGAATGTGTGTTCCATTAAACATAGAATCTAGGAGCATGTTGTGAACATTAGGCACAAGCATTCTCACACATGAGCTCTTCCTAAACATGCCGAAAAATCTTGTCACCATAAAGTCATTTCGTAGGTTGATCACTTCCACCATAGGAAGCTTAGAGAGACTACTGAGATTGAGAGGCATGCTAGGAATCTCAACAAGGATGATAGTTGGAAATTGAGTAAGAGTTGGACTTTGACTCTCTGGATGTGATTCGTCCCCCTCTCGTTGGGATTCTTGTTGCATTAGGTCTTTATAGGTTATTTCTTGGTTATATTTCCATTCTATTTCTCTTTTTTCTTCCTTTATTTAATAATAACCCTTGTCTTTATTTATTATTATTTGTCTTTTTCTATCCTTATTCCTATATCCTTAGTTTTCATTATTCTTTGTTCTTAGACTTTACTTTGTTCTTTCCCTTATTTTATATAGTTATATTATATATTTTCCTAATAACCCCTTATTAACCTCTATGGATTATAATAATAATAATAATAATTCTTTTATTATAAATCCTTTTAATTAAAATATTTATAAATAAATTTTTTTGTATTATTTTTCTTTAACTTATTTAATAAATATTTCCTAACAACTAATTTTTTTTAATATTATTTTCTTAATAACTTATTAACTAATTAAATAATAGCTATCTCCTGAAAATGATGCATCCGTACTATTTATTCATGTACTTTTCTTGATGAACCAATAGACCAAATCCTAATAATATGATTAACCCCAAAAATATTTATCTATATTTTCATACTCATTAAAAAATTAACACATAAAATATACACGTACAAAAATAGTGGATATCCATCCTAACATCAAATTTATTATTCTTTCAATAATATTTTATACTCGTAAAAATTTATCCATTATAACATATAATATATAAAAAATTAAAATAGATTAACGCAAATTTTATTAATAGTAAAATAAATAATTAAAATTTTGATTTAATATAATACATATAATTAAATTAAAATATATATATATATTCAAAATTTTACATTAATTTAAAATTCCTTTAAAGTATTTTTAGATAATTAAATTATAAGTCGAGAACCAAGGAACCCAGATATTTGATGAAGACCTTATACACTCATCCAAAAATCAATATCCCCACTATTCAAAATTATAAAATTATACATGTAGCTAACTTGGAATTCCTATTTTACCTATGGTAAAAGGTAAAACTGAACAACATAGGTCAGCTTCATTTTTCATATTCAAAATTATAAAACAATACATGTAGCTATCTTGGAATTCGTATTTTACCTATTGTAAAAGATAAAACTGAACAGCAGAGTTCACCTTAAGTAACGCAGGTTAGCTTCATTTTTCGGCGTACCTGCAATTTTCATATTAAAAGTACCAATACTGAAATTTCCCGTCTAACCTCTTCCAAAAGACAAGTACGCCACTCTTGGAAAGTAAGAACGCCGAGCTTCGACTTCCCAAAGTTCAATAGAATTAGAGGTGATTCCGAAAGGATATAAATATAGTTATAGTGGAAAAATAAAAAACATATATGTAATTTTATCCTCTGATTTTATCTATTTATTTTTATTATTCGAAATGCTATTATTTTATTATCGTTACTTAATTGTAATATTTATTTGATTTCAATTATAATATATTCAAATTATGAATATTTTAGGGAATTCCAATTGAGTTTGAACGAAAAAATGTTGCCAAATATTTAGGGGATTGGATAGGAAAACCAACAACTAAGTAAAGATGTATGGTTTATTGCTGGGATTAACAGTAATATTTAGGGGATTGGATAGGAAAACCAACAAGTATAGATGTATGGTTTATTACTGGGATTAACTGTATGGTCTATTACTGGGATTAATTCTAGTTCATGACCTCTGAATTATGGACTTAAAAATCCCG
This sequence comes from Pinus albicaulis, assembly GCA_034641835.2. NCBI lineage: Eukaryota > Viridiplantae > Streptophyta > Pinopsida > Pinales > Pinaceae > Pinus > Pinus albicaulis. The sequence goes on from CM076570.1 coordinate 925,063,235, forward strand.
GGAGACTCTATGATCTCAATACAACATTTGATCAATAGTACATATCTTAAGGAAAATATCCTTAACCTCCTCCTTGTTAGAAAATTAGAGAGTAGAGAGAAATTGTGCACACAACAAATCACACGCTCTCAGTGATCACACCTCTCGGTATTATTGAGGACATAACATATTACATATATTGTTGTAGATCACCAATTTCTAGATGATAAAATCCAAAGAGGGCGGATCTATGACTCCTAGACAACTCAAGCACATAGGGAAATAACTACTTCTAGAATCACACCTCCGCACTCTCAATGAAAACTCAGAACAACCTAAAAGAAATGGAAGCATTACTTCCAATACTGTCCCTCAATGCTTACATGTAAGAAATATAGAAACACACATTACAAAAATAAATGAATCTCTATCATATTTTTTTAATATGTTCATTACTGGCACCCATTTCCACTCCGAAATCTCACAGTTTCCACTCATTTCTTCACCATGCTTTCGAGCTTCCCACTTGATCCATTTAAGACATAACCACTTCAGACCATCGGTGACATACTTTTCATAATTTATTCTTCTCAACCTCCCAGAGTGCAATGGGTGACTATCAATACTGAACCATCCTATGGAACTTGCACCATATGTGAATCCACAACCATTTGGAGCCTTCATTGGTTATCTAGGATAACATTTTGGGTATAGAATGTCTTCAACAAGAAATTCTACAACTTTACCTTATATAATAACTTGTACTAACGCTCCTAAAGCATGATGGGTCAAATCAAATTAACCTTATTAAGAACCCATTGTAGTTAATTCTCCCGAAAGACGACAAACCACATATTTTTTTTTCAATAGTTAACCTATTCTTTATAGTTATTTATATAAATCATCTCACAAATCTAATAGCAAAATTGTATACATGTGAGACACCCTCCAAAAATCCATTAAAAATTTACATATGACTCCACTCCATCTTGATCATATAATCAATAAACACTCACTACTAACCCACATAAATCACCACATTAACCATTATGATGAATGATCAAATAATAATTTAACATATGAAGGACTTGCTCATAGAGAACGCCGACATAAATCACCACATTAACCATTATAACTAGATGCATGATCAAATAATAAATTAACATATGAAAGCCTTGCTCATAGAGAATGAGACAAATGGCAAGAGCAGCCACTGAAATGGGAGGGAAAATATTTTTTTTTCAGGAGAAAAAAAACGCTGTATTATATTAAGTATATAAACAGTACATTTGCCACATAGTCTGAGCTGTGATAACCAGCCAGAAATAGCTTCATAAAGGCCTGATAATTAAAGCTTCATATTGTGAGAAAGCTCATGAGATCAACTTGGCCACCTCATCATCGGGGAATTATCTGTCCCGAGCATATGGAATCATACAAAGACATAAATAAGGTAACAACATTGTTCATTCACAGCCATCATAGGACAAGATGGAAACAGGAATATATATCATCAGAAGAGACAGACATATACCCTATTCCTATATGATGAACACTCCTGTCCTAAGCCAGTCTCGAATACAGCTGAATATAAGAGAAAATAAAACACAGACAAAGCTGCATGGAGCATAAAAAACCTTAATCATGCTTTCTTGACCTATATTTGTTACCAAAAATTGTTCACGTTCTTTAATCTTGTCAAAAAGGATATCAACGGGCTCGCTTGAAAGTATGTAGCATGTCCACTTGCAGTATAGCCCGTCTCGCCTGTGATGTATAAAAACCCAGCTCGCTTGATACATATTCACCTACGGCTTGCTTGACACATGTAATAAAACAGGCTCGCCTGATTTATATACAAAACAGGCTCACTTGATATATATTCAGAATGGGCTCGCTTGACATATTTGATAAGCCAGCTCGCTTGGTGAAGATGATATTAAGACGAAAAAACCGAACACGAAAAAAACATTAGACAGGAAAAATGTAGTCAACGGTTTTATGATCTAGCACGCCTTTAGTATCCCCGCATGGTCCTTCACAGGAAGAGAAAAGATAATTGATATGGTGATATAATATACTTGGATGCCAAAAAAGCCGAAAACCCCACCAGCTATGGGATCTGAATTTGATTTTGCCAAAAGGGATGACCATCTTTAAAATGTGTGACATGCATAATCCAAAAAAAAGAGTTAATTCCTTTTCTTGAGAGCCCATCAACCCTGGTGTTGTTCTCTCTGTAGATGTGGGTGATGGGAGGCCTGTTTAATAAAATCCATAATCTGCGTGTCCTCTGTACCCAGCCAGACAATTCCGGGCAATTCATAGCCACAGCATTAGCTATCCAACCAATTACCACCTGAGAATCACCATATACATGCGCATTCTGTAGTTGTGAATTTGTGGAAGCCAATAGAGCACCCCATAGGGCGATGATTTCTGCTTTGTTATTAGATCCCATGCCCCCGTTCCAGTATATGACAATTCTCTCCCTTTGCGAGAGTTTAATCCAAGAACCACATCCCATAACTCCTTCTGCACATGCACCATCAAAATATATAGCAGGAATGTCCATATCGTGGGGTCACAAACGAATTGAACAGTCCACAGAATTCAATTGTGGGGCAGGCCGGTCTTCTATCCACTTGTTGATTACAGAAAAAATCCTAGAAATCTGGAATGGAACATTTTGGAAAACCATTTTGTTCCTCCCTAACCAAACCTCCCAGATGAGGAAAAAAGGCAGAGATCTGTATTTACCTCGCAATTTATCCTACTCCAAAGCAGAGGATATGAAATCTTCAGGATACCATCCGGGACCCATGAAATGAGAGGAAAAAAGCCCCCACAGATTTTTAATAACAGGGCATTGGAAAAATAAACGGGCAATGGTTTCCTCTTCTGCACAACATATGCAACATCTAAATGGGCCACAGAAACCCCTCTTAATAAGATTCTCCCCAGTGAGGATATTACCCCTCCATACTAACCATCCAAAGAGAACGATCTTTGTTGGAATTCTCCTCCGCCAGAAAGATAGAAAAGTTTTAGAAATTTGTCCTGTATAAGATGAGGAGTTTATCGTTCTGTATATATCCTTGACTATCAGACCCCCATCGGCCATAGGGCCATCCCATACAATGGAGTCCGCACATGCACCCCAACAAAAACCAGCAGCACGGAAAGAGTCTCACAGACGGTCCCATTCATCCGCCATCGTACCATCCAACCCCAATTGTTCTGCCGATTTGAATTCAGGGGTGTCAAAGGACCATTCCCTTATAGTTTGAGCCAGATAGTGATATCCTCTGCGAGCTAAACAAAATTGCAGGTCCTGAGATGGACCAGCGTCAGAAGGAAGAGCAATGATCTTATTGAATGTGATTGGGATCCTGCTCCCGTCCTTGAAATGCCATGCAATCCGTTTCGCCACATGAACCATAACCTTTTTGAAACTCCACCAGATAGTGGAAATATGACGCGGATAGGATACCTGCATACATAAAAGTTGGTGAATGAAATCACCGTCAATATACTTACACTTGATAACCACACTCCATATACTGTTCCCATGAATAGCTCTCCAAACGGACTTAATGAGCAGTGCCAAATTGAAATTCCTTGTATTAAGGATCCCCCACCCATCATGTTCCTTTGGCCGGCATAGAGCATCTAATTTGCAGAGATGAAATTTATGAGAGCACTGAGAGTCCCCCCAAAGAAAATTAGCAATAATACGATTAATCATTTTGATGACCCCCTCTGGAAAATAATATAGATGACCCCAATAAACCATCATTTGAGAGAGAACCGCCTGTATCATAATAAGCCTGCCCCCAATGGAAAACCATCGATGAGTCCATCTCGTTATCCTCCTCCTAATCTTGTCAATCATCCATATCCAATCTCGGATTTTGTATCCACATGGTTTAATATTAAAACCTAAATATGTGAACCCCACCGATGCTTCTCTATAATAGACTCCCATAAATTCTGCGATGAAGGCAATTTCCTGAAGATCCCCATATTCATATATAATGAAAGATTTGCTTTTATTTATGCCTAGACCTGTTGCTGATTCGAATCTAATAAGCATCAGATGAATGTAAAACCAGTGGTTCTGAATCAGATAGCCAAATAACAGAAGATCATCAACAAATAAAGAGTGGGAGCATGATACCGTATTAGAGAAAGAAAAACCTTTTGTATAGCCCCTCTGCTCTGCTCTATGCATAATACGGCTGAAACCATCCATTATGAGGATAAAAATTAACGGCGACAGTGCACAGCCTTGGCGGAGACCACGTCCTGGTATGAAGAAAGGTGTAGGGATACCGTTAATAATAACTGCATATTTGACTGTGGTAATGCATGTCATAGTCCATCTTATGATGCGAATTGGGAGGCCAACTTTCATGAGTACCCTTCTGATGTAGGACCAATCAATAGAGTCATAAGCCTTATGAATATCAACCTTCATCACAATGGCTTCCTTTTTCTCTGTATGAATAGAATGCATTACCTCCTGAGCGATGGCCATAGCATCATGTATGGAACGACCCTTTAAGAACCCATATTGCTCATCTGAGATGGATCTCGATAATGTGTCCTTCAGCCGCCCCGCAATAATTTTAGATGAGATTTTATATAAGACATTACACAGCGCTATCGGCCTATAGTCAGCGAATGTCTGGGGGGCGGCCGATTTTGGGATAAGAGCGATAAATGTAGAATTGAGACTGGCCGGCATTACACCACTAGTCCGAATGTGTTCAATAATATGAGTCAACTCCTCGCCCATCAACTCGAAAAAGTGGATAAAAAACTCAGCCGGCCAGCCATCAGGCCCCGGACATTTGTCCCTTGAGAAGGATTTTAGGACCATAAAGACTTCATTCCCAGTAATGGGCCTATCCAGATTCGATATTGCTTCATCATCGTAGAGTCGATCAATGTGGTCTAGCAGCCATACCTGGTCATCTTTATCAACTCCATCATATTGCTTGTAGAATGTAGAGAAATATACAAGCGCTTCCTGGCGAATTTCATTGCTGGTATATGCAGTGGATCCATCATTTTTCTCAATGCTCCATATGGAGTTCCTGTTCCTTCGCTCATTTGCTGAGTTGTGAAAAAATTTTGTATTCTGATCGCCCTCTGCCAGCCATGTAATCCTACTCTTGAGGCGCCAAGATACCTCCTCAATTCGAAAGATTTCCCTTTTCCTCTCCCCCAACCTCATGAGCTGTTCCAAGGTGGAGTCGGATGGATATACTGATAGAAAAGAAGTAATGATCGCCTCCATCTGATTCTGAATATCTGAATATTCAGCCCTGAGACTCCTTTTCTTATCTCTTTCCCAGATCTTGGATGCATTTTTAATCTTCTGCAATCGATAATGAAAACAACCCCATGCTGTCCTCTCCGCCAAATCACTACCATCCCTCCATATTCCTTCGACCAGGTTGATGTATTCGGGGTCTTCAAGCCATATTCAATTGAATTTGTAGGGGCGCCCAAAAATAACCCCAGGCACTGACCATGTGAAGATGATAGGCATATGATCCGAAATATCGGAAAAAAACACCGAAAGTCTGGGCTCGTCCAAAGTTAGCATCACAGAACTTTGAACCACCACTCTATCAAGCTGCTTGCCAATGTAGTCATTACCAGCTCATCGATTGGACCATGTAGGAGTGATTGGACATGGTCGAATGTCTACAAGACCCTGATGATTGAAAAGGTCGTTTATGAAGCCAGCAAGGGGATCCAGCCGTGCATATCTACCCCAAATCTCGTCTCCATTCAAGGAGGAATTAAAATCACCCATCACAATAAGGTTTGGAAGAGTTAATATCCTCGCCACCTTCATTCTGTTCCAAAATGCAGCTCTGTTTGAATATGGTGCATATAAGTTTATGATATTAAAAATTCATGAAAAACCTCTCATCCGCCCCGTCAGCAACATACCACCGAAAAAAATAAAAGAACTGAAAGATACCATCTCTGGGTCCCAAATTGCAATAAGACCCCTAGATCTGCCAAATGAATTGATAGCCGCAGCATGCCAACCTTTCTTGATTTTGAGGAACAAATTGACTGCTTTTGTCCTGTCCGACATAGTTTCCTGACCCAAAAATATAATAGGATTTTTTGTTCTTATAAGATCTCTTAGGAAATGGAATTTGGAGTCATGGCCCAACCCCCTTATATTCATGGAGATGATATGGGTCATGGTGAAGATAGGTGAGGGTGGCATGCTCTAAGCGCCCTAGGAGAATTATCCAGAGAAATTGATTTTGCAATGGGGACTTCAGTAAGGCCAACCTCTTCATCAGAAAAAAGTGATATAGACTTGTATTTGCCTTTGTTCATCCTACATGCAGCCTTAGCTTTCTTCTTGATAGATATAATAGAAGTCGATAAGGCAGATGATTGCTTAGCTGGCGAAGAAGAAGGTTTCTCAAAGACTGTAAGTGCAGCTAGGTCTAGGTTTGGGCTGCCCATTAGCACCTCAATATCACTCCCAATAGAATTCGTGGGAGATTCAGATAAAAATATTGGGACAGATTGGACAGGCGTATTGAGAGAGGTTCCCGGGAATTCACCCAAAGAAAATTTATCATTTGGCGTTCTCCCCTCGAGAAAGCACGATGATTGTCCCTTGAGCATAGTTGATTTAAACAGTGGTGGATCATCTCGAGGGCCTTGCTTACGGTTGAACTGTATAGGAGCCCAGGGAAAAATATCCTCCGTGGAGGTATTGGGACATTTCCCTTTGGAGTCACTTCCCAAACTGGCCAGGGAAATACTAATGTTGGGATTATCATTCAGGAAGGTAGTCTCAGAGGGGGCAAAAGAAGGGCAGGGAACCGAGGGGTTCGAAACCCCCCCATTTATAAGGGGAGATAGAGGGGTGACATTTAATTCATTTTCAGCCTGTGGGTCCATTATTCTACAGAGGTTACGAGCAACAGAAGGAAAAGAAGCGATATTTGAGGGAACCACTTCTTCAGGAGCAGAGTACACATATTGACCATCACCAGTTTTGAAAACACCATCCTCTGAAGACGAAGAGTTAGGATTACCTGACTGTTTCCCCATTGATGTGCCTGCAATGTCATATCTCCAGCGATCCTTGCCCGCATTCCTCCCAAAAAAGTCCGCCCTAGATATTCTCAGCTGGTATGGGCAATGATCTCTTAAATGTCCCGTATTATGGCATATGAGACACCGAAACGAGATTCCCCAGTAGTCAATGCGCTGACACATCGCCATGTCAACAATCAATCCACATGTCCAAACACAAAGCTGGCTGATCAATTCTATTGGAATTTGTCTCCTGTCCACTATATATTGACTTTTCAAAATACTGCATGTTGAAAATTTGATAGTGTTGGGGAAGCGATACAACACGGATGACGCCATAATGAGATATGGATCTATTCACATAGTTTGCAGTTTTCTGAAGCAATTCACGTTTTCCAAGCTATGCTGCACCATTTTTAGTGACCCTTGAAGAAGAAAACCTTTGACCAATGGTAATTTGTTTGATCTCATTACGATTGCGACAGAGAACGTGGAGCTGATTACCACCAGCAGTCTCCGTAACATGTCTTAGAAAACCCTTCGGACTGCACCACGTGTGCTCCTTTTCCAACCATGAGTCTAGATCTCGTTGTTTTATTCATTGAATATATTATGATTTGGGGTCATAAAAAAACTTATTACTAAAATATCATCCCCGCCCTCCCAAGCATTCCTTAATTGAAAGTAGTATTAGTGAAGAAAGCGAATCCATTTCATTCGGTTCTTGTGCGAGTTGTACCTCAGAAAGAGACCAAAGTGATTCCGTCTTTCCATATATATAGTCCACTATTTAATTGAAATACCACTTTAAAAATTAAATAAAATAAAACAAAACTATAGATCTACAGACAATAACACAAACCAAAACATTTTACTTTCTACCACATCATAAATTGGGATATTATTATACTAATTTATATATAGAAACAAGGATGCTCAAGTTTCCACATCTTTCTGACCCTCCCTTGAGGGAGTCAAGCTAGTACCCTCTCTGATACCATGTTAGAAAATTAGAGGTAGAGATAAATTTTGCACACAACTAATCGCACACTTTTAGTATTATTGAGCATATAACATATTATTACATATATATTTGTAAATCACCAACTTCTTGATGATAAAATCTGAAGAAAGTGGATCTATGACTGATAGACAACTAACACACATAGGGAAATAACTACTTCTCGAATCACACATAGGGACTCTCAAGGACAGCTAAGAAAAATATAAAACACATATAAGCATTAATTCCAATAGTCCTTAGATGAATAAATCATGCTCTTGGTCCCTCTCTCCGTGATGCCGAGATTCTGCTAGAAAGAAGATTCTAGAATATATAATTTCACTACTTCACTCAATATGGAAATGCTCCATTTTTCTTCAAATAAAACCATAAAAAAATTCAGTTTAAAATTCACATGAAGGAGAAAGAGCCATTCAAATCAACTACAAAAATAAAATATAACAATTTCTGGCCAAACATTACATTGGGCGGCCTCTTGGCTCTTGGCCCTTCAAACCACTCTTCACTCTTCTTGTACTCCTCACACAATCAAATTCTTGTTCTTCCTCACAAAAACACTTCTATTTATACATAAATAATTTATTTATTTCACCCCACAAATTTCTCCACCCAATCCTCAACTAAATCTAATTTAGATTCATTTTAGGTGTGGACTCAACAATGTCCTGTACATAGAATTCTTACTCCCTAAATTTGCTACCTAATCCTATTTCACTCATATCCTTTTAATAATTAAAAGAATATATACAAAAATCCTCACATTTATAATTTCTCTCCTAATTTATTTAAAAATAACAATTTAATTAATAAAATAATTAAAATGTCTCACCCCACTTATTACATAATTAAATAATGAAAATTGAGCTTGATGTTCCTACATCAGACTTCCAACGTTGAAATTAATCATGATCACCTAATCATGTGTTCGGATCTTTGTCTGCTTGAATCCCATATCTTGTGCTGCAATTCTCCATTTGTTGTTGCCTATGTCTGTTGTTCTTCTCCAGGTCTCCACACTTTATGCTGCATCGCCCCACTGGCCACGCTTTCACAATCTTCTGTTGTCTTCCTCTTGTTGCCTCTTCTTTGTTTTACTGCTGCTGGCTTCTTCTGGGATACTTTCATCATTATCCGCCTTATCATTTCAATTCCTCGGTCCAATGGATTTTCTCCAGCGTCAGCAGTAAAACCTATACTCACAAAACAATTGTTAAAATAAAAAACATAAGGCCTTAATGTCTCTTTCTCTTCTGGAAACATTTCAGTATGTTGCTTTGAAATTTCCTCGTCCATCAGCACATTAGTATGTTGATTTAAATGCTCTATGAGACGGTTAGTTAGTCCCTCCTCCATATCATCTGTTTGAAGAATGTGTCCCTATTCTGTGTCTTTCAGCAACTCTCCCTGAATATAGATCCTATGCTTTTCCAAATCTCTTCTCTGAAGATCTAACTCTCTGTATAACTTAATAATCTCAACTGGAGTAGAACTTGGAAATTTTACACAAATTTCCATACCTTCGTTTGCTATTAACCAATCATCAAATGGTCCTTCTTCTTCCACTTGAGTATTCTGCTGAATATTTCCCTGAGACCCCTATGTCTTCATTTCTTTCTGAGATCTTACTATCTCAACATCATTCTGAACAGATTTCAGATTCAACTCTTCTTCTTTAACAAACTTCAAAGTTTGTTCAACACCTTGTGGTGTACCTACCATCACACAAAAATAATTAGTCTTAAAAACATAAGACATTGTGGTATAAATGGATGCTTCAGTCACCATCTCTCTTTGCTGCTCTAAATCCTTCATTTGATTCAGTTCTTCTATAGATTTCTCTTCTGTCTCATCACTACTTCCACTCTTCCTTTGGCAATCTTCCTGAATTGTCCTAGTTTTATCATCATTACATTGTAAATGTTTGTCATTAATCCCATTAAACAAATACATTTGTTTACCTCCTTGGAATTTTTCTTTGACATTTCCACTTTTTTCTTGTTCCATAACAGCTTCGACTTGCTATCTTACCCCAAATAAGAATTCATTTATGATTTCTTCCTATTCTAACCAATCAACACTTTCCTTCTCTGAAATGAATTCTCTACCAGACTTTATCTCAAGAGTTTCATTCTCCTTTGTGATAGTTCCATCAGACTGCTCACCATCTTTCGAACATCCTGCAAACATACATAAACTGTGAGAGAAATTACAAGGCTTCATAGCCTCATCTACTTCTCTTTCCAACACATCTTCAGATGATTTTGAACTATCCAAATAGTTCATGAGATCTTCCTCACTGATCTCTTCACCCAGAATTTCACCATGTTCTGGGACACAAATGGAAACATCCATTTTTAACTCAGCCTCTCTGAGTTCTTCACAACTTAAGATCTGCTCGAGCTTCCTTAGCTCTTCCATCAACTGTATGTTTACCTGCTTTTCTCTCTTTGCATGTAGCTTATGCCACTCCACTTTCTTTCTCATGTTCCAGCCATGTGTCTGGTTTTTCACATTTTCCTGCAACAACTCCATTAAAAATTCAAGGTGAATTATTATCTCAGCCTTCTCCTGCTCATACTTTTCATCCGTCAACTATTCACATATGCCACTTACCTTGGCATTTTCCTTCTTCTTCCCTCTGCTGTGGTCTTCGGAAATGACTATCAACAATCATCTTCCCCTTCTTTGTGAACTACCTCTATTCGTGTGTGGACTTCATTTAATCCACTTCCCCACAATCCTTCACACTTGTAATTTATCAAAATGCAACTTCTCCTGTTGCGCTTGGCTTCTCTTTGTCTTGGAACTAATATCTGGCAACCTTCTTACTGCAACCAATACTTTAGTAATTCATGTGTTACAATAACCAATTGTTTGGGTGTTGGGATCTGCTGATCACGCACCCAATTACATTCAGAGTTTGGACCTATATTACGACTCTTTGACTTCAGACTTACACCAATTTTTCATTTTGGATGAAAATATTCAATCTCAATCCAAACTATCCAAAATTTTATTTGACACTAGCATTTGTTTTCACTTCAAATTTTGTCCCAATAAAAATGATAGTGGATAATTTGACTTAATTGAAGTTATACAATTCTTCAATAATCATACACCTCAAATACATTTAGGATGTAAATTTTCACCCTCTTTCATACTTCATTCTTATGACAAATTATCAATTTTTCTTATCATTTCACATGATACTGAAGTCTTTAGTCGAATTGCAACTCAAGTGTTCCAAGATTTATTTTAAGGTGAAAATAAATAAACCATTCAATCTTCAATTTTCAAAAATATGTTCCTGAAGTATCATACCTCATGCTCCTGTTAAGGCTATTAATAAACCTTTCTTTCTGCAAACTCAACCCTCTGGTTTGCATTCATTTGTGCCATTTTTTTCACCATCAATGCTTGCATGCTCACAAATTCGTTGTCTTAATGCAAACATTTCCCTACACTTATATACACCATGCAACATCAATTCACAACTATTCACTTGTGCACAGAGAACAAGCAACTTCTTCGATGAATGATGTAAAATTCGTACACTATGTTTATCCTGAATATCTCCTCCTTAAATGTTGTCACATGATGGTAAAACAAAGGTTTATTACATCAAGCAATTATATTTCCGATCACCAATCAAAAAAATTCTTCTTTTCTCACTACAGGCTTTGTCCAAAATAACTTAACCAAAACTGTGAAGAATCCACATTATGCATAATAAATAATCACACTATGAATAAAACATGCTCGAATGAACATGCATATTTATCTTTATGTCATCCAGGATTAGCACATTTTCATTCATTTTTCCATTCAATTTTACCTCAGCATCTGCAACAGTAAGTCTTTCCTGCTGCCACTTACCTCACCAATCCTCTCTCTGGACATGGTCTTTGGCAAGTACCTATTCTCTATTCTCTGGAACCTCTTGAGCATCCTCTCTACTCCCTCTAGGCTTCAAATCACCTGCACACAACTGTTCTTCTTATCCAATCTCTGTTGGAATTATTCAAGGTTCTGTTGCTGTAAATATAAATCATCACACTGGTTGAAGGAAAATAAAACAACCCTACACTTTAAATATAAATGTAGTAAACTGCACAACTTCTGAGCTTATTTCCTTCATAAAGATGTAATTGATTTCCACTACCTGGAAATTCCACAAGCTCCTTTTTAAAATTTTATCACTTACATAAACTTCAATTCTTACAACGCTGATTGAATCCTCACAGGATCGTTGTGAATGTAAGTAATAAAAAAAAACACACACCATGTAAATCCAAGCACAATCCTTCCTTTACAAATGGAGTTGGATGGTGTCAAACCCATTCATTACCATCGCCTCCACGAATCGATATTTACCAATTTAATCAACCAAAGTTCAATTCTGCATTTCATTAAGAAATGCTATTTCCTTATTCTCTATACAGTCTGCCTTACTCATTGCATAAAAGAGTGAGAAAGTATCACATGATTGTTTCAATTAACTTCCACTCTACAAGCGAATCGATCAAAGCCACATACCTATATCTTTCCTTCTCGGTGTTCAAAGGCTTCTGCGTTCACCTGTAGCTCCACAATCAGCGTTCAAGCTCTGCATCCAATCAACAGTTACTCTCGATCCCTTTTGACAATGTTTCTACGTTCAACAGCTTCAATGCTACTTCAACTCAGTTAATGGTTGTCCACTCTCTCACTTGCCATATGTATGCAATGAACAGTGAAAAGTCAATAACAACGCCGCTTCTGCCATGCCTGGATGTTGATGGCTAGATGGAGGTTTGGTTTGTTATTATGATCCATACAACTCAGCATTGGTTCCACGGTATTGATGTTGGCCATTTTATTAACCAAGATTCAACTCTGTAGGTTCTGCAAGACCGTAGAAACTAGCTTGGCGATTGGCCGTTTCAACTGGTGTTTACAATTAACACAAAACTGTTGTCGACTACTGTATACAACAACCTCCACCACTCTGTATCCACTTTGCAATGGATTCCGACTTCCAACAGTCGTTTCTCCGTGACTGCGCCTTTTAGCACTGGTTTCAACGCTTCCTCTTAACTTTGATTCGAGGACCAATTGCACTCTTCTCTGTGCATCGAATCTGTTAATAGGGCAGATTTTGGGACTTAGTTGCCATATATTTTCAATGCCCGGTAGTTGGTCTTCAACACATACTGTAACTTCCTTCAACGAGCTCCCAAGCTTTGTTTTATATTCAGCCAGGATTACTCTGCATGGACTACTTCACATGGATATCACCGGTCCCTACTATGAGCTCATCACAACATATATTTATATAAAGTTGCAGATTCAGAAGTTAAATTATAATGTAAACATTAATGAGACTAATTCCTGCATCCACAACACACTCTCATACGAACCTTCACAACTTCTCGATGCATTATTTATGCAACAATCATCTCAATGATATTCGCTCACCCACTACTCAATCTTGTGTGAAATACTGCTCAATAATTCCCATTCCAATGCTACTTTCAACGCCAGCCCTACTTTAATTTTCCAATACATAGTTCGATTTTAAATAGTTTTCCCAATTCCTGTTATGATATCAACGCAGACTTTATAATTTTCCATTGCTCCTACAAACATTATCATACCTGTGGACATATATATATATTTGCAGATTCAAAAAAGGTATCTTCTCCAGCTCTAATACCAAATGATGCTAATATTCTACTAGAAAGAAGATCCTAGCATATATAATTTCACTGCTTCACTCAATATGGAAATGCTCCATTTTGATTCAAATAAAACCATAAAAAAATTCAGTTTAAAATTCACATGAAGGAGAAAGAGCCATTCAAGTCAACTACAAATATAAAATATAACAATTTCTGGCCAAATATTAAATTGGGCGGCCTCTTGGCTCTTGGCCCTTCAAACCACTCTTCACTCTTCCTGTACTCCTCACACACTCAAATTTATGTTCTTCCTCACAAAAACACTCCTATTTATACATAAATAATATATTTATTTCACGCCACAAATTTCTCCACCCAATCCTCAACTAAATCTGATTTAGATTCATTTTAGATGTGGACTCAACAAAGTCCCGTACATAGAATTCCTACTCCCTAAATTTGCTACCTAATACTATTTCACTCATATCCTTTTAATAATTAAAAGAATATATACAAAAATCCTCACATTTATAATTTCTCTCCTAATTTATTTAAAAATAACAATTTAATTAATAAAATAATTAAAATGTCTCACTCCCCTTATTACATAATTAAATAATGAAAATTGAGCTTGATGCTCCTAAATCACTCCCACATCCTTTGAAATCAAAATTCAAAGGCCAACTGTCAAGCCAACCTAGCCTATCTATTGGTAGAAGGTAAAAAATAGGTCAATGGCATTAGGGAGGCACATAATGCCATAATTCTCCCATTTTTATTTAAGGTGTTATTATTTCCCCCAAGTTTCGCCGCCATATGAACATTTCAATTATCATTTGGATGTTTGAATTTAAATTTTCAAAGGCCATGAAAGTTGTTGTTGTGGCACTTGAGGAAATTTCATTCTATGGTCAGGGGGTTCTAATAGCCCCACAAACTTCTTCGTGCAAGGTACTGAATATGGTGTCCTATTTTTCTCCACCACCCTGTGAACTAATGAATCTAAAGCAATTGCACATATTCTGTGTTAATTGCGGTATGATGGGCATCACCTGGGAGGATAGAATTTACATCAATAAATATTAGGTATGGTTTTCCCCTCTCTCCCTCCCCATCTATGTTTGGTAAAATCCTTCATCGAAGAACCCCCCTTCTCGCCTCCACTAGAATTTTGAGCTCCTTCCCCTTGATAACATCGTGGTGTCCACTTGTTTTAGCTCCAGGCGGCTTTGTAATGAGCCCCATTTGACTGGAAAAAAAACCTTATCTTTGGTGGGAAGAGACCTTGGCTCCGCCACTACTACAACTCAATCATCTGGTGTGATTCGCTTTTGAGGACCCCTTTTGTAATGATCTGCAGCAAAGTTAGTGCATGGAATAGCCCCAACTACCTGAGATTTGACAAAATTGGTCGTAATAAGGTTTTTTCTTAGTGCCTATGGTGTGTTTTTCTATGGTCATATCATCCTATTGTATTAATTTGTTTCTTATTGAATTTTGAATCCCTTTCATCTCTATATTTTGTTTTGGACCACTCTCTCTACTCCCTCTCTCTGGTGGCTAATGATGAATTTCATCCCTCTCTCACACATTTGGTGCCCCCTACATTCACCACGACTCTCTATATGGGACTTATGTAAATTAAACTGACTCCCTCAGTGCTGCACCCATATCCATAGACTCCCTCAACCACATTATTGCTCCTAGAATCATTTTCATCGTCGCTTGCAGTTTCCACTGGTCCATAGATATTGCTACCTCTTAGACCTCCAAGCTATGCCTTCCAGCCTCAAGGCTTTGATCACTTCTGGAAATCCTAACTATAACACATGTAGCTGCTAATTGGAGATTCTTCAAGTTGACAATATGGAACAAAAATGGAAATTTCATTAGAAAAATAACCTTCTAATCTTCATCACATAAGAATTCCAGTCCCTTAAACTCAAAACCTCTGATTAGAATGATGAGCTCAATTCCATTCAAATACATCTCGACAATCTTAAAATAAATGGAAACACTACAGTGAATGTGGATTCTACAATTTATTTTCTAGTCCCACATTTTCAACTCAAATTTAACACACCCATTGATGAAGACACCTTCTTTCTTTTATAATGGGACCCTTTTGCAAATTTGCATTTTTGGTTTTTCAACTTCGCCTATTATATGTGTCCAGGATTAACATTAGAGTCTTTCTAGGTAATAGCTCTTTGGTTTTGATAGACAAATCCTCAATGAAGAATTTGATTAATAATAATGATTTCGTGATTATTTTCTACAACCAAGATATTTAATAAAATAGTTGATGAATTGTATTGATTTCATGAGTATTTTCTACAACCAAGAGATCTAATACAATAGTTGATGAATTGTATTTATTTTGTGAGTATTTGCTACAATCAAGAAATTTAATACAGTAGTTAAAGTTTAAGACAATAGATTTGACAATAATGGAGATTATGTATTATAAGAGAGAGTTTATTTCAGAGTTGTGCTTGTGTCCTATATTAGGATTAGTTCCTATTTTCTAGGAGTCACTTCTAATCTCCATAAAATGATGTAAACTTATCTATTTTTTATTTTATGATTAATTGAGGAGAGCGTTCTTCTTGGGAAGTATCCAAGTGCATCTTGGTCACATGTGAGCTACTAGTTTCAGTATATAAGTTTCATCTTCCATTTTTAACATGGTATCATAGCTGGTGAGCCTTAGTGGCTAAAATGAGTGCCTTAGTTGTAGAATTGATCCCTAGTGGTTATAGAGCCCCAGTGGGAGTGGAGAGACTTGGTGGTTGATTCGAAAGCCTTAGTGGTTGAATCGTTAGCCTTAATGGTTGAATCGTAAGCCTTAGTGGTGGTGTGGAGCCTTAATGGCTGGATTGAGAGCCCTTGTGGCTAAAATTGGTGAACCTGTTTTGAGCCTTGGTGGTGGTTTCATTCGAGAACCTTGGTGGCTGGTTGATTCAAGAGCCTTGGTGGTTGGTCAATTTATGAGCCTCGAGAGCCTTGGTGGATAAATTCAGTGCCTTAGTGGCAGATTTTAGCCTTTTTTTCTAAGAGCCATATTGGCTGAGATTGGAGATCAAGCCTCCTTTGATAGTGAATTAAGGTGTGTAAATATTCTTCATAAAGTTGTGTAGCAGTGAATCCCAGCATGGATCAGAAGAGGCTCCATTAGAGATCAATGGAGTAGCTAATTAGGAGGACAAGTTAAGTTGAAGATCTTTTCTTCATTCAAAATTTGAAGGGTTTATCACAGAGCGTAGGACAGAAAAAAATGTGCAGCTTTATTGAAGAAAAATTGCGTAGAATGTGCAAGTAATAAGAGGAAAAACTGCACAGTTCAGGAAAACATATAGAAAGCTTCCTCTTTCACATTGTATTTGAGGTAAGATTGCGCATACTGCAATTTGTTTATTTTTTATTTTTAGTGAAACCCTTGCCTCGATTGGTTAAAGGGATCCATAAATCATTTGTTGGAGGATATGGTATCGGATCTTGTTGTACTATAAAAAAATCCCCATTTATTAAAATAAATGGGGACCCTTTAAAAAATAAATAGAAATTTATGAGCATGATTTCATCCTAGCTTAAGTTTAAAAACTTTAGGAATAAAGGTTTTCCCTTTTCGATTTGATTTCCAAAGCGCTCATCGCAAATCACATAACTTACAAGCTGATTAAGTTAAAACATATATAAATATTGCGAATTGTGATATGTGCCTCAAACTTTTCAGAGTTATATAAAATCCCTGTTGCAAATTTTTTAAAAATCCCTTTAAAGAGAAATCGCATCGCACCTTTTAGAAAAGAACAATATTTTAACAATTCATTAAAATTTGCGATGAGTCGGACCCGACGAAACAACAAAATAACAATTATAATTATCTAAAGGTTCGAGAAAGCGAAACCAAATGGAAAGTTTTATTACCGCAAAAATTTGCGATGTGCGATTTGTGTAGATCGCATTTCGCGAGATTCATCGGTGGCAAAAAACATAACTATTGGTAACTGTTAAAAGTTGTGATGTGCAATATTAACACTTATTACTCCAGTGGGTGAAATTATTCTCATCTAATCAACCTATTATAAGATCTAATGTCTTAGATTGATAGATTAGACATATTTCGTAATGCTGTGTAAGGGATTTGATAGAAAGATTTATGGGTTATTAACGACATTTAATAGGTGTAAGGTTCGAAATATTGATATCTTCTTCAAGCGTGTTTTGAATAATAGAGTGCCGAATTTTGATTATGATGTTTTAACTCTATCCTTCTCTCTATTCATCTTAGATCTGAGTTTACTCTTTTCACTTGAATTCAGGAAACTGCCTAACGAAGTGAGAATAACTGGAATGACAAAGAAAGGCAAGGAAATTTCTCAAACGTCCACTACAGAAGACACAGACATGCCTCCATTGTTCTCAGACACAACCTACAACAAGGATCACGAAAGTTCTTCATGGGAAGCAATGTACCTATTCAAAAAAATAACAGCAGATGCGACAGTTTCCCCAGACCCATCCTACTTTGACGTTGCATGTTAGTTTCTTCACAAAATAGCAAGGAGGAAAAATATTTTACCCTACACAGATATGGTAAAGTGGGTAATTAACCACCTTAACATAGCAGATATATCATTCAAGAATTCAAAGCTAGATAATATTGGTTCATTCACTGCAAAATATTTATGGATAATGTACCACTTGTTCATGCCGCAGAATAATTATGATAAATATTTTGTCCAAAGCTTTACGAAGAAGAATATAGACCTTATGAAAGTGATAAAGGGATGTAAATATGATCAAGGCAAGCTAAAGCAGGACAAACTTGGTATGTACCCGATAGGATAGTTACCCTCCCCTTATTGTTATGCAACTGGAATGCTATGTAGGTTGTTTCCTAAACAAGATACCACTAGGTTTACCATAGATTAGGTCCCTTTAATTAACACAATCATCAATTCCTCTATTACGAATTGGGCGAGAATTCTGTCTGACAATTTGGCCATAAATATCATGGATTATAGAAGAGAAAGAAGTGTTTCCTCTAGAACAATACCTCCCTTCTACATGAGTGCTTACATTATGGATGAAATTTTCTTTTTTTCAAGCTTTCCTATCACAGGATGGAAATGGGCAACCCAAGACCCCACTCCAATCCATATTTACCATAGTGCCCTTTTGGGAATCCTATTTTCATTTACATTTCTATAAAATTTGCAATGGAGTTATGTTTCCCACCCATCATATTATCTTTAATGAAAAATCCCCTAGGATTTATAAGGAAGCTAGCACAGACATTTTACTAGTTGATAAATTGTTTACTAAAGAAAATTTCACTTATATCAGAGTTTTTGGGAGTTATTCTCCCCCCTATGTTTTGCCTTATTATGTTCCTGATAAGCTCCTAGCCAGGGATATTGCCTACCAAATTCTAGTAAGTGGCGTGTCCAAGCAACTCAAAGAGGTCAAGAAGGCCATTTGGCCCACTTTCCCTTTACAGTGTGGCACTTTTTCCCTTTTATACATTGGTCATGCATTCAAAGAGATTTCAAATGTCACTTCATTAAATCTTTCTCTAATTCCAAAGAGGCCATTTGATCATAATAATGTGGTTAATAATTTCACCACTGATATTAAACTGAAGCCTTTCTTGAATGAGAAATATATGTTCGATTATTTCTTTGAAGGTGTGGAGAGGTTCACAAATGTATTGAAAAATGGATCCAGTCAGCTCAGCAAAACAAAATTTGAGGATTTTAAAGCATATAGAAATAAGAGGCTAGAAAATGTCCCTTTGGAATTGTTATTTATTGAAGATTTCAATAGGTCAACTCCAAGTATTAGTTTGGGTAATGATGCTAAGAATATGTCTGAATATTAATCTCAAGAGAAATCAAATCACGAGTCAGGGAAATCACAACATAATTCTCAAAAATCAGATCACTCTAACAATGAATCTAAGAGTAGGAATGAGAGTCCAGAGAAAATAATTGATAAAGTAATTAAAGGGATTGAGATGCAAACAAAAGGATAAATTAATGGAGCTGAATCTTCTTTTCAAGAAATTCAGCATATCAAGAATACACTCAAGTAGATAGAGAAGCCTCAATCAAAAGATTTGAAGAAATAATGGGAGAATTTTTCCAAAGAACTATAAACACCACCACCAAAGCCTAATGTTGATGAATCAAGAAGTTTCCAAACTCTAGAGCATTCTCAAAATTTAGTGGAAATTGCAATTCCACTACAGCAGGTACCAGAAGTTCATGATTAAGAGATCATCTCGGCATACCCTATAGAAAATATTGTTTTAAATATTGAAGAGATACCCTCATTTGATGTCTTCTACAGTCTGAGTCATAAGGTTGTAGTTAAGAGAAGAAAGGAGAAGAAGAATAGATGAATCAATTTCAAATCTTATCAATGAATCCGTATATGTTCTATGGAAAGACCCTTTAGCTAATCCTACAGAACATTTGAGTAAGTTATCACAAATGGCAGGAACATATGCTATTGCTACTATTGACAAAGCCACAGAGGTACAACTTCTACTGAAGAAAAAAGATGAAAAAGTACAAGAGTTGGAGAAATTGCTAGAATAAGAAAAGTTTAATTCCAGTAAGCAGATTGAAATGAAGATGTCTCAATTTCAAAAAGATTTTGAAAGACTTAAGTTGCAGAACCAAGTGTAGATTACAAAGAAAGAAACACAACTTGAAGAAGCAATGGACAAATTGAAAAGTCAACCTCAGGGAGAACAATTCATAAAAGAAGCACTCGAAATGAATGCAAAGCTAAAGCAAAAACAAGAAACCTTTTGTCAACAAGTTTTAATCACCAGTTCTTACTGTGATACAAACAAAATTCTGATCCAACAAGTGGCTAATAGGAGGCTTGAATAAGAAAAAGTTCAAAAGAAGATTACTGAGTTCATTCAGTGGCAAGGGTATGATACAGGAAATAAATCTGACCTCCCTAAGATAGATAAAATTCACAAAGAGATTTTATTTAAGGATTGGTAAATACATTTGAGACAAGAATAGAGGGGAACGACAAAGGCATGAAGGCTAACAAATGAAATTATTGAATCTATTAATGAACAACTTTCGAAAGCTGAACTTTTAAAGAATCCACAGTTGAAGTGCTCCCATAACTCAAACCATTAGAATCAAAGTTGAAGGAAAGTATAGAGAAGTAGGTGGAAACTATTAAAAAGATAAATAAGTTTTGTCAGGAAAATTACTCAAATTTTCTGATCAAGCCTTATCATCAGTACCTTACTGTATATTCATTAATCGATTCTACTAAGAAAGAGTTTCCAACACTTTCGAATGCAATGTTCAAAGGCCAAGTCAGATCCGGGATTGCACAACCACCTCAACGAAATCTAGCAATAGATATTTGTCATCTCCGAGATCAAATGCGCAAAGAGGATCAACCCACATAATCATGTTGCTATTCTATTTCCTAGATTGTAGTTTAAGTTTACTCCTTACGAGGATGGTTGTTTCAAACCTCCTCAAATTTTTATGTATTAATCCATTTTAAACATATTTTAGTTTAGTATTTAAACCCTTCTCATGCATTTAGAGAAGGGTCCAGAAAATTTGTTAAAATTTTTTGCAAAGAATGCACTTATGTAAGTTTGTGAATGCTTTGATGAATTAATGGAATGAAATCTGTTATATTTTGACATTGAAGCTTTTTAACTGAAGTTTCACTATTGCCCTCCTTAAATTTCCTGAAAGTGAAGAGGAGTAGAAAACTACTGTCAATTTGAATGAGTAGAACTTCGTATATATGGTACTTCTACATGCTATATTAAGTTTTTCTTCTTAAATTGACAATTATCTTTTTATCTGCATTATATATTAGAGTTGTTATCATAACTTAATGTTAAATGTAGTTCTATACCGATATTTGTTTATGATTTATTATGTCATATATAATCAAACATATAAATGCGATATACATTTCACAATCTTTCTGATTAAACTATTTTGTCAAAATAATTATCTTTACATAATTTTCATCTCTTTCAACTTTTAAATAATATTCATTACTAATAGTTGGAAGATATCTTTTTTGACCACATAAAGGATTGAACACTCCCAGGTATATAATATAATAGATATTTTAAATAAATGCATATGATATATTAAATCATTTCCCATTTTCATGTTATATAAACAAAACACACCCTCATCTTCCTTATTGGGAAACTGATCCCTTTATCCCGAGTCGGAGCCACTACACCAAGTGGAAAAGGACTTGCTCTAAGGTCCGGACTGGGTGGTTTTCCCCCATGTTGTTGCAATGGAATTCCGAAGCTCCAAAATTTTGGCGCTAGAAGGAGGGCCAAATTGTCAATGGAAAGAAGATCCGATCAATATAAAATCCAATATAAGAGTCTTTCTCCCTCTAGATCCCCTTCAACTTCTAGAACATTAGCTAGATCTAAATATTTAAGGTCTGAAGTTGAACATCCCTCTCCTAAGTCTCCTAGTGAAACACAACCAATACTATCTCCAGATTTTCGGTAAAATCCCCCTGAAGTTCAGTCTTTGATAGAAATGTTAGAGAGAGTATCCATTTATGTTGAAAAGCATGAAACTTCTCAAAAATCTCAAATTAGTCCTTCATATTCTTTACAACATAGATGAATATTAACTTGATTGCAAACTTGAAGACAGGAATTCCTCCTTTCGAATTTCCTAATGATACTTCTCGAAGAAAAAAAAAGACTGAATCAGAATCAATCACTAGCGAAGTCTTATCAAATAATCCACACAATTCAATTCCACTACCTCCACTCAATTCCACAACTTCCATTCCAAAAATCAGTGTTAGTTTAACTAGTTCTAGTACTCGGACTAATACTCCTTCAACTAGTTCTAACATTCACTCTTCTTCAACTCAGACTCAATCCACCACATCCAACCAAGGTCCAATGGTAGGCCAAGTACCTCCACCAAATGTGCAACCATGGACTAATCCAGGTGCTGTGCATATGCCAGCTCCTCTTCACCCTCTTCCCTAAATACATTGAAATATGGTTACCTAAATTCAATCTTGATGATGGTCTCCCTGTTGAAGAACACATCCATAATTATAAGTTAGCCATCAATTTAAATGAGGTAACTGAAGAAGATTGTGTTGTCAGACTATTTCCATATACTCTCATAGGATCTGTAGGATCCTAGTATTTCTCATTACTTGTTCGCTCTGTTAGCCACCTATAAAATTTTGACATAGCAAACAGGTGGCTAAATTTTTTTCTGAGCCTTCAAGAGATACATTTCCTTTGAAAACCTATCATTCTTGAAGCCTCCTTGGTTTTTTATTCTTTGAAGAGCCCTCACTGCTGCTTCCATTTAAAAAGCATCACTGTTTGTGAAAGAAAATTTGCTCAGAAAATCCTCCATCTACTCCATCTTATCCCTGCAAATTCCCCTTTTTCACCCCTTTTTTCCCTTCAG
Source organism: Pinus albicaulis (assembly GCA_034641835.2). Classification (NCBI taxonomy): domain Eukaryota; kingdom Viridiplantae; phylum Streptophyta; class Pinopsida; order Pinales; family Pinaceae; genus Pinus; species Pinus albicaulis. Next base: position 925,086,472 of record CM076570.1, read on the forward strand.
AAAGTTTCCCAAAAAACCCTCAAAATCCCTTCCTTAACCCTCCGAACCATCAAATTCCCCTTTTCAAACATTATGGCTCCCTTCGTTTGGTTTAAAAATCCCTTTTCCCCTTTATCGAAACCCACCATTTGGCCTTAAAAACTCTATTTTTGAGCCTGGAAACCCATTTTTACCTTATAACAGGCTTAAGCCCCTTTCAGCCTAGCCCTCATCCCTTTTCTGCATATGACCTAGCACCAAGACCAGGCGCTAAGCCCTTGGGTGCTAATCGCAATCGGAAGTTGTTGTTAGTGCTTTTCCTTTGTTAATTAGAGATTCTCTGATGCGATTGTCATTTGTTCTGTCGGCCTCCGCTGTGATATCAATCATTGATCTGTATAGATCTAATGGCCAATGCTTAGGTCTTATCATGTCCATCAAAACTTTCACTACCCCACCGATTGTATGCAGATCGTTGATTTCCCTTTTAATCCGACGGCCCTCGCATGATCGCCAATCGCAAAATATTAATGTGCCACCCTTTTTCCCCTCCGATTCACGATCTTCCGATTTAATCCTGGCCGTTGAATCCATAAGAACCATTGGTCACGATTCGTCGCGCCTTTGTTCACAGAGCCCGTCATCGCCCTGCCGGTTTTAATCTAGACCGTTGAATCCACAAGAACCAACGACCCAGATTGAATTGTGCTCCGCCCTTGTGCCCTCCATCACTCCCCCTCTGATCAGATCTCCACCATTGATCTTCCCGCTGATCCAACGGTCCGCGCGTAATCGCAGAATAAAAACCATGGAGTTTGGCCCCCTGCCTTTCTCTGATGCGATTAGATCTCAGCCATTAGTTCCGAAAAATCCAATGGCTCTCCTTCTCCCCGCCCATTCACTTGACCCTTTGCTTCCACTTTCTATTTTAAATCTCTGCAGTCCATTCCGTAGATTCTACGGTCAATATTTTCTCCACTCATCCATCTAAATTTTTTCCCTTTGAAACCTTGGTGCCCCTTCGTTTGATCCTGACTGTCCATTATATAGATCTAACGGCCCAAAGTGAACCCGCCTTTGACTATTTCCCACCTTAATGACCGTGCACCTTTCCATATCATGCACTATCCCACACCATCAGATCTCCCCATCCTATATCCTATGGCTGAGGTGCATATCATGCAATTTTAGTGTCCGACAGTTAAAGTTTCAAATTTACGCGATGAAAGTGGTTTTGGGAGGGACACACGTAGGGCGGCAAGGTGTATCACGTTTTTTTGGGAAATTTTCAAAACTACTTCAGAGTAGCGTGATAAACACTTCTGGTTTTCTGCTTACCACTCTTCCACGGTATATTCCATCTTTAATCCTAACCATTCATTTAATCCAGATCAACGGTCCACGTTTCATCGCGTTCCCATCCATGTTATTTGCATCGGACTTCCCAGAAGACTTCATCGAAAGATCTTCGTTGTTGATTTCTTTAGTGATCCAATAGTCCACATTCAATTCCCCCCCCCCCCCCCCATCTTGGTCCCACCATCCAATTGCCCTCATTTCATTTAATTTAACCTTTCTCCTTTGTAATTCACCCGAACCTTAAACTTTCGTGTTTTACACTAAAAGTTAATTTCTTCCGCCTAACCTCTAAATCAACCCCACAGGTGAATCCTGACCGTCGATCACCATATAATAGTCTAATCCAACAGCCTATAGCCGTCCTCACACCAAACCTCCATCAGATCAGTTCTTCACCATTCCGTAGTGATTTTCAACCGTGTTTTCACTGCTTCCACCATTTCCATTGCTGCGACACTGTTTCCATAGGCCTCCACATCATTCCACCTCCACTACGAGGGATTTCTTAACGTGTCTATTGTGTTTTTCAGGGTCACAGATGATTAAAATCACTCTCTATCTCACAATCACAGACAGATAATTCGTAGAGCACAGAGAAAGATTTTTCAGAGCGAGAGATTGCAGGGAAGACTCCTGAGGGGGTTTTAAACATATGTTTTTATCCAAATCAAAGTTATTAACTCTGTTCGAACCCTCCAGTGCCATGAAAACCTACAGTATTCATAGAGATAGTCAAGTGAAGAGGCAAAGAGTATAAGTGATGGTTTACAGATATTTAATGCCCATTATTGAATATTAAACGCTTTAATTCAATGTTTAGAGGGAAAATACATAGATTGAAGACCTTATGAATGATCCAGAAGGCCTAATAAGGCCTACAACACATGAAACAAGCCACATCAGTGTTCCACATCAGTATAATGTTCTTTCCCAAGAAAGGACAGGTTCCCATAATGTTTTTTACTCTTCATCGAGTTCCTGAGAAGATCACCACCCTGACAGAAGTCGTGAGATTGCCAGAGCATTAGTTGCACATTATGGCAGGCCTAAAAGCCATTTATCTACCTTACTTGTCCCAGAGTATTACAGAGTACAAATAGCCAGAAAGGTACCTCAAGAGACATACCTGGAGTTATTAACAGCCTGTCAAAGACTACCATTTCATCCAAAGAGTACTGAAAGTCAATACGGTGATATTAAGACAGAATGGGCTGCGAAACACTTCTCCCTGTTTTAATGATGCATTTAAAGTTCTATCTACCTCTACTGCTACATTTTCAGCTATAAGAACTCATCAAAAATACTTTGTAAACGTTGGTTAATAGTGGATTGTAATTTGTTTCCTTGAGATAGAGTTCTATGTATAAGCTGTAAAATAGGCAATGGAGATGATTTATAGTTGATTTCAAAGTTGTTGGACAATGTTGTATGTGACTGGTGTTGCACTCTAATATGACAAGCAGGTTCATTGGATCCTAATCCAAATCGGTGGTGAAGTGTTCTATCTTTTAGTGTTTTCCTCTCTGTTACGCATTCACATTTCATTTCTCTGATAAGAATCAGTAATCTAGCTTAGGATATAGTGCTGTAAAGTACCCTAATGCTTCCTGGTCTTCTTATCTTTGGTGTTTTCTGCTGATTTTGTAATCTAATAACAAATTCAATGCAATTTAACCAGTATAGTTGTTGGTCTTCTAATTCTTACTGATGTATGAATTCAGGATTTGTTTTTAGATGTTCTTGTTGGGTTTCATCTAAAGGAATTGGGAAACTGAGAGGTTTGAGTTATCTCTCTCTCACTAGGGTCCTTTTCTAATAGACTGTCCTTTCTAAGATCCCTCAAGTTGAAGGTCAAAAGTAGAGTAGGTTAAAAGTCTTTCTCTCATCTTAGACTTTCACTTTGTGTTAACCTTAAATGTTTCCTATTGTCTGAAGAGTTAGCCTTTTTAGGAGTTTGATCATAGACGGTTAAGGCATGTCCTGTCCCTAGATTTTTCTCCTAAGTGGTCACCTTGGAAGGTTTCCTTGTCATTCACCTTCATTTCGTATCATTTGATTACATAATATCATCTTTAAAGATCCTCTGATTTAGATGACTAGCCCATTTGAAAGCCTTGGATACTGAATTGCAAGTAAACCCTTTTATGACTCCATTTTCCCAATGGTCTCGTGTATTCTTTGAATTATCTCCCATTTCCAAAAATCCTTCTTTTCTCATTTCTTTATCTCACATTGAACCCTTCATTCATGTTTCCCAACCAAACAAACAAAAAAAAAACAACAACCTTTGTGCCTCATAACTAGCCTAATACTCTAAATTGAACTTCAAAGATATATATCTCTTTGACTTTTATAGAGAGATCCCTCTCCAGATCCAGGAGGGCTAGATCCTGAGATCCCAAAGTGGTTTGATGTTGTCTTGTCTTTTGGTATTTCCAAACTTGCCAAAACACAGGAACCCCAACATAATGGTGTCTCCACTGGGGACTAAGTCCATATTAGCCTAATTTTGGAAGTAAATCACTGTGGTGGATAGTAGGTCTCCTTGAAACATTCTAAACCTTCCACTTGGCGACTCCACAGCTCTTAAAATAGCATAAGACTTCATTGATGATCAGTAGGCTTGCTAGTTATCTTTGTTTTCACTGGACTCCACTGGGAAACTAGTTTACATTTCAACATCATCCATTTTAAAAGAAACACATAGGAGTAAGCTTCTTTATTTGAAGATAGTTTGCCACCTGAAGACTATCATATCTGGCTTAGCTTCTTTGTTGAGTTTTGAGGGCCAACATACTACCTTCAAGAACAATTCACACTAGAGCTTATCATAACCCAAACCCACCTGATGTGGTTGACAACTCAAAGAGTATTATTAGGAAGCCTCTCACATCTAAAGTTCCAACTATTTTCAGATACATTAATAGAGCTAATTCAGCACATGAAAACTTTATAGCTCTATCAAAGAATCAATTTGGCTTAGATTTACCAAGTTTGTTACCAAGAAGTAAGTCATTTAGCAGTCTAGACCAGACAAACTTTGAGCTTCCAAGTTCACCATCACATAGTGGTCTACATATTAGGGACAGAGAAACCCCTCCATATACACCTCCTGATATTCATTTTATCTATAACTTGGGTCTTTATCACCCTAGATCCACTCAACAGTTTGCTGCTGGTCCTAGCATTTCTTCCATTCATATACCTGCTACAGAAGCACATCCTTTACCTCCACAAAACACTACCATGGTAGCATGGTATGCTCCATTGGTGTTACCACAACCTTTGACTCCACTACCCAATGATTATTAGTCAAAAATCCCTCATTTCACTAGAAAGGAATCCACCATAGCCCAACATCATGTGGATAGGATGGAAGATTCCATTGACTACATGGAAATTGAAGATGAAACTATCAAAATGAGGATCTTCGCTCAGAGCCTAGGAGGAGAGGTGAAGAAGTGGTTTAAAGGCCTACCTCCCAATAGCATCCATGACCTTCCCTCATTACATCAAACCTTCATAAACAAATGGGAAGTGAAAACCAACCCTCTCCAAATCTTATCATAATACAAGAATCCCAAAAGAAATATGGGAGAAAGTGTCCATGACTATTCTACTAGATTTAACAGTGTCTACAATGCTTTGCCTCCTCTTATGAAGCCTCCCCAAGGAATGGCCTTGGTGAAATATCCTGAAGGCTTTGATGCTGACATGGCTTATCAACATAGAGAGAGGGATTATAACCCATTAGAAGACATGCAGAAAGGAGTAGTGAGTGTAGAGGAAAATTTGATTGAAAAGAGAGCTAGAATGAGGGCTGAGAAGAAGGTAACATATAGGGATGACACATTAGCTTCCACATCTGATCCCAAATATGAAAATCTAGCCAAAAACATGGAGAGGCTAGAAAAAATGATGGAGAAGATGGTTGTCCAAGTCATCAATCAGGACAGAAACCAAAATGAAAAACAGAACCAAAATCTTAGGAGAAACAATCCCCCAAATACACAGAGGGACTTTGATCAACAAGTCATACCCCCATTTCAAGAGAATTTCCTTGATGAAGATGAGGGAATAATAGAAGAGTCAGAAGGAACTGCCATAAATATGGTAGAAGTGGATAACCAAATTCACACCTTTTCTACAGAGGATAATCAGACCTCCTACTCACATTGGGATGAGGAAGGGTTAGAGTTTAAAGATTATAGGTCAGGATTTGAAAATTCCATCATGTAGGTCTAAGAATAATACGATCTCAGAAGTAAAAAGAACATAGACTCTCCCAAACCCAAAGCATCTGAGACCACCATTAACAAAAGACCTGAGAAAACTCCTAAAGTGACTACTGAAAGTAGCAAATCAGCAGCTGAGAATTCTGGTAAAAACAGAGATAAGGACATCAAAAATACTGATAAATCAAGTCAAGAAACTAGAATCATTAGCACTGTAGCTAATTCTCCTCATAAAATAGCTTCAAACATTGTACATAATGAGAATCAACAAGCTGATTCTGCCACTACAATAGTGGCTAATAAAACAGAATTAAGTCTTACAAAGAGTCAATCTTCTTTCAATTTGGAGAGTGAGATTGCCAAAATTAAAATTTTTGTCCCTCTCTCTGAGCTGGCCACTCAGGATGTATGTAAAGGCCAAATTTTGAAAGCTTTGAACTTAGGAGAGAACAACGATACTATCAATTTGAATGATGATCAACCAGCTCTTCTGTTTGGTCCCAAAATTGAAGGGAAATTTCAAGAAGGGGTAGTACCTCCTTTTTCTGTCAGCCTCAATATCCATGACAAAATCCTTCATAACGCTATGCATGACTCTGGGGCTTCACACAACCTTATGCCAAAGATAATCATGGAAAATATAGGCCTAGAAATAACCAGACCTTATAAGGACATATACTCTTTTGAATCTAGCAGAGTGAAGTGCCTTGGCCTAATCAAAGATGTTTGTGTGAATGTCACTCAAATCCTAGCCAAGTGCATGGTTATGGATGTGGTGGTGGCAGATGTGCCCCCTAAGTATGGCATGTTATTGTCAATATCATGGGGTTCCAAGCTGCAAGGTACAATGCAGATGGACATGACTTACACCACTATCCTAGTCTTCAGCCAACTTAGGAGACTATACAGAGAGGCACATATGAAGCTTATGGTTAGCAGCCTTGAAAAGCCTGAAAATTCACCCCTGTAATCTGTCCATACAGATCTGAAATCCTTTATTCTTTACAATGATGAATGCATACATGAGCCAGACCTAGAAGATAGAAATTTAAACAACAGATTAGAGCCTGTAGATCTTGACATAATGGCTGCTCTAGACATAGAGGAAAACAAGAAAGAAACCCTTGAACATTGTGCTGAATCAAAAAATCAGAGTGAACGAAACCAAGACTGCAAACAACATATTTCTCATCACTCTGAAATGCACAAAAATCCTAAAGAACAAGACATAGCATAGCATAGTGCAGACCTCAGAATATTACATAATGGTGAACACATCATTATGAACGAAAATGAAGACAAAATAATAAATAATCCCTTATGGCTCATGAACTTTTATGGGTCTTGCACTAAAAATAATGTAGGATCTGGGGTATGGTTGCACAATGCTGAAAGCAACTATATTGAGAGTCATGCCTTCAAACTGGATTTTAAATGCACTAACAATATTGCGGAGTATGAGGCTCTCATCCTAGGATTGCATCTACTGAAAAAACTAGGATCCCAGAGGATAATTGTTCAAGGAGACTCTGAATTAGTCATCAAACAAGTGAATGGTGAGTACACTGCAAAGCATCCAAGGTTAAGGGCATAGAGAAATGATGCCATGGATCTGCTGAAAACATTCATAGAATATGAGCTGGTATTTATCCATAGGAGTCAAAACATCATTGCAAATGGATTGGCCTGCGCTACCAGTTCATATCAGAAACCCCCTAGTGACAAACAGATCATTATTCAAACAAAATATAGACCTATAGTGCCAGATAATGAGAAATATTGGCAGGTATTTCAGTGGGACAAGCAGATTGAGGATTTCTTGCTCTGCAGAAATGAGTTTGAAATACCTGATTTAGACTCTAAATCCGATGAAAACTATTTGGATAAAGAGCCTCCTGATGAAGAAGGACCATTCTTTTTTGCAGAAATAAACATGTTAAACAAAGAATTTGAAAAACAAACTGAAGAATACATGAAATCAGGTAAATAAGACATTGAGGTGTTGCAGTCCAAAGATAGGAACATACCCAGAGGACTAGCACCCTTATAGGACCTTTTTGACTTCAATGATGTGGCGAAGAAACCCACCATAGAACACATTGAATCAAATGTTGAAGAATGCAACATAGGTAGAAAAGATAAGCCTAAAACGATTAAATTGGCCAAATATTTGCCTGCACATATCAAACAAAAATACATTGATCTATTTAAAGAGTTTGTTGATGTGTTTTCCTGGAGCTATGAGCACTTAAAAGCCTATGACACAAAGATTATCCAACAAAAAATCCCCTTGAAAGAAAACCAAAAACCCTTCAGGCAAAAGCTACGCAGAATTAACCCAGTACAACTTCCCCTAGTATAAAAAGAAATCAAGAAAATGTATGAGGCAGGAATCATAGTGCCTGTGAGGTTTTATGATTGGGTATCCAACCTTGTAGCTATGAGAAAAAAGACAGGAGAGATCAGAATATGCATTGATTTTAGGAATTTCAACAGAGTCTCTTTAAAAGATAATTACCCTTTAACCAAAATGGAACATATCCTACAGAGTGTAGTTGGCTCAAAAAGGATCTCCCTGTTAGATGGCTTTTCAGGGTATTACCAAGTTTTAGTACTCCCAGAAGATCAATTGAAAACAATTTTCACCACCCCATGGGGAACTTTCATGTATGTGAAAATGCACTTTGGACTAATGAATGCTGGTGCAACCTTCCAAAGAGAAATGGACATTGCCTTTTTAGAGGAGATAGGGCATTTCATAGTAATTTACCTTGATGACATAACAGTCTACTCCAAATTTGATGAAGAGCACCTTAAACATCTGAGAAAATTATTTGAAAAGTGTAGAAGGTTTGGCCTGTCTTCAAACCCCAAGAAGACTGTATTTGGCCTCCAAGAAGGTAAGCTTCTTGGCCATATTATTTTTGAAAAGGGGATTAAAATAGACCCAAAAAGAGTTGAGGGAATAGTACAGATTAGTCACCCAAGAAGCATAAAATAATTGCAGTCCTTTATTGGGAAAATTAACTTCTTAAGGAGGTTCATTCCCAACTTAGCAGAGCTCCTCAGGAATATGACTGACATGCTTAAGAAATGAGTGGGAGTTAGGTGGACTCTTGAGGCCAAAAAATCTTTTGAATTAGTTAAACATGCACTCACCTGGGCACCAGTCCTAATCAGCCTAGATTTCTCAAAAGATTTCCTTATTTTCTCCTTTGCATTAGAGCATACCGTGGCTTCTGTCTTGCTACAGAAAATCGCAGAAGGCCAAGAACAATCCATTGCTTTCTTCAGCAAAGCATTGAGGGATGGACCCTTGAAATATAAAATTATGAAAAAACAGGCTTATGCTTTGGTAAAGGCCTTAAAAGACTTCAAGGTGTATATTCTGCATTCTCACATCATTTTCTATGTGCCTAATATAGTGTAAAAGACATTCTGTCCCAAGATCCAGATGGAAAGAGGGGCAAATGGATCGCTGTAATTCTAGAGTATGATTTGGAGATTAAACCCACAAAACTCATTAAAGGTCAAGGGTTGGCTCAACTAATGGCTGAATATAACTTACAAGTTGTTGACATTAACATGGTAGATGCCTTAGATGAACATGAAGGATACCTACTCCTACTATTGAAGAAAAATTCCAAGATTCTCCTTGGTATGCCGATATCTTGTACGTGCTTACAAATTTTAATGCTCCTCCTGATTTATCCAAGACTAAAGAAAGGTTTCTGAAGTTAAAGGCTAGAAATTATTGCATTTTAAATGAATGTTTATACTGGAAAAATTCAAATGGTTTCGTGCTAAAATGTCTGCTTGAAGTTGATGTAGAGAGGATCAAACATGAGTTCCATGATGGAGAATGTGGAGGTCATATATACTGGAAAGCCACCGCCAAAAAAATCCTTAGAGCTGGATTTTATTGACCTACACTTTTCCAAGATGTACATAAAATGATAATTGCCTGCCATAAGTGCCAAATCTTTGAGGGCAAGAGAAAACTCCTCCCCTTACCATTAAAACCAATCACTGTTGAAGCCCCTTTTCAACAATGGGGCCTAGATTTCATAGGAGAAATCCATCCTGCTTCATCTGCCCAACACAAATGGATTCTCACAACCACAGACTATTTCAAAAAATGGATAGAGGCCATCCCTTCTAGGAATGCCACGGATTCTGTTATCATTAAATTCCTTGAAGAACACGTCCTATCTAGATTTGGCTGCCCCACGAAGATTATTACTGATAATGCTGCTGCTTTTTGTTCTAAAAAGATGATTGATTTTTGTCACAGTTACCAGATCGCACTTGGTCATTCTATTGCTTATTACCCACAAGGTAATGGGCTAGCAGAATCATCAAATAAAATCTCGGTGACCATCATGAAGAAGCTTCTTGAAGAGAATAAGAAGTCATGCATAACAATTTGGTGCCTGCTTTATGGGCAGACTAACTGACTACAAAGAAATCCATAGGGATGTCGCCATATCAGCTTGTTTATGGAATAGAGGCAGTGTTTCCTACCAGCCTAGGGGTACCAGTGATAAAACTAGTCCAAGAAATACAGTCGGAAGAAGAAATCATGGTAAGGAGGACTAATCAAATAATACATCTCCAGCAGACTAGAGAAGAAGTCTACAACAGAGCCCAAAAGGTGCAAGAGAACATGAAAAAATTGTTTCATAAGAGAACAAAGGCTTGTGACTTCAAAAGTGGAGACAAGGTGCTTAAGTGGTACTCTAGGAGAGAGGACAAAGGAAAGCATGGAAAATTTGACTGTTTGTGGCAAGGTCCCTACATCATCCAATCCACCATTGGTCCAAATGCCTTTTTTCTGCAAGAGTTATATGGTTTAGATCTGTTTGGGGGTCCTATCAATGGCAGGATGCTCAAGCATTACTACTGCTGATTTCCAGTTTAAATTTTTCGTTTCCATTGTAAATACCATTGCCGTATTTTGTTTAAAAAAAAGAGAGGAGAAAAATGTTTCAAAAAAGAGGGAAAGAATGGCTCAAAAAAGCTTAAAACCTGAGCCAAAGAAAGGAAAGTGCTAGTTCTAAAATGCCCAAAACCTGAACCAGCAAAGAAAGAAAGAAGAATCAGCTCTAACAAGCCCAAAACTAGAGCTGAAATGAAGAAGAAAAAGTGACTCTAATAAGCTCAAAACCTGAGTCACAGGAAAAAAAAGTATGCTTCAAAGTTTCATAATTTCAAAGCCTTCACAATTTTGGTTCCAATTTTCTGCAAAGTTCAGTTCATGTGCAGCTGTCTTTGTGCCATGGACCTATAGCAAACTAGACAGTCTAATCCTGGTTTGACTATTTTTAAATTTTTTTTGTAGAGTGTAGAGAATGAAATCTACTAGACAGTTTAATCCTAGCAGAGATTAGTGTAGGTAGAGAAACTATGAGGCCAACTGTCTAATCTGGTCTCATGGAGGAAGAACGGTAGAATTAGATTAGTTTGTTTTCTTCTTTCAATAAAAATGATGAAGAAGTTCTGCAATTCTAAATGCACCTTGAAGAAAAAATGTTAGGACTATAGGATGGGTAGGTAGATTGTTTGGTAGAATTTTTTCTGCTGATATGATGTCTTCATGAGTTATGGTAGCTGATGAAAGAAAATATGTGCCAAGCACCAGGCATCTGGCCTACTTCCAAAGATTATTTTCTGAGATTCTTGACACCTTCAAAAAGATGCCATCCCCATGTGGAGCCACTGTTAGCCACCTATAAAATTTTGACATAGAAAACAGGTGGCTAAATTTGTTTCTGAGCCTTCAAGAGATACATTTCCTTTGAAAACCTATCATTCTTGAAGCCTCCTTGGTTGTTTGTCCTTTGAAGAGCCCTCACTACTGCTTCCATTTAAAAAGCCTCACTGTTTGTGAAAGAAATTTTTCTCAGAAAAGCCTCCATCTCCTCCATCTTATCCCTGCAAATTCCCCATTTTCACTCCTTTTTTCCCTTCATAAATTTTCCCAAAAAACCCTCGAAATCCCTTCCTTAACCCTCCAAATCATCAAATTCCCCTTTTCAAACCTTATGGCTCCGTTCATTTGGTTTAAAAATCCCTTTTTCCCTTTATCGGAACCCACCATTTGGCCTTAAAAACTCTGTTTTTGAGCCTAAAAACCCATTTTTACCTTATAACAGGCTCAAGCCCCTTTCAACCTAACCCTTAGCCCTTTTCCACATACGACTGGGCGCCAAGACCAGGCGCTAAGCCCCCGGGCGCTAATCGCAATTGGAAGTTTTTGTGAGCGCTTTTCCTTTGTTAATTAGAAATTCTCCGATGCGATTGTCATTTGTTCTGTTAGCCTCTACTGTGATATCAACCGTTGATCTGTATAGATCTAATGGCCAGCACTTAGGTCTCACCATACCCATCACAACTTTCACTACCCTACCAATTGTATGCAGACCGTTGATTTCCCTTTTAATCCGACGACCCTCGCATGATCGCCAATCGTAAAATCTTAATGTGCCACCCTTTGTCTCCTCCGATTCGCAATCTTTCGATTCAATCTTGGCCATTAAATCAAAAAGAACCTATGTTCAGGAGTCATCACGCCTTTGTTCACAGAGCCCGTCATCGCCCCGCCGATTTTAATCTGGACTATTGAATCCATAAGAACCAACGGCCCAAATTGAATCGCGCTTCGCCCCTGTGCCCTCCATCACTCCCCCTCTGATCAGATCTCCACCTTTGATATTCTTGCTGATCCAACGGTCTGTGCGTAATCAAAAAATCAAAACCACGGAGTTTGGCCCCCTACCTTCCTCTGATGCGATTAGATCTCAGCCGTTCGTTCCGACAAATCCAACGACTCTTCTTCTCCCCACCCATTCACTTGACCCTTTGCTTCCGCTTTCTCTTTTAAATCTCTGCCGTCCATTCCGTAGATCCAACGGTCAATATTTTCTCCACCCATCCATCTAACCTTTTTCCCTTTGAAACCTTCGCGCCCCTTCGTTTGATCCTGACCGTCCATTATACAGATTTGCGGCCCAAAGTGAACCCGCCTTTGACTATTCGCCACCTTACCGACCGTGCACCTTTCCATATTGTGCACTATCCTGCACCATTAGATCTCCCCATCCTATATCCTATGGCTGAGGTGCATATCACATGATTTTAGTGTCTGACAGTTAAAGTTTCAAATTTACGTGATGAAAGTGGTTTTGGGAGGGACACGCGTCGGGCGGCAAGGCGTATCGCTTTTTTTTTGGGAAATTTTCAAAACTACTTTAGAGAAGCGTGATAACCACTTCTAGTTTTCCACTTACCACTCTTCCATGGTATATTCCATCTTTAATCTCGACCGTTCATTTAATCCAGATCAACGACCCATGTTTCATCGCGTTCCCATCCATGTTATTTGCATCAGACTTCCCAAAAGACTTCATCAGAAGATCTCTGCCGTTGATTTATTTAGTAATTCGACGGTCCTCATTCGATTATCCCTTGCCATCCTGGTCCCACCATCCAATTGCCTCGATTTCATTTGATTTAACCTTTCTCCTTTGTAAATCACCCGAACCTTAAACTTTCGTGTTTTACACTAAAAGTTAATTTCTTCCGCCTAACCTGTAAAGCAACCACACAGGTGAATCTTGACCATTGATCACCATCTAACAGTCTAATCGAACGACCTAGAGCCATCCTCACACCAAACCTCCATCAGATCAGTTCTTCACCATTCTGCAGTGATTTTCAGTCGTGTTTTCACTGCTTCCACCATTTCCATTGCTACAACACCGTTTCCACAGGCCTCCATAGCATTTCACCTCCACTCCTAGGGATTTCTTAACGTGTTTATTATGTTTTGCAGGGTCACAGATGATTAAAATAGCTCTCTATCTCACAATCATAGACAGGGAAATTGTAGAGCGCAAGGAAAGCTTTTTAAGAGCCAGAGATTGCAGAGAAGACTCCTGAGGGGGTTTGAAACATATGTTTTTATCCAAATTAGAGTTATTAACTCTGTTCGAACCTTCCAGCGCCATGAAAACCTGCAGTATTAATAGAGATAATCAAGTGAAGCGGCAAAGAGTATCAGTGACGGTTTAAAGAGATTTAAAGCCCATTATTGAATATTAAACGCTTTAATTGAGTGTTTAGAGGGAAAATACACATATTGAAGACCTTATGAATGATCTAGAAGGCCTAATAAGGCCTGCAACACATGAAACAAGCCATATCAGTGTTCCACATTAGTAGAACGTTCTTTCCCAAGAAAGGATAGGTTTGCATAATTTTTTTTACTCTTCATTGAGTTCTTGAGAAGATCACCACCCTGACAGAAGTCCTGAGATTGCCATAGCATTAGTTGCAGAATATGGTAGGCCTGAAAGCCATTTATCTTCCTTACTTATCCTAGAGTACTACAAAGTACAAACAGCCAGAAATGTATCTCAAGAGACATACCTGGAGTTATTAACAGTCTGTCGAAGACCACAATTTCATCCAAAGAATACTGAAAGTCAATACAGTGATATTAAGACAGAACGGGCTGTGAAACACTTCTCCCTTTGTTTTAATGATGCATTTAAATTTCTGTCTACCTCTACTGCTACATTTTTAGCTATAAGAACTAATCAAAAATAGTTTTTAAACATTGGTTAATCGTGGATTGTAAGTTGTTTCCTTGAGATAGAGTTCTATGTATAAGCTATAAAATAGGCAAGGGAGATGATTTCTAGTTTATTTTAAAGCTGTTGGAAAATGTTGTATATGACTGGTGTTGCTCTTTAATATGACAAGTAGGTTCATTGGATCTTGATCCAAATCGGTGGTGAAGTGTTCTATCTTTTAGTGTTTTCCTCTCTGTTACGCATTCACATTTCATTTCTCTGATAAGAATCAATAATCTAGCTTAGGATATACTACTGTAAAGTACCCTAATGCTTCCTTCTCTTCTTATCTTTGGTGTTTTCTGCTGATTGTGTAATCTAATAACAAATTCAATGCAATTTAACCAGTATAGTTGTTGGTCTTCTAATGCTTACTAATGTATGAATTCAGGATTTGTTTTTAGATGTTCTTGTTGGGTTTCATCTAAAGGAATTGGGAAACTGAGAGGTTTGAGTTATCTCTCTCTCACTAGGGTCCTTTTCTAATAGAATGTCATTTCTAAGATCCCTCAAGCTGAAGGTCAAAAGCAGAGGAGGTTAAAATTCTTTCTCTGATCATAGACTTTCACTTTGTGTTAAGCTTAAATGTTTCCTATTCTCTGAAGAGTTAGCCTTTTTAGGAGTTTGATCATAGATGGCTAAGGCATGTCATGTTCCTAGATTTTGCTCCTATGTGGTCACCTTGGAAGGTTTCCTTGTCATTCACCTTAATTTCCTATCATTTCATTCCATAATATCATCTTTAAAGATCCTCTGATTTAGATGACTAGCCCATTTGAAAGCCTTGGATACTGAATTGCAAGTAAACCCTTTTATGACTCCATTTTCCCAATGGTCTTGTGTTTTCTTTGAATTAGCTCCCATTGGCAAAAATCCTTCTTTTCTTATTTCTTTATCTCACATTGAACCCTTCATTCATGTTTCCCAACCAAACAAACAAAACAAAAACAACAACCTTTGTGCCTCATAACTAGCCTAATACCCTAAATCGAACTTCAAAGATATATATCTCTTTGCCTTTTATAGAGAGACCCCTCTCTAGATCCAGGAGGGCTAGATCCTGAGATCCCAAAGTGGTTTAATGTTGTCTTGTCTTTTGGTATTTCCAAACTTGCCAAAACACAGGAACCCCAACACGCTCTATAACTAGCTAGAATATAGTTGAAAAACAATTCTTAGCAAAGTTTGGAGATGAGAAAACAACTACATCACTCATCAATGACATATCAAATCTTAAGGCTAAAATGGGAGAGAAAATAAAAGAATTCAATTCTAGATTTAATAAATTACACAATAAAATTCCTGCTACATCAGTCCTTGGTGCAGAGGTTCAATTTGAGTGGTATATTTCACCTCTCCCATCTAACATAGCCATTTTTTTTTATAGAGCCAAGCTACCTACATTGGGAGAAAATATGAAAGAATCTTTGTCTATAGAGAAACACGTTATAGCTGTTGAAAAGAATAATTCCCAAGAAGACGAGAAATCTAAGAAAGTATCCTTCAAAGATGATTTGAATAAGAAACCACCAAAGGACCCTTTTGATGTAGAAGGCCTTCAAAAAGTTTTTAAAACTATGACAAATGAAATGGAAGACATAAAAAAACAAGTTAATGAAATTTCTAGTTCAAAGAAGACTTTCAGGCCCTTTAAGGAAAATCAATCTTATAATTCTCACCCTCCCAACATTATATCTAATGTTGAGTCTGATCAAGACACATATGAGGAGCAAACAGAAGAAGAAGAAACCGAAGTTGAAGAAGAAGTTCAAGAAGAGGTTGAACTAAATGGAATGTGAGATTTTATCCTACCAAATGATAAACAACAAGAATATTTACCTGTAAGTACAAGGAGAAAGAATACCACTGAAGCAACACATCCAAATCAGAAACAGAAGAAATCAACGCATGTGAAACACAAAATAGTAAGTAAAAAGTCTACATCTAAGGCTACACAAACTAACCCTACTATTTCAGATGTTCCACCTACACCAAAGACAATGGTAGTCTCTGACACCATTGAATATAATGTAGTTGAGGATATGAAAAATACCAGGGCCAACATTTCAATTCATGAACTTAATAAGCTAAAACATGAGAAAATATTTTACTTAGAGATTTGAATGTAGTTCGTTCTTTAGCCTTACCTGCTCCAGTAGTAGTTCAAGCTGCTAATCAAATGGGTAAACCTCCTTCTCCTTCAACTAAAATACATGCCACAAATCTTATTATGATAGGTGATAGATCCATCTCTCATAGCCCTCCATTCCTCTTAACCTATGCGATATTTAATAAGAATGTTCATAATTGCCTAATTGATTCAGGGGCTTCCTCTAATATCATGCCAAAATCAGTATGTGCTAAGTTGAACATAACTCCTCAAAGTTCTCCTGTTCATATAGTACAACATGATAGAACAAAAGTATAGATTGTAGGAGAGATAAAATCTGTTTCAATTAGATTATCATCAAACCCTAAGGTTGCACAGATAATTGATATTTTGATAGCTGATATTCCTGAATTTTATTGTTTAGTCTTAGTAGAGACTGGTCTGAAAAACTCCATGGATATTTTTCAATAGACAGGTCACATACGTGGCTACCCCATAATGGAAAGACAAACCAAATTTGGGTAGATCGTGGGAAATTCATGAAACATACAGTTACTGATCTTGAAGGAATCAACGAACCAGTAGCATTCAATAATAATATTATGGGAAATTACTCAACTAAATAATTTCTTGGAAGTTTCAATGCCCAATCATCACCCTTCTTTGATAATGTTTTTATTTCCCAGATTGAAATTTTTTCTCAAATAGAGACTTCAAAACGTAAAATTTTTGTAAATAAACCAGTAGTTAACTCTTTATTTTGGATTATTTATTTTGATGGCTCTAAATCAGAAGATGGTGCGTGAGCTAGTTGTATTTTAATAAGCCCATAAGGACAAAAGAACAACTAGCCTACAAACTTGAATTCAATTGCACAAACAATATATCATAATACGAAGCATTAATTCAAGGTTTGTATAAATCAATTGATCTTGACATTAAATATATGAAAGTACTCAGAGATTTAGAGATCATTGTCAAAAAAGTAAGAAACACTATCCATTGTCATTCTAGACATCTTGAACATTATCAATCATTACTCTAGGAATTAACTTCTTATTTCTTAGCTTTCAATATTTCTTCTATACCCAAGATACAAAATGCAAGTTCCTATTTATTGGCTAATTTAGCATCAAAATCAATTCCATCTCAAGAATTTAGTCTCGATAGGTTTTCTATTGAATTGATTTTTAGGCCATCTGTTCCTACTAATATAACTAATTGGAGAGTCTTTAATCACAACTCTGATATTATTGGTTTCCTTCTGTTAGCGTTTTTTATTTTCTAGATATTGTGAGAAATAATCACATATGCTAACATCAAACCAATTGTGTAATCCATGACCTAACCTTCCTAGATTCAGAGAGGGCTCTCTCTATAAGATTTATCTTTGTTTAAATAAGTTTTAGGCTAGTTATGATAGTACTTGGGTTTTGGGTTTTTATTTTTATTTTGGAAGATTGATTGTATTCAATTTATTAATATCTGTTGGGAAATGGAGTCAAAATATAACTGTATGGTTGCATCATTATTTCATAGAGTAAACACAGGTCAAGCTAGGAATATTTACTGGATCTTTTGGATTTATAAATGGACTTATGCGATAAATATGAATAGATTCAACAGAACTAAAGAGCAATTAAGAATTATTTATTTTGGCTTTCAGTGGAAAACATAATGATTGTAAAGGCAGCCAGAATAAGGTACTCAAAATTAAATCCTATTCATCACCCTTTCTGCTTTACAATTAGAATTCAAATGTTTACAATGAACGAGGACAATGAAACAATACTAACCGAAAAAAAACATCACCAGTATTTAAGCCACAAGAATCCTGTGAATGGTTTGATTATTATTGATGCTCTAATGCTTTGGAAAAGCTTATAATACTCCAAAAGACAATAATAATTCTGATCTCAATCAATTGACCCTTGATACTTCCAAAACTGAAGTATTTATACAAAAAATTACAATAATACAGTATCTTACAAACTTGAAATTAAAACTCTAACTTATTACAAAATTATAGTCTCGGTGGAATGCGCTGTGCAAAGCAGGTGTTGATGTAGTGGGACAGTTGGGACGTGGACTACATTTTACTGCTGTACTGGCAGAATGAGCGCTATGATGGTGGATTAACTGATGTATGAATGTCCTTTCTCTATTTTTTAGTTACAAACGGATCAATTTTACGCAAACGCCTTGCCCGACTTGACCTTTCTTTCTAATTTTCTACTCGAATCCTTTTCTGGCATGTTTAAAACCTTTTTGTTCACAAAACAATGTGAAAAAACCAATATACTGGACTTGAAATCCTTTAGCTTTCAATTCAAAGCTTTATCACATCCATAGCATTATTGCACATCACATATTTTATATGGCATGAAAAATCAATTTGCAATGCGATGCAGGGAGGAAGGAGGTGACGTGGTGGGAGTATTATGGTGGGGCCATACCACATCGAAAAATTGCAATCAGGAGTGGATAGAGTTTGGAATATAGTTTAAACTTTAACATTTGCAAAATGTGATGGAGCTAAATGGTTAGTTATGTGCGATGCAATATCGCACATCGACAATCACAAGTTTTAATGGTTTGGAAAATGGCATAAGTTATTATTTGCGAAGTGCGATGAGCACAAAGTTAAAATCTATGTGATGCAATATTGCATATCGCCAATCGCATGATTTAATATTTATTGGAAAAGGAATATGATATAATTTGTGATTTGTGGGCCCTTAAGCGTCGGGGAATGCGAAACGACGGAATACAAGGAATAAGGCAGAAAAGAGGCTCGCAAGCTATTTTGGTGGTGCAGTAAGGTATGATGGGTCGCACTTTCATCGCATCGATGGAAAATAAGTTTTGGAAAAGTATTTTTAGAGGTAAAGCTTGAAGTTTGTGGGCTGCGAAGTGCAGTGAACAGGTAATGTTACTTTGCGCGCCTTTAACTTATAAAGGGTCTTCGAAAGCTTGAATAAGCCATTCAACCACCGGTTTTGACCTTTTTTTATTAAAATTAAAACCTGTAATGCCCATCCTTATTACAAATTATTTAATTATATTTAAATGATGTGATTAATTCAATAAAAACATATTTAATTATCTCCCAATGCTGCATTTGAACGTGCAAGCATATTTTTCGTAATGTGTTAACCTTATTTGGAAATAATTTACAATCATGGAATATTATTTACAATATGAAAGATCTGAGATGAAATAATAAATCACCTTGATATCCTATAAATTATAGGACCCTAACAGTGGCTTCATCTGGGGATGGCACTCTCCTTGTGAAGTGCCAAGAACACCATAGACTAGTAGCCTGATCCGTTGGGTGAATCCCAAATCAGAAACTTGCTTTGTTATAAAACCTCTGTGACTAAAAATATCAAACTGAAATCAAACCTTTCTGCACACTGAAATCTGAAACAAAATCTAAAAAATGCTCAAAATACTGAGCTTATTTGCACACTGATACCTATCCTATACTGCTGAAACTTAAGCTAAATCAGGTAATACAAAAATTCCAATGAATCTAGTCAAGTAGCTGTAGAAACAAATGGACAACTTGATTGTCTGTAAGGAAAATCCGTAGTATAACTTGATTATGTGTCCTCATATCCAAAGTCATAATATGAAATGGAAACTGTTGAAGTATCTAACCCTTATAAAGAGCACATGTTTGAGTATTTGAGCTAAGAAGAACCTCCATATACTATACTATAGGATCAATAAAATCATGATGTATGATATTTTCTTCTAGGCCTTCAATCACTAGTTGAGTAGTTGTGTCTTCAATATTAAACTTTGAACCCACATCTTCAGTTTGGTACTTGACAGCACAATCATCCTCAGTATGTAAGTCAAGGGGTAGTACAGTTTCCTGTTAGTTTAGTAGGAACTCTGGTCAGCATGTTGTGGAGTTGCCATGAATGCTCAAAAGATGGGTTCTTTGGATCATGGAGTCGCCAGGTGAATAATTGTAGCCTTCTTTGTGTCTGATCACTGTCCACCATCGGTAATCAGATCTAACTGTTGATGTACCTTCCTAAGGAAGATAAAAGGTTTTTCTTCCCCAGTATGGTTGCCACTATGTTAGCATTCTATAATTTGCTAGAGATTGTGAGAACTAATCACATAGGCCAACATCAAACCAACTTTGGAATCTAGGACCTAACCTTACTAGATTGAAAGATGGATCTCTCTATGAGATTTATCTTTGTTTAAATAAGTTTTAGGCTAGTTATGATAGTACTTGGGTTTTGGGTTTCTTTTGGACTTTGGAAGATTGATTGTATTCAATTTATTAATATCTATTGGGAAAAGGAGTCAAAATATAACTGGATGGTTGCATCAATATTTCACAGAGTAAACACAGGGAAAGTTAGGAATATTTACTGGATCTCTTGGATTTATAAATGGATTTATGATAGAAATATAAATAGATTCATCGAAACTAAAGAGCAATTAAAAATTATTTAGTTTGGCTTTCAGTGGAAAACATAATGATCGTAAAGGTATCCAGAATAAGGTACTCAAAAGTAAATCCTATTAATCACGCTTTTTTCTTTACAATTAGAATTCAAATGTTTACGATGAAAGAGGACAATGAAACAATACTAACCGAAGAAAAACATCACCAATATTTAGGCCATAAGAGTCCTGTGAATGGTCTGATTATTATTGATGCCCCAGTGCTTTGGAAAAGCTTACAGTACTCCAAAAGACAATAATGTTTCTTATCTCAGTCAATCAACCCTTGATACTTCCAACACTGAAGTATTTATACAAAAAATTACAATAATACAGTCTCTGATTGAAATTAAAAATAAAACTTATTACAAAATTATAGTCTTACTGGAATGCGCTGTGCAAAGTGCTGATGTAGTGGGACAACTAGGACGTGGACCGCATTTTACTGTTGTGCTGGCAGAAGGAGCCTCGTGATGGTGAATGAACTGCTGTATGAACATTCTTTCTCCATTTTGTACGTACAAACGGATCAATTTTACACAAACACCTTTCCCGACTTGACCTTTCTATCTAATTTGCTACCCGAATCCTTTTCTTCCGTTTTTAGAACATTTTTGTTCACAAAACAGTGTGAAACAACCAATATACTAGACCTGAAATCCTTTAGCTTTCAATTATGAGCTTTACTGCATCCATAGAATTATCGCACATCGCATATTTTATATGACATGAAAAATGAATTTGCAATGCGATGTGGGGAGGAAGGAGGTGATGTGGCGGGAGTATTATTGTGGGGCCATACCGCATCACAAAATCGTAATTAGGAGTGGATAGGGTTTGGAATATAGTTTAAATTTTAACATTTGTGAAATGCGATGGAGTGAAAAGGTAAGTTATGTGCGATGCGATATCACACATCGTGAATCACAAGTTTTAATGGTTTGGAAAAATGGCATAAGTTATTATTTGCGAAGTGCAATGAGCGCAAAGTTAAAATCTATGCGATGCAATATCGCATATCGATGATCACATGATTTAACATTAGCGAAAAAGGAATATGATATAATTGCGATTTGTGGGCACTTAGGCATCGGGGAATGCGAAATGGTGGAATACAAGGAATAAGGCAGAAAAGAGATTCGTAAGATATTTTGGTAGTGCGGTAAGGTATGATGGGTCCCACTTTCATTGCATTGGTGGAAAATAAATTTTGGCAAAGTCTTTTAAGAGGTAAAGCATGAAGTTTACGGGCTGCGAAGTGTGGTCAACAGGTAAAGTTTCTTTGTGCACCTTTAACTTATAAAGTGTCTCTCAAAGATTGGATAAGCCATTGAGCCAACAGTTTTGACCCTTTTTGACAAAATAAAAACTTGTAATGCCCAACCTTATGACACATTATTTAATCACATTTAAATGATGTGATTAATTCAATCAAAACATATTTATTTATCTCCTAATGTTGTGTTTGAACGTGCAAGCATATTTTTCCTAAGGTTTTAACCTTATTTGGAAATAATTTACAATCATGGAATATTATTTACAATATGAATGATATGAGATGAAATAATCAATCACCTTGAGATACTATAAATTATATGACCCTAACACCTTACATCTGAAGGATCTTATGATAATCAAATTCTAGATAAAAATGAACACGATACTCAGATAAAGTAAGAACAATATGAAAATCAAATACCAGAGTCAGTTGTCAAGTTAGAAGACCTTTATGACTTAAAATATAGGTTAAAAGAGTTACTAATTCCAAAAATCAAAGTTCAACTTTAAGATTTTAATTAGTAAATTTTGGAACCGATGATAAACCACAACATGTCAACTTAGGTCTTGGTCTGTCTTCTGATGAAAGATTATCATTTGTGAAGTTATTAAGGACTTACAAAAGTGTTTTTACTTGGGATTACACTAATCTTAAAACATATGACACTTTTGTTATTCAACACACAATCCCTATGATTTCAGATGAGAAACCAATACATCAAAAGTTGAGAAAAATTCATCCTAATCTTGAAAATCAAATCAAAACAGAGCTAAATAAAATCCTCAAAGCTAAGATCATATTTCCACTTAGACATTAAAACTGGGTTTGAATTTTGGTTCCTTTCAAGAAGTAAAATGGTGACATTAGTATATGTATTGATTTTAGAAATTTGAATAAAGCATTTCAAAAGGAAAATTTTCCATTACCAACCATGGAACAATTACTGTAAACTATAGTTGGTTTTGAACTTATGTCTTTTATAGATGGATTTTTAGGATATAACCAAATCCTAGTACATCCAGATGACAAATTAAAGATGAAATTCAGGACTAAGTGGGGAAATTATGCCTACCAAAAGATTCCATTTGGGTTAATCAATGCAGGTGCCACTTTTCAAAGAGAGAGGAATCATTAGTAAATTAGGGGTTATTTATGTAGATGACATTACAATATTTTCTAGACAAGAAACCAATCATGTGAATAACCTAAAACAAGTCTTTGAGCGATGTAAAAAGTATGGAATTTCACTTAATCAAAAGAAGTCATATTTTTCTTTAGATGAAGGAAAAATTTTAGGATTTATTGTGTCCAAAAAAGGTATTTATATTGATCTCTAAATAATTGAAGACATCAAAAGGGTTCCTTTCCCCCATAATAAGAAAAATATGCAGTCATTCCTTGGACAGATAAACTTTGTAAAAATATTTGTCCTTCACTTTTCACAGATAGTTTTACTTTTACAAACTATGATTAATAAAAATTCAATCTTCAAGTGGGGACATAATGGCAGGGAAGCATTTGGTTTAATCAAACAATATATCATCAATTCTCCATTCTTAACTACTACCAATTTTCTTAATCCTTTCACATTATATACATTCTCATTAGATACATCTTATGTTGTTGTTATGACAGCTTAATGACCAACAAATTGAAGCACCAATATCATTTTTGAGTTCCAATTTGCAAGATGCAGAACTAAACTATTCATCTATTGAGAAATAAGAATTTGTCGTTTCCAAATAAATAAAGAATTTTAGGCCATTGCTCCTCAAAAATCACACCAAGATAATAGTTCCATTCTCTGCAGTAAGGATATTATTGATGCAAAGAGAAATATGAGAGAAAAGGGCTAACTGTGTTACTTCTTTACAAGAATATAATGTAGAAATTAGACCTTCTAAAATTGTTAGAGGTCATGGTTTTTGCAGAATGTTAATAGGATGATCCCATTTATCATTAGAGGCAGATTCAGGTAGATGTCAAAATTTTAGAGGTAAGCCTAAACGATGTTCAGTCTCAATATGCTAATCTCAAGTTTATTTGAAAAATGGATATGCCCCAACACAGCTCAGTTATAAAACAAAACATGCTTTGAGATTGAAAGCCAAGCAATATGAAATTATCAATGATGTATTATTGAGAAGAAACTTTGATTCTGTGTTATTAAGATCCTTAGAGAAAACTGAAGTAGAGAAAGTTTTGCAAGAACTCCATGATGGACCTGCTAGAGGACATTTTGGAGGGAATACAAAAACACATAAAATCATGCATGAAGGTTATTATTGGCCAACACTTTTCAAATATGCTCATGAATATGTAAGGAAATGCAAATTTTGTTAAAGTCCCTATATTACTAGTATAGTACCTTATTGTTGTTAGTGTAACCCCCTTATTGTTATTGTTGTAGCCCTGTAACCCCAATATCGTTATTTTTGTGCCATTACATTATTATTGTTAGGTTTTCTAGGATTATATTGTGACCCCATGGACTCCTATATATAGAAGGAGGTTTTGGTCATTTGTATCATCTAAGAAGAATTAATTTATGTAATTTATTGGAGGTTTCCCCCTCGAAGTGGATTATTTATAAGGCGTTGGTATATCTTTTATTCTATTTTTGGAGCTGGTTTCATAACATTTGGTATCAGAGCTTTGGATTCTAGGGTTTCACTGCTCAAAACAGGTCATTGTGGAATTTTCACTATAACTTTTTTTCTATGGATATTCAGAAGATGAAATTCGTAAAGAGCAAAGCCAAAATCTTGAGGAACGTTGTGTAAAATTTACATATCTTGGTTCACAATATTTTTGGAGATATTATCTGTGGAAGTTAGGGATTTGAAAACTCCCAAGTTTCACCTAAAATAGGTCATCATGGTATTTGTGCTATAAATTACTTTCTACAAATGTTTAGAAGCTGAAATTTTTACAGAGGAAATATGCAATCTTAAGGAACCTCCTGTAAAAATTTTAGATCTTGGTTCACACTATTTTCGGAGATATGATCTGTGGATGTTAGGGTTTTTTCAGGCTCCCGTATTTCATCTCAAAGAGGTGACCATGGGAAAATCGTCATAACTCTCTCTCTCTGAGCATCAGATTGGAATTCTGTAAACCGTAGCTGCAATTAAATGGACCGTACTTTCCTTTGTATCAATTTCAGAGCCGAAGGAGGAAATAGTAACATGAAGCACATCATACAAGTTCACTCTACTAAAATAGTCCATAATTTAGTCATTGTGGGAGAATGGGCATAACTTTGTCTTGAAGAATCCAAATTAGGTCAGACCTGTGGAATTTGAAAGAAGATTCCGAGGGATACTACAGGACCAAATTTTAGATATTGAATATCCAAAATCGCAAAGATAATTTAGTTTCAATATCGAGCACCTCAAAATCATGAAAAAGGTGTGTTATTTTTTTTCAAACTGCATAAGTCTTGTTTGAAAAATCAGTTTGAATTGATTCCAAGGGCATATTGTAGAATAAATATCAATATTGGATTTTAAAATGCCCCCTAAAAATAATTCAACACCAATTAAGCCTTCAGAAGGCTCTAATATGACCCATGAAGATTAATAACTGCAACATGAAATTTCAAAATTACAAGAGCAAGTGCACCAAATTTCGTTGTCGCAAAGATCAACAAAAAATGAAATGGAATTTTTGAAGAAGATTGTGGAAGCTAATATGGATGGTTTGAAGAAAGGCATGGAAGCTGGCATGGAAGCTAATATGGATGACATGGAAGCTAAAATCGATGAAAAAATGAAAGACAACAAGGAAAACATGAAGAATGATCTAAAATCAGACATGGAAGGTTTGACAAGTTGATATAAGAAATGTTTGCTAATGGCGAAAAGATAGTATAGGAAACTCATGATGAGAAAAAAATAAATGTTAATCGTGATTTCATAAACTCTAATGTTGGATGGAAGAATCACCATATTCCAAAGTGGATATGAGGAATTTTGATGGCAAGGATACCGTAACATGGATAATACAGATGGAAAAATATTTTGATCTCAATAATGTTCAAAACACACAAAAGGTACACATTTAAACTTTACATTTAGAAAAAAATACAGTTGTATGGTATCGATGGCTTTGCTCCTGTAAAAAAATTGTCACTTGGTCAATTTTCACAGAGGAAATGATGACGCATTATGAGGATACAAAGAAAAACACCTTCTTTAGCCAATTGATAAATCTAAAAAAAAAGGGTTTAGTGGTGGAGCACATTGAGGACTTCCAAAAATTGAATATAAGGGTAACTGATATTCCATAGGAACACAGGATTTATGTCTTCATAGGGACTTTAAAGGATAACATCCAACATGAGGTTTGCATTTGGGAACCTAATTCATTAGAGAAGGCATTTAGGTTGGCAAGAAAAATTGAATGTGAAATTATGGCTACAATGAATCCTACCACTCACATCTATAAGGATGGAAGTTTTCCTACTCTTAGACTTCCACGACCTACAAGGTTGACACAACAACAATTGGAAGAAAAAATATCAAAAGGGCTTTGTTATAGTTGTGATAAAAAATATACTAAAGGTCATAAGTGTGCTGAGAAGAAATTATTTTACATAGATTGTGAAGAGGAGGAAGAAAATGAACAAGAAGCTTCAAAAGAAGAGGATACACACCAAGAACCAACCCTCGAAGAAGAATAAATGAGTCCGACCATGTTGTGTAATACATTGGCAGGAATTACCACTTCTCAAACTCTCAAGATAGAAGGGAATATCACTAAGAAAAAGGTAATAGTGTTGATTGATTTGGGTAGTACCCATAATTTTATTCATTGTAAGATAGCCAAGAAATTGAATTGTTTCCTATACCTAGCACCAGAATGTCAAGTGATGGTTGCAAATGGAGGAACTATAAATTTATATATAAAATTCCATAATATCAAGCTAACCATGGGGGAATATGTATTGAATAGTCCAATGCTATCTATTCCAATGGGAGGTGTTGATGTTGTACTAGGAGTATAATGGTTACAATCTTCAGGGACGGTAGGTTTTATTTTTCAAGAACTTTTTTTGAAATTTTTTTCGAAAGGAAAGGAAGTCGAATTATGGGGTATAGCAGGGAAGTTGGGAAAGATAATAAGCTCTAATGTCATGACAAATCTTTTGAAGAAAGAAAAATGAGGTGTAATTGCACAATTATGCTCACTATAAGTTCCAACATCAAAATTAATTATTTCTCCAGATCTCCAAAAAGTCTTGGACAATCATTCCGAGATGTTTAAAACTCCATAAAGACTCCCACATATTCATGGTCATGATCATTCTATTCATTTTATTCCAAGAAGTGTCCCTCAAAACATGAGGACTTACATATATCCTTATGTCCAAAAGAGAGAAATTGAACGTATGATTGTAGAAATGTTAGAGGCTGGTATAATTCTACCTAGTCAAAGTTCTTTCTCTACTCCAGTAGTATTGGTGCATAAGAAGGATGGATCATGGTGCATATTTCTAGATTATAGGGAGCTCAATAAGCTCACTATTAAAGATAAATTTCCCATTCCTGTGATTGATGAATTATTGGATGAATTACATGGAGCAATTTATTTTACCAAGTTGGATATTTTTTTAGGATATCATCAAATTAGAATGAAGGATGAAGCTATTTCGAAAACAACATTTCAAACTCATGAGCATCATTATGAATTTTTGGTCATGCCTTTTGGCCTTACCAATTCACCTTATACATTTCAAGGGTTGATGAATTCTATTTTCAAACCCTTCCTTAGAAAATTTGTGCTAGCATTTTTTGATGACATACTAATCTACAATAGGTCTTGGAAGGATCATGTTCAACATGCTGACAGGGTGCTCAAACTATTGGAGGAGAAACAATTATATGCAAAAACGTCCAAATGTTTCTTTGGAGTAAACGAGATGGAATATTTGGGTCATATTTTATCTCACAAGGGTGTTAAGGTAGACCCTAACAAAATTAAAGCCATTAAGGAATGGAAATTCCCCACAACCATAAAGTAGTTGCGAGGATTTCTCTGGTTAACAGGGTATTATCGAAAGTTTGTTAAGAATTATGGGAGAATAGCAGAACTCTCTAACAACATTATTGAAGAAAGATGCATTTTCATGGACTCATGAAGCAACTAAGGCCTTTGAACATCTTAAAAAGGCAATGTTCCTAGCACTAGTCTTAGCTACGACAGTGTTCACAAAAACCTTTATTATTGAATGTGATGCCTTAGGAAATGGAATTAGTGTTGTTTTAATGCAAGAAGGAAGACCTGTTGATTTTTAAAGTCATAAAATGAAAGGAAAGTATTTAAAGAAAGCTATTTATGAGAAGGAAATGTTAGAAATACTACATGCACTAAAGAAATGGCGAACTTACCTAATGGGAAGAAACTTCAAGGTAAAAATTGATCATGATAGTCTTAAACACCGTTTGGAACAAAGAATATCTTCAGAAGAGCAACAAAAATGGGTCACAAATATGTTGGGTTATGATTTTGAAATCATATACAACAAATGGAAGCTAAATGTTGTTGCAGATGCACTCTCAAGAAAGGATGAAGAGGTGGAAGCATTGCTCTGTGCCATTTCTATTATCCAACCGGATTGGATAACCAAAGCAAGGGATGAATGGAAGAAGGATGAAGAAGTATGGACACTAATTCAAAAGTTGCAACAAGGTCCTAGTACATCTGATACGTTTAGTTGGAAAAATGATTCCTTATGGTACAAAGATCGCTTATATATTTGCAAGAATTCCCAACTAAAACAAAAGATTCTTTTGGAATTGCAAACTTCTCCTTTAGGAGGACACTAAGGATTTTTAAAAACTTACCACATGGTGAAGAAAGAATTTTTTTGGGATGGCCTTAAATATGATATTCAAAAGTTGGTAGCAGGATGTTTGGTTTTCCAGCAAAATAAAGTTGAGACAATTAAGACCTCGTGTCTTCTACAATCTTTATCCATTCCAAGTCAACGTTGAGAGGAGATTTCAATGGATTTTATCACAGGTTTACATAAGTCTGAAGGAAAGAGTGTCATCATGGCGGTAGTTGATAAACTTACCAAGTATGCACATTTTTGTGCATTATCTCATCCATTTAAAGAAAGTACAGTTGCTACTGCATTTATGGAATCATTTCAAAAGCTACATGGAAAGACAAAGATTATTGTAAGTGACAGAGATCCCATTTTTACTGGAAACTTTTGGATGGAATTATTTTCTTGTTTGGGTACTCAACTAGCTCATAGATCATCTTATCATCCTCAATCCAATGGTCAAACTGATATAGTGAATAAATTTTTGGAAGGATATCTTCTTTGTTTTGTATCTGATAAGCAAACAAAATGGGCCAAGTGGTTATCTCTCGTTGAATGGTGGTATAACACTTCCTTCCACACAGTAGTAAAAATGACCCCATTTATGGCACTTTATGGATATCATCCACCATCCATCACATCTTATTTAAGAGAAAATTTTAAGGTTCAAGGAGTGGAAGATCACATCGAACATCAACAAGAACTTCTCCAACTCTTAAAGGATAACCTAAATTTGGCACAAAATCGAATGAAAGAATAGGCAGATCAACATCATAGTGAGAGAAGTTTTGATGTAGGATATTGGGTATTTTTATGACTACAACCATACAAAAAAAATTCCCTCAAGTAAGCTAAGAAGGATAATAAATTATCGCCAAAGTACTATGGTCCTTACAAGGTGTTGCAAAAGATTGATACTATGGCATAAAATTTGGAGCTTCTTGATTTTTTGCATGTGCATCCAGTTTTCCATGTTTCATGCTTAAAGAAGGTTATAGGGGAAAAAATTCCAGTTCAAACAATATTGCCAGAACTTGATGAGGAAGGAAAAATCATATTGTAACCTGAAGCAGTCATCGAAACAAGAACTTGACAACTACGAAATCGATCAATTTCAGAGTATCTCATCAAATGGAAGAACTTACCCATTGAAGATTCCACATGGGAGGATGAGAATTTTATATAGAAGCATCCAGATCTACTCAAGTGTTGAGGACAACACTTTTTTGAAGGAGAGAGGCATGTTAGGTCCCTATATTATTAGTATAGTCCCTTATTGTTGTTAGTGTAACCCCCTTATTGTTATTGTTGTACCCCTATAACCACAATATTGTTATCATTGTGCCCTTAAATTATTATTGTTAGGTCGGCTAGGATTATATTGTGACCCCATGGACTCCTATATATAGAAGGAGGTTTTGGTCATTTGTATCATCCAAGAATTTTTTATTTATGTAATGTATTGGAAGTTTCCCCCTTTAAGTGGCTTATTTATAAGGGGTTGGTCTCTCTTTTATTCTATTTTTGGATATGGTTTCATAACATGAGATTGTTCCTAACTCTTCTAAACAACATAAATACATCTTCGCAACTATCAATTATTTTACTAAATGGATGGAAGAAATTCCACTAAAGGCATCCAACTCTGAGAATATTATTGAGTTCATTGATCATTTTATCATAACTATATTTGGTTTACCCACTCCTTCAAAGTTAGATAATGCATCTTATTTCTCAGGAACTGCTATGATAGAATTTTCCATTAAAATAGGTTTTAAACTTAAATATTCTGCTAATTATTATCCGCAAGGAAATGGTTTAGCAGAATCCATAAATAAAAACTGTATTAGAATCATCAAATGAACTGTTGACAAAAACCAACGGAATTGGCACAAATCATTGACATTTTCTCTTTGGGAAGATCGAATAACTCAAAAAACCTCCATTGTCACTTCTCCATTTAATATTTTTTATGGGAAGGAAGTTGTTCTTCCTACCAATGTAGTCATTCCTTCTCTTGCATTAGCTCAATTTGTTGATGAATCACCTTCTTCAACAATTTCAAATTCTTAAAATTGAAGAAGAAAGAGAAAAATCTAAAGTTACTCATGCATATCATCAACAGTTAGTTAAAGTTTCATTTGATACAACTTTCGTTACTGTAAAAACATTTCAAATTGGTGATCTGGTATTAAAATGTGATAAGGCAGATCAGGAAAAAGGTAAACATACCAAATTCCAAAGGCTATGAGTAGGACCATTTCAAATTATTGATGAAATAAGCTAATCAACATTTTTATTGCAAGATTGATGAGGAGAAAGAGATTCTTTTCCTATTGATGGGAAGATTTTAAAGAAATATTTTCATAAGAGGTAAACCCTTCTATTCCCTGTATATTACTACCTTTTATTTTCCTTAGGAAAATAAAAGTTCAAGAGTATAGATTGTTGGATTTTCAAATAAATATCTCAGAAAATATTTTTTGATTTATCGCTCCTAGAAATAAGAATTGTTAAGGAAACAATCGAAAGATTCGAATATCAAATAGATTTTATTTCGCTAAAATATGCAATTTCACTAAAGTTATTTATTATTTGATGAACCCTCATTTTTATAATGTCTGGTTACTCTATTATCAGTGAAGAAAAGAATATTTAACATAGTAAACACTCTTTTATAGATAAGCAATATTAAACTCTAAAATTATCATCCAGAATCCTCAAAAGGACCAATGATTCACCCCATCCGGAAAAATTTTCAATTTTTAGAAAGTAATTCAAAGAATTATGCTAAAAATCTTAGAAGATAATAAGTCTCATCAAGAGCTTGTTTACCATGTTCATAGGGAAATAGTTGAACTGACATTACCAATACTACCCACCAAAACAGGGTAATGACTTGAGATTATATCAAAGGACAAGGGGTCTCATCAAGAGCCAACTTTATTAGTTTAATTACAACCGGTGAATGGAACTGTCAATATTTGCTTACAAAGCCAAGGCAATGGCTTTTAAGTGATTAAAAAATACATAAGAAAATATCTA
This sequence comes from Pinus albicaulis, assembly GCA_034641835.2. Lineage (NCBI taxonomy): Eukaryota > Viridiplantae > Streptophyta > Pinopsida > Pinales > Pinaceae > Pinus > Pinus albicaulis. The sequence goes on from CM076570.1 coordinate 925,118,426, forward strand.
CAGAAAAGAAAACAAATTTCAAAAGAGATAAAGTATATAAAATTGAACTTATTTTTTGAACATTTTAAGAGTAACTGGATGGGACAATGAATCGTTGCTTGGTCAAAGGTAACCCTGCCAAAAGCTTAAATTTCCTATTCAATCAAAGGCTCTACTTGTGATAAAAGAGTATATATTTATCAAGCTAATCTGAATGAGCCACATGCTTCATCTTTTTGAACCTAGTAAAGAATAATATAGATATTCATACTTTCATTTTTAAATATGAAGTATTATGGATTATGATCATGTGAGATTATATTACTTAGTGAAATATTATCTATATTGAGATTCATTCCTCTAACTATTTTTATTTTGAAAAGTTTTAGAAATTTCAAAAAACCAATTAGAGATAACTGGTTCTACCAAGTGAATCGCCAATTATTGTACTATACAACACCCCCCGTTTATTAAAATAAATGGGGACCCTTTAAAAAAATAAATATAAATTTATGAACATGATTTCATCTTAGCTTAAGTCAAAAAACTTAAGGAATAAAGGTTTTTCACTTTTTTCTTTGATTTCCAAAGCGCTCATCACAAATCACATAACTTACAAGCCGATTAAGTTAAAACATGTACAAGTATTGTAAATTGTGATATGCGCTTCAACCTTTCTAGAGTTATATAAAATCCCCGTTGCAAATGCTTTAAAAATCCCTTTAAAGAGAAATCGCATCATGCCTTTTAAAAAAGAGCAACTTTATAACAATTCATTAAAATTTGCGATGAGTTGGACCCGACGAAAGAAAAAAATAACAATTATAAATATCTAAAGATCAAAGAAAGTGCAACAACATGAGTCTTCAGCACATTTCATGTTTCTCAATGAAAAACCAAATGGAAAGTTTTATTACCGCAAAAATTTGCGATGTGCGATTTGCGTAGATCGCATTTGGCGAGATTCATCGGCTGCAAAAGACATAACTATTGGTAACTATTAAAATTTACGATGTCCGATATTAACACTTATTACTCAAGTGCACGAAATTATTCTTATCTAATCTACCTCTTGTAAGATCTAAGGTCTTATATTGATATATTAGTCATATTACGTAAAGGTGTGTAAGAGATTTGATAGAAAGAGTTATGGGTTATTAACGACATTTAATAGGTATAAGGTTCAAAAGATTGATATCTTTTTCAAGCGTGTTTTGAATAATAGACCACTAGATTTTGATTATGATGTTTTAACTCTATCATTCTCTCTATTCATCTCAAATATGAGTTTACTATTTCCACTTGAATTCAGGAAACTGCCCAACGGAGTGAGAATAACTAAAATGACAAAGAAAGGCAAGGAAATTTCCCAAACGTTTGCTGCAGAAGACACATACATGCCTCCATTGTTCTTAGACACAACCTGCAATAAGGATTGCGACAGTTCTTCATGGGAAGCAATGTACCACCTTTTTTGGGAAGAAAAACCAAGGGTAATAGTCAAAACAGTAAGAGAAAATGCGATAGTTTCCTTAGACTCCTCCCACTTTGACGTTTGATGTTCGTTTCTTCACAGAATAGAAAAGAGGCCAAATATTTTACCCTACACAGATATGGTAAAGTGGGTAATTGACCACCTTAACATAGAAGATAGATCATTCAAGAATTCAAAGCTGTATAATATTGGTTTGTTTACTACAGAATATTTATGGATAATGTACCATTTTCCCATGGCACAGAAGAATTATGATAAAGATTTTGTCAAAATATTGATTAAGAAGAATACAGACCTTATGAAAGTGATAAAGGGATGGAAATATGATCAAGTCTAGGTAAAGTAAGACAAACTTGGTATGTACTCGTTAGCACAGTTACCCTCCCCTTATTGTTATGCAACTAGAATTCTATGTAGGTTGTTTGAAAAACAAGATACCACTAGGTTTTCCATAGAACAGATCCCTTTAATTGACGCAATCATCAATTCCTCCATTATGAATTGGGTGATAATTTCATAAATGTATGAAAAATTCATGTAGTCAGCTCAGTAAAACAGACTTTCAGGCTTTTCAAGCATATAGAGATAATAGGCTAGAAACAATCCCTTTAGACTTGTTATTTACTGAATATGTCAACAGGCCAACTCCCAATATTAGTTTGGATAATGAGGCTAAGGATATGTTTGAAGATGAATCTCAAGTGAAATCAAATCATGAGTTAGGGAAATCACACCATAATTATCAAAACTCATATCAATATAACAATGAATCTGAGAGCAAGAATGAGAGTCTAGATAAAATAATTGATAAAGTAATTAAGGGATTAAGATGCAAATAGAAGGAGAAATTAATGGAGATGAATCTTTTTCTAAAGAAGTTTAACATATCTAGAATACACTTGAGTAGATGGAGAAGCTTCAATCAAAATATTTGAAGAAATAATGGGAGAAGTTTTCCAAAGCACTAGAAACACCATCGCCAAAGCCTAATGTTGATGAATCAACAAGTTTTCAAACTCCAGAGCATTCTCAAAATTTAGTGGAAACTGTAATTCCACTATAGCAGGTACCAGATGTTCATGATCAAGAGATCATCCTGACATACCCTACATAATAGGTTGTTTTAAAGGTTGAAGAGATACCCTCACTTGATGTCTTTTACAGTCTGAGTCATAAGGTTGTAGTTAAGAGAAGAAAGAGAAGAAGAATAGATGAATCGATTTCAAATCTTATGGATGAATCCATAGATGTTCTATGGAAAGACCCTTTGGCTGATCCTACGAAACATTTGACTAAGTTATCACTGTTCGCAAGAGCATATGCTACTACTACCATTGGCAAAGCCACATAGGTACAACTTCTACTAAAGAAAAAATATTACAAAGTAAAAGAGTTGAAGAAAATTCTAGAACAAGAAAAGTTTAATTCCAGTAAGCAGATTGAAATGAAGATATATCAATCTCAAAAATAGTTTGAAAGACTTAAGTTGCATGACCAGGTGCAGATTACAAATAAAGAAACACAGCTTGAAGCAGCAATGGAAAAATTGAAAAATAAACCTCACGTAGAAAAAATCATAAATGAAGCACTGGAAATGAATGCAAAGCTAAAGCAACAACAAGAAACCTTTTGTCAACAAGTTTCAATCACCAGTTTTTACTGTGATACAAGAAAATTTCTTACCCAACAAGTTGCTAATAGGAGGCTTGAATGCGAAAAGGTTGAAAAGAAGAATACTGAGTTCATTCAGTGGCAAGGGTTTGATACAGGAAAGAAATATGACCTCCCTAAGATAGATAAATATCACAAAGAGATTTTATTTAAGGATTGGGAAATACATCTGAGACAAGCAGAGAAGGCAATGACAAAGGCATCAAGGCTAACAAATGAAATTATTGAATTTGTTAATGAACAACTTTTGAAAGCTGAACTTATTAAAGAATCCACAAATGAAGTGCTCCAAGAACTCAAACCATTAGAAGCATAGTGGAAGGAAAGTACAGAGAAGCAGGTGGAAACTATTACAAATATAAATAAGTTTGATCAGGAACATTACAAGAATTTTCTGATCAAACCTTATCATCAGTACCTCACTCTACAGTCATTAACCGATTCTACAAATAAAGCATTGCCAACACTTTAGAATGCAGTGTTCAAAGGAAAATTCAAATTCAGGATTGCACAACCACCTCAGTTAAAGCCAGTGATAGATATTTGTCATCTTCGGGATCAAATGTGCAAAGAGGATCAACCCACATAATCATGTTGTTACTTTATTTCCTAGATTGTAGTTTAAGTTTACTCCTTACAAGCATGGTTGTTTGAAACCTCCTCCATTTTTTATGTAATAATATATTTTAAACATATTTTAGTTTACTATTAAACCCTTCTCATGCATTTAGAGAAGGGTCCAGAAAATTTGTCAAAAATATTTACAAAGAATGCACTTATGTAAGTTTGTGAATGCTTTGATGAATTAATGGAATGAAATTTGTTATATTTTGACATTGAATTTGTTTAAATGAAGTTGGACTATTGTACTCTTTAAATTTCTTGAAAGTGAAGAGGAGCAGAAAACTATTGTCAGTTTGAATGAGTAGAACCTCGTATATTTGGTACTTCTACATGTTATATTAAGTTTTTCTTCTTAAATTGACAATTATATTTTCATCTACATTATATATTAGAGTTTTTATCATAAGTGAATGTTAAATGCACTTCTGTACTAATATTTATTTGTGATTTGTTATCTCATATACAATAAAACATATGCATGCGATATACATTACACAATTCTTTTGAGTAAACTATTTTGTCAAAAGAATTATATTTACATAATTTTCATCTCTTTCAACTTTTAAATAATCTTCATTACTAATAGTTGGATGATATATTTTTAGATCGCATAACGAATGAACAATATTGAGTATATAGTAGAATAGATAGTTTAGTTAAATGGATATGATAGATTAAATAATTTCCCATTTGCATGTTATATAAAAAAAACACAGCCTCATCATCCTTATTGGGAAATTGGTCCCTTTATCCCGAGTCAGAGCCACTACACCAAACGGAAAAGGACTTGCTTTAAGGTCCGAACCAGGTGGTTTTCCCCATGTTGTTGCAATGGAATTATGAGGCTTCAAAACATTTGTAAAAATTTTATTGGATAATTGGATCTATTGATTGGATTAGTGGATATATTATTAGATTCTTGGATCTATTGATCAAATGAGGTATTGGTGGTGCTCAGGAGTTAAAAATAAGAGTGTTGTTGAAATTTTCCTGTCACAATGAATTACCATATTGCAGAAGTGTACTTGAATGAGAGAAATAAGCTCGATGGGGATAACTACAAAAATTGGATTTTTAAATTGCAGAGATTTCTCGAGGGTTTGAGTCCATGGTAAATTGAAAATGGGGATGAAGAGAAGCTAACTACAACTGGAGGTGTAAAAACTCCAACAATCCAAGACTGGGAGAAGAGGGAGAAAAAAGCGAAGGTGATGTTGAAGATGTTAGTTAAAGACAAATCCATCCCTCACATCAGAGAGTGAAAAACTGCTAATGATATTTGGGCAACTCTCAAAGATCTGTATGAGACAAAAAATACAAATCGATTATTTTTCCCAAAGAGTAAGATTCTCTCTATTACAATGGAGGAGAATGAATATGTTTCTTTATTCATCTTAGGAATTAAAAAATTGAAAGACAAGTTGGGCGACATAGGGGAGAAAGTGTCCAACATGGATCTTTTCATGATTACCTTAAATGGTATGACTCATTATTATCAAATGTTTATTATAGGGATGGCACGAAGGGAGACAACTCACACCTTTGAAGAATTTACATGGATATTGATGCAGGAAGAATAGAGGAATATGAATCTGAAGCCTTAGAATGTAGATCTGACATTTATGGCGAAGAAAAATCCCTTCAAAGTGAAACTAGGAGGAGGACAGAAAAGTGATGGCCGATCCCAAAAGATATCCATTTTAAGGTATGTCTTCGAACATAAATGATTCAAGAGTCAAGTTTTTTTATTGTGGTAAAACTGGTCACATTGTTAGAAATTGTTTTAATAAGAAGACTAATGAAACCCAACATAGAAAAAAGAGGCATGCAGGGAACTTTGCTAACAGAGATCAGAATCATGATCTCAAACTATTTGTGTCTGATTATGCTCTCTTTACTAAGACTGATGAGCCCAAAACTTGGTTTGTGGATTTTGGAGCATCCGCTCATATGACAGGTAACAAGCATTGGTTTGAAAGTTTTAAAGAGACCAACAATGGTGCTAACATGTACCTTTGTGATGATAGAGCATGCCATATTAAAGGGTATGGGGACATTCCTGTGATAATGCTTGATGGTAATATTAGGAGAATCCATAATGTAATCTATGTATCGAGTGTTAAAAAAGCTTGATATTTGTCTCCGTGATTGTGGATTAGAACTTGAAGGTATAATTCTTAAAACCCTATTGTGTCATAAAGGATTTTCTGGATCATTGGAAGTCAGCTGCATCTGTAATACGAGTTGGAGGCATGTATACGTTGAATTTTACAAGCGTGCCACATCGAGCTTTAACTTCAACAACGATGACAACAGATAACCTTTGGCATCAAAGATTCAGACACATCAATATTCATGACTTATTGTTGCTACAGAGACAATGTATGATCAATGATCTTCCTATTCTAAAAAATCAACATGTTGATTCTGAAGGATGTGCACTTTGTAAGATCCACATGGATGAATTTCCCTCAAATTTAGTAGGATAAAGAGAGATATACTCAAAATTTTGCACACTGATATATGTGGTCCGATGCTGACAAGGTACGTAGGTGGAGCTTATTATATTTTTTTATGTGTTGATGATTGCAAAAGATATACCTTGGTATATTTTCACAGAAAGAAAATTCATAATTTTTAATATTTTAAAGAATTCAGAAGTATGGTTGAAAAATAGATAGGGAAGGTCATTAGAATTCTCCGCTGAGATCAAGGGGGAGAATACAAGCTTGGAAAATTCATCAAATATTGCAGGGATATCTGGTGGAGGTTACGATTTTTAGTTATTTGTTCATGATTGCACAAGATATACTTGGGTATATTTTCTCAGAAATAAAAGTCATACTTTTGAATATTTTAAAGAATTCATAAGTATGGTTGAAAAATAGACAGGGAAGGTAATCAAAATTATCCACTCAGATCAAGGGAGAGAATACAAGCTTGGAAAATTCATCAAATATTGCAGGGATCATGGGATAATTCAAAAATTTACATTACCCCTCATTCCACAACAAAATGGATTTGCAGAGAGGAAGAACCAAACTCTGGTGGAATGTGCATGCAAGATATTGAAAGGTAAGAACCTATATAATGGTTTTTGGGTAGAAGCTATAAATACTACAGTATATTTGAAGAATAGAAGTACAATTGTGTGTCTTGATCACAAGAGTCCATTGGAGGTCTTATATGGGTTTAAGTCTGTAGTCAAGAATTTGAGAGTATTTGGTTTGAAATATTTTTCACATATTCCTAAGGAGGATCCGAAGAATTTGGATGCTAAAGCCATAAAATACATATTTGTAGGGTATTTTGTGAGTTTAAAACATACAAATTTTTTAATCCATATACTCACAAAGTATTTTCAAGTAGAGATGCTATATTCCATGAGCATGTTGATGAAGGGAAAAAATAAAAAAGGTATGAGGAGTGGCACATGCCTTTGTTGATTAAAGATAACAATGACGAAATTAAATACAACCATGTGTATTAGAAACTTCAGCAAAAAGAAGCAGCTGATGTAGGTACAATCAGCAATCCAAGTCCACTAAGGAGTGAGCAAGACAGATTTGAGGTAAGTCCACTACCCAAGAGATCAGGTCGATAGAGTCAAATACCAACAAGGTATAGAGACTATGCTCTTATGAACAGTATGTTAAATTTTGTTGAGCCCATTACTTATAATGAAATTAAAGACAAATCAATATGATGAATGGAGGTAAGCTATGAAAGAAGAGTATGAGTCAATAATTAAAAATAAAACCTAGGAATTCGTTGAACTACCAGAAGGGTAACACTCCATAGGTTGTAAATGATTATATAAACCTAACACTCCATAGGTTGTAAATGATTATATAAACCTAAGTTTTGTAGAAATTTATAAACAAAATAATGTATTTCTGAATTCTCCTGATCTAACAAATTAAATTATTTTAAATAAAGAATCATTCCACTTAATTCTTTGCGGAAATTAAATTTCCAATTGCAAAACAAATAGGAAGCAAAATCAAATGCACATAAAAACAGTTCTTTAACTAGAAATCTTAAATCTAAAAACTCCAACTATCATATATTATGTATATAAATGGATCATGTAATAATATCATACAAATATTAGTACATCAAGCTCTCAGTACAATCAATAATCATTACACACTGTCTTGCAGAAATTTGCATATCTATGCACCAAGTTCTTGCCTCCTGACAACCTGCCTCCACTACGTAATCCCTGCTGAAGAAGACCCCTGAATGAATTCAAATTGGCTTTGCCTTGACTGCGCAATCCTCATTGGCATCTCCAATGTGTGTCAGATGCATTGAATGCATCACTATAGTCACAACAGAAATTCCATCTCACCCTTTCGCCTATCTCTCCACTGGGTCTCCACTGGAACTGGCATGCAAATAGTTAACTACTGTATTTTTTCAGTTGCAAGTGATTCTCTAGTTGTTAATTAATTAAATAATTAATTAACTAAACTCTCACTAGTGTATCATTAAGTTACAACTAGATACAACTAGCACAATTGAGTTTAACTCACTTAACTGAGTTAAACTGAATAACAAATCCCATAACTACTCTTCCAACTCTGACACAACTTGCCATTTCAGTTATAACGAAGTTCTCCATGCATGAATCACCATCAAACCCTAGGAATTGCGTAGTTCCTTCAACCCACTGTTTTTCCAAATCTGTTCACTGAAATAAAGTGCTCTAAGAGAATAAGTTGATATTTATTGTCAGATTATTATGAAGGGCTAATAATAATCGACATGCGATCTATTTTTAGATATGTAGTATAAAAATAGAATTTGTCCATATGTCTAAAAATATAATCTCATATATTTTTCCAACTTGATAAACCATCTACAAATAGCATCTTGCAACTTATAGAATATACTCACCATGTCTAAAAATAGACATACACCTAAAAATAGCCCGCAGGCCCCACTTAGTGAAGGTGCTTCATTTTCACTAAGCTCATCATCTTGTTGAATCTCAACACCCCCTCTCAACAAGATAGGGATTATATTTCGCCCCAATCATGCCTCTATGGTATTCGAATTTTCTCCTAGTGAGCACCTTCATCAGAATGTCTACATCCTGATCTTCCATCGGAATGCACTGACGCAACATGATCTTCTACTGCACACAATCTCTGATATGATGATACCGGATATCTATATGCTTAGATATATCATGAAACACAGGATTAATCGAGAGTTTAATGCAACTATTATTATCACAATGAATCACTGTAGGATCTAAATGAGAACCGAACAAACCTACCAGGATCTTCCTCATCCAGATAGCCTCACATGTAGCTTGACTTGCTGCCTTGTATGCTGCTTCCGCTAAACTGAGTGCCATGGATCTTTGTTTCCTGTTGTACCAAGAAACTACTATAGATTTGATACTGAAAACCCCTCCTGATGTGCTCTTTCTATCCATTGGGCTGCCTACCCAATTTGCATCTTTGAAGCCATGCAACTTCACCTCATCCGTCTGTCTGTACCATAAGCCATACTCAAATTTCCCCCTGAGATATCTCAGGACATGCTTAAATACCTTCCAAAAGAGCTTGGTAGGCTTAACCATCGCTTGAATAAGCTGGTTCACCGCATAGCTTATGTCCAGTATTGTATTAACTAAATACATAAGCAAACCCACTAACTATCGATAGACAGTAGCATCCACTACCTCTGTCGATGTTGCGTCCTCTTTCCTCCAATTTCCTAGAAGAGGAGTATCCATGGGCTTGCAGTCTTGCATGTGAAACGTACCAAGTATCTCCCAAGCATACTTGCCTTGAGACACAAATACTTCACCTTATCGCTGCCATATTTCCAATCCAAGGAAATAGTGAAGGAGGCCCAAATCCTTCATCTCAAACACCTTTGTAAGATCTTCCTTGCATGAGTGTATCAACTACTCATCACCCGTTAGTATTAAATGATCAACATAAAGAAAAATGATTTAAATCTTACCCTCCACCACAATTTGGTATAGGTTTGCATCTGCCTCACTCTTGGTGAAGACAAGTCTAGTGAAATAGTTGTTGATTCATGTGTACCAAGCATGAGGTGCTTGCTTCAACCCATACAACTCTCTTTTGAGTCTGCACACATGTGACTCACTGTTGAAGATCTCAAATCCTTTAGGATTTTCAATGTACACTTATTCCTCAATGATCCCATTAAGAAACGCAGTCTTCACATCCATCTGATGAATGTGCCAACCCATCTATGCTGAGAGAGAAAGGATGGTCCTTATGGAAGGATACTGTTCGACAGGTGCAAATGTTTCTTCATAATCAATCCCTTCGATCTGTGAGAAGCCTCGGGCAACAAATCTTGCCTTATACTTCTCGACGCTCCCATCAACAACTTTCTTTACCTTGTAGATCCATCTTGAACCTACCACTAATTTACCAATCGGCCTTGAAACAATCTCCCAAGCATTGTTTCTGACAATGGAGTCATACTCCTCCACCATGGCATCTACCCATGTGGGCTACTGCACTGCTTCCTCAAAGGAAGATGGCTCTGTCGTGATACAATTGCTCATGAGAGGCATGTATCCAGTGAATCAGTCAGGTGATTTTCTCTATCTGCACTATGATGTACGGACTCCTGCATTCTGTGTAGCATCAAGCTTTAGCCTCTCAGCTTCTGTGGTATGCCTTCTACCTGTTCTGATGTTTGGCTCTGCGTGAGTGGACTCCTCCACTCCATGATCCTCGTCCTATGGCTGATCCACATCTTTAGGCTCATCTTTAGGAAAAAGAAGTTCCTCTTATGCATGCAAGTGTAGCTCCCTCTCAAGCGACAACTTCATGGCTTTCACCTCATTGAATTTTATATCTCGTCGCACCATAGTCATCCAACTGTTTGGAAAATACACACAATAATTATGGGGTGTTTCCGTGTACCCCACAAATACCCCAACTTCTGTAGTCAGCTCCAACTTCTTCCTCGTGTCCTTTGTCACATGAATGTAAATAGATGAACCAAAAATATTCAAATGAGAAATATCAGGCTTCTTACCAGTAAAATCTTCTTCAGGTGTACTCATACCAAGTACTCTATGAGGACAATGGGTTTGCACATAAACCGCAGTGTTGCATGCTTCCTCCCACAAGTGCATCGGTAGGCCCTGGTCATGCAGCATAGCTCGTGCAACACCCAAGATCGTTCTGTTCTTCCTCTCTGCGAGCCCATTCTATTGTGGGTTATGAGGTGCTATGAGTTCTCTTCAAATTCCTTCTTTCCTACAGAATTATTTGAATTTGTTCGAGATATATTCACCATCATTATCGCCCCGCAGAGCCTTCACTTGCTTCCCCGAATCTTTCTCCACCAATGCTTTAAACTCACAGAAATTTGAGAATTTTTCGCTCTTCTTATGCATGAATAAGATCCAACATCTAAGAGAATAGTCATCAACAAAAATAACATAATACCTATTTTTTATTGTTGAAGCAACCAAGAAAGGTCCACACACGTTTGTGTGAATTCTCTCTAAGATCAACGAATCACGGTTCTCCTTCTAATGAAAGGTGGTCTTCAAAAACTTACCCATAGTACATTCCTTGCACTGATTTGAATGTGCAAGAGTACCCTTGGGAAGTCCAGTAGAAATATGCTGTAAAATCTTCAAGGTGCCATGGTAAAGGTGGCCCAATCTCTTGTGCCATAATTTTCCCTCATCCTGGCTCACCACTTCTTCTACTTTTCCCATCATTGCATCGCAACCATCTACCTCTAGCTTGTAGAGATTTTTAACTTGAATCCATATCCTCTTGGTTTGACCCCTCATTGAAAACAACGTCATAACCTCTGTCCTCCAACATCGCGACTGAGACCAATTTCTTCTTCAGACTTGAAACATGCATAACATATTTCAATAGAAATGGTTTACCTAACTCCTTCTCAAAGGTAATGGTTCTAGTGCCGGTTGCACTGTATCTACCATCATCGCCCATCTCTATATGCATTTGGAGATATTTCTCCTCCAAGTCAGTAAACAACTCTTTGTCTCTCATCATGTGGAAGGAAGCACCACTATCAAGGTACCACACCAATCCCATTGCGCTTCAAACCAAGGATGCGATAAAAAAGAAATCAAGTTCAAATTGCAAGGCTAAGGCCTCACTCGCTGCAGCTACAGTAGCCTTCTTTTTCTTCTTTTTTTGTGGGCAGTTAGTGGCGAGATGTCCATGTTCGTGACAGTGAAAACACTTCACTTTGGAAAAATCCAGATTCTTGCCTTTAGCCTCAGATTTTGGATGGGATTTCTTCCCCTTCCATTTCCTTGCTTTGGAAGCCGAAGAAAAATTCTCTTCATCATTATTCTTTGATGAAGAGCCATCCCTGGTACTTCACCTTATCTCCTCCTTCACTAGATCCGACCAAAGTCACTCCCAATTCGGTAGTTTCTCCCGACCATTGACAGAGTCCTGATAACTGTGGCAACTCTTCAAAAGCCCAAGGAGAACCAAGCTCACCAAGTCATCATCAACAAACATAATTCCCGCACTCCCCATCTCATCCCTACATTGGACAAACTTCGTGAGATATTTTGGAATATTGCCGCCCTTCTCCATTTTGATTTTTCTTAGCTTATCTTTCACCGCCAACTTCCTATGGTTGATGCTGCTTTGGAAAATATCTATAAAATCCTTCCATATTGAAAATGGAGTGGATTTCCCATGAAGGCTTGACACAATATGGTCCTTCACACCTTCCAACAGAATTATTCTTGTCTTCGCTACTTTCTTTTGCCATGTGTCAAGTAATGCAGCATCGCTAGAAGTAGGCTTAGGAATATCTTTGTCGATAAACTCCTTCAGACCATTATCTTCAAGCACCGCCTCAATCTTGTCCTTCCAGGATATGTATTTCAAGCTACCCTCAAGGACATACTCCAACCACAACCCATTGAAAGCCATTTCAATGAATGCTCAACTGTCACACCAAGAAATTTTTGCAGCAAATTCGAATTTTCCACTAGCACAAAAACTCAACACCTCTTCAATATTGCAATCTCCAATGATTAACACTACTCTGATACCAAGTAGAAATTTATAAACACAATAATGTGTTTCCAGATTCTCTTGATCTAACAAATTAACTTATGTTAAATACAAAATCCTTCCACTTAATTCTTTGCGGAAATTAAATCTCCAATAGCAAAACACATATGAAGCAAAATCAATCACACATAAACACAGTTGTTTGATAGGAAAACTCAATGCTAAAAACCCCAACTATCATATATTATGTATATCAATGGATCATGTAATAATCTCATACAAATATTAGTACATCAAGCTCTCAGTACAATCAACAATCATTACACACTCTCATGCATAAATTTTCATATCTATGCACCAATTTCTTGCTTCCTGACATCCCGCCTCCACTGCGCAATCCTTGTTGAAGAAGACCCCTGAATGAATTCAAATTGGCCTTGCCTTGACTGTGCAATCCTCATTGGCATCTCCAATGTGTGTTAGATGTATTGAATGCATCACTATAGTCACAACATATAGTCCATCTCACCCTTTCACCTATCTCTCCACTGGGTCTCCATTGGAACTGACATGCAAGTAGTTAACTATTGTATTTGTTCAGTTGCAAGTGAGTCTCTAGTTGTTAATTAATTAAATAATTAGTTAACTAAACTCTCACTAGTGTATCATTAAGTTAGAACTAGATACAAATAGCAAAACTGAGTTTAACTCACTTAGTTAAACTGAATAACAAATCCAGTAACTACTCTTCCAACTCTATCAGAACTCGCCACTTCAGTTATAATGAAGTTCTCCATGAATGAGTCACCATCAAACCCTAGGAATTGTGTAATTCCTTCAGCCCACGGATTTTCCAAATCTGTTCACTGAAATAAAGTGCTCCAAGAGAATAAGTTGATGTTTATTGTCGGATTATTATTAAGGGCTAATAATAATCGACATGCGATCTATTTTAGATATGTAGTCTAAAAATAGACTTTGTCCATATGTCAAAAAATAGAATCTCATCTATTTTTCCAACTGGATAAACCATTTATAAATAGCATCTTGCAACTTATATAATATGCTCACCATGTCTAAAAATATACATACACCTAAAAATAGCCTGCGAGCCCCACTTAGTGAAGGTGCTTCATTTTCACTAAGCTCATCATCTTGTTGAATCTCAACAAGTTTGAAGAAGATGGCAGTATAAAAAAATATAAAGTTAGGCTGGTAGCTAAAGGGTACTCGTAGAAAGAAGGTATTCATTATGAAGAGACCTTTTCTCCTATTGCTAAGTTAAACACTATTAGAATTTTAATAGCCTTAGCTGCAAAGAAACATTGGAGGGTACACTAGTTAGATGTGAAATCTACTTTACTAAATGGAAAATTGAAGGAAGATGTATATTTAACAAAACTTGAAAAGTTATTTAAACATGGGTAGGAAAATTTTGTTTGTAAATTGAACAAACCATTGTATGGTTTGAAACAGGCACCCATATCCTGGTATGAAAATATACTCTTTCTTCTTGTAGCATGGTTATAGGAGAAGTAAAAATGATCCAAATTTGTATGCTGCATTTGATTCAAAGGGGCATATTGTCTTAATATATTTATATGTTGATGATATGATCAGTACTGGAAATGGAAATGAATATATTAAAGAAATAGAAGTGTAGATGTCCCAAGTTTTTGAAATGAAATATTTTGGTGAACTACATTATTATTTGGGTCTTGACGTTTGGAGTGATTCTGGCCAAAATTTCTCACTCAGTGAAAGTATGTCAAAGGATTATTGAAGAAATTCAGAATGGATCAGTGTAAGCTACCTTAGTCCCTTTGGAATAGAATGTCAAACTTCAAAATGATGATGGTTATAAGGAGGTGGATGCTATAGTGTATAGACAAATAGTTGGAAGTCTGATTTACTTGACTACACCTAGACCTGACTTAGCTTTTTCAGTCAGTGTGTTGAGCTATTTTATGTCAAAACCCCTTGAGAATCATTGAGTGGCAGCAAAAGGAATCATAAGGTATCTTTAAGAAACCTTAAAATTTGGTATTAAATATACTGATTCTTTTGATGTTGGATTGATGGGTTTTTCAGATTCGGACTGGGATGGAAATATTGATGATAGAAGATCCATAATAGGTTATTCTTTCAGCATTGGGTCTGGGGTCATTTCTTGGAGCAACAAGAATCATAATACTGTATCTTTATCTTGAACAAAATAAAAGTATCAAGTTGTATGTGCAGGCACTTATAAAGTAATTTTGTTGAGAAGACTTATTCATGATGCTAGAGAAGAACAAAAATATGCTATAGTAATTAAATGTGACAACCAAAGTTCAATCAAGTTGTTTCATATAAACAAAAAACACATCATTACTCAGTTTCACTTTGTCAGAGAAAAGGTTCAGTCTAAATAATTTTTCATTAAATATTTGAATACCTTTGAGAATGCAACATATATCTTCACCAAGCCTGTTGGGAGGATTAAATTTGAATTGTTTAGAGATATGTTAGGTGTTCAAGTGAACCCTTTCTCCATTAAGGGGGAGAGTTGAAAATAATGGAGAATATCTATTATTGGAGAGATTTTGTTCTACAGTTGTGGGTGTGTCCTAGATTAGGATTAGTTCATATTTTCTAGGAGTCAGTTCTAATCTCCCTAGAATGATGTAAACTTATATAATTGTGATTTTATGATTAATTGAGGAGAGTTTTCTACTTGGCCAATCTCCAGGTGCAACGTCTGTGAGCTGCTAGTTTCACTGTATAAGTTTCATCTATTTTTCACAAATAATTACTCGTTTTCTTTCTAAACAATAAAAAAATAATATAATCATCTATATGACATGATGGGATCATATATCTATGGTTGAACCAACTTTTGGAATAGATGTAAGTTGTGTAAACAACTTCTTATTGTTCTGCTTTCTGCAACTTCAAGAGAAAGTATTTTCCTTTGTTTCCATGAGCAACGTATGGAAGAAGAAGCTTATGAAGCGACAAATATTAGTCTTTTACTATTTGATTTGTGAGACCCCTAAAGGTCTAGACGTTTCTTTAATGAATTACTGGGCAATGACGACACTATGGTTTTATTGGTTTTAAAAGAAAACATCAAAGCATGAAATTGAATATGATAAACCTTGTAACCTGCACTTTTTGCGTTTTGAAGGACATTTCAATAAAATACCTTCACCGATACTTGAATCAAATGCACATCTTAGTGAATTTTATGACTATATTTCATAAATGTAGTAATAATTAGGTGAAAATTTGGCAGTTTGATTCGTACACTGAATACTTCAATGAAATTTGATAGCACTCACAATATAATAGGTTAATTGAAAAACCATTGTTAAAAAATGGTAGAAAGAGAAAACAATGGGTCTTAGGATGGAGCTAAGAGACATTGAAAGAAATATTGCTTAGATTTATATGGACATGAAGATCACCCCAACTGACTCTCTATCCTATGCCACTTGAGAATTTGGATGCTCGCAAGCTTGAGATTTTAAAAATACAGGAAACTACATGGAAATTAAAAAGAAAAGTTCAATGGTTGGAGGAAGGCAATCTAAATATAAGGTTTTTCCATAATTGTGAAAATGTCCGCAGGAACAAGAATTCAATTTGGAGAATAAAGTCTACGGATGGCTCCATGAAACATAAAATGGAGGACATACAGGTTGAAGCGCTCAAATATTTTACTATTTTTTATAAAGTTTACCATGAAATTGATCATCAAAGCCAAGCTTGGGTTCTACAAAATATGCCCTCCATGTTCGACCTAGATGCAAACAATGTCATGGAGGTGGAGATATCTAAGAAGGAGTTAGAAGCTGCATTAAAATCTTTTTCCCATGACAAAAGTCCTAATTCATCAGGTACTGAACAGTTCTCATATTTTAGGCCTATTGCACTATGTAATATTGTGTACAAAATCACCTGTAAAATTATTGAAAATAGGATTTTGGGGATCCTATCAACATACATTTTTAAGGAGCAATTTTGGTTTTTAAGTGGCAGGTCTATACACGATGCCATTGCTATAGCACCGGAGGCTTTACACTCCATTCATGAAAACAAAACTAAGGCTCTAATTATGAAGATCGACATCCAGAAGGCTTATGATTCTGTAGATTGGTCTTTCATTAGGCTCATTCTCCTAAATATTGGGCTATCTATTTGGTCTATTAGATGGATAATGGCATGCATAACTTTAGTAAGATATGTTTTTCTCATTAATGGACTTCTGATTGACTTTTTCTTGGCTGAAATAGGGCTTCGATAGGGTTGTGCTTTATCCCCGATCATATTCATCCTTATTATGGATTGCTTCAGCAACCTCATGAAGATGGCAAAGGAAAAGTGTTTCTTTGATGGACTGGATTTCTCTCCTACGATATGTGTCACACACTCATTATTTGTTGATGATTTTCTAGTCTTTGGTAAACTTATTAGGAACCAATGGTTTTATCTACACTACATTCTCAATTTATTTGGAGCTGCTTCTAGTTTATGCATTAACAAAGGTAAATATCTCCTTTTATATGATTCGGAAGATAAGGAGGAAATTAAGTTTTTTGTTGAGTTTATGGGGACTAGCAGAAGTCATATAATGTTGGGCATAACATATCTCATATTTAGACTCAAACCTTGTTCATACAATAGCATTGATTGGACTTGGCTGATCAAGAAATTTAAAAACAAGATACACAAATGGACGAGTAGGTTCCTTTCGCTTGGTGGTACATATATCTTGATACAAGCTATCTTATCTCAATATGTGGTCTATTGGTCTCACTTGTACTTTCTCTCAGCAATCACTGCTAACAAAATTAATTCCATTATTGCAAATTTTCTGTGGGTTGGTTCCTCAGATCAAACTAAATTCCATCTCTGCAAATTGGAGGTGATCTCTATTCCTAAAAGATCTGGCGGCTGGGGTCTTTTAAATATTAGAATTTTCTCAAATGTGTTGCTGGTAAAATCTTTATGGCATGCTCTGAAGGGCGATGGAGTATGGTCCAAAATAATTACACACAAATATTTTGAGGGTGATTCTATTTGATCAATATACTTGGGATGCTTAAGGTATGTAGAAAAGGCTTCAGCCATCTGGTGTAGTTTCTTAAGAATGATTCACATCTTAAGACAAATACTGGTTTAAGAGTTTGGCATTGGCAAAAATATTCTAATTGGAGTTGACCGAATGCTCGGGTCTGAAAATGAAATTCTCTTTGAATCACATCTGCTTCACAAACTTCATCATAGTGGCTTTCTTTCTCTCTTTGATCTTATATACTGTTGGAACCTTGGGGCTCCCATATGGAAATCTGCAGAGATGTTGGGGTTACGGGGCAATGAAGCACATAGCTGGGAATTCCATAAATCTCTTCTATAGGTGATGGGATTATCTTTCAAAGGGGAAGGTCACATTCTGGTATGGAATGGAAAATTCAAGGGTGCGGGATTATTGGTTAAGGATGTGTATGAAAATAAAATTGTAGAAATTACTCTCGACCCTATGCTGTCTCCTTTTTATATTGCATGGAATCTTAATATCCCTACAAAGATTATATTATTTTCAAGGTTATTGTGGAAAAACATAATACTAACTTGGTAGGTATTATGCAAACGGGGATTTTATGGTCCTCGTAGATGTCCATTTTGTCTCCAGCATGATGAGACTGCTTCTCATATTTTCTTCCCATGTACCTTCTCTCTTTCTATTTGGAAACATTTTGCTGGACTTATAGGTGACCCTTCTTGACATCCTTCTGACTC
Source organism: Pinus albicaulis (assembly GCA_034641835.2). Taxonomy (NCBI): domain Eukaryota; kingdom Viridiplantae; phylum Streptophyta; class Pinopsida; order Pinales; family Pinaceae; genus Pinus; species Pinus albicaulis. Next base: position 925,137,011 of record CM076570.1, read on the forward strand.
TATTCAAGTTATCAAATCTTGGGTTGTGGTAAGTTGCTCTTACAAATCTTTACCCTTTTATATGTTTTGGGAAATCTGGAATGCTTGGAATCGATGGATTTTTGATGCGATCCCCTAAAAACACTCCAAGATTACAGGGAATATTTCTTTATGGATTAATGATCGTCCTTGTATCCCACCTGCTATTAAGGATCTCTCAAAGAGGATCCGGCCTCACCATATTGAGCTCTCGACTTTATATTTTGATGTTGCAAATAAGGATGGCCTATGTGGCTGTGGGGCCTAGATAAAGCTTGAAAAAAAGGATCGATATCACATGTTTTGGAATGGAGGTGTTGACTCAAACAATAAGGTGGAAATTATGGTGTTGTGGAGTGGGATTTTGATTGCTTATCATCTAAATCTCCCTTCAATTCACATATATGGAGATTTGAAGTATACAATTGATGGGATCAGTGGAAGATGTGGAATGCAATGCAGCAATAGCGTTGGATGGGTACAATGGATCAGGTATCTATTGGTAAAGTTTCAAGCATACACTATACAACACATACATAGGGAGAATAATACATGTGCTAACATTCTCTCCAAAAGTGGGATGGAGTCCACATATGGTGATATTCAGATCATGAATTACAGGGCTTCCACTCTGTTGGACTCTCAAACATTTCCTCTGCCATAATCTACATCAAGTGAGCTGGATCTTCTCAAGTGAGCGAGAATATATATGTAAGCGAGCGGGATATCCCTTTTTCATATGTTTCTTTTATAGGCTATATCTTCATTTTACATATCGGATCCTTTTTTGGTTTTTTCCTTTCTTATTTTTTCTCCTTTATGTTGTTTTCAATCTGATGATGTTCCCACTAGGCCTCAGTATGTATCTCGGCTCAGTAATGTTCTATTCAGTTATGTATTGGATGGGTTTTATGTGGTTGGTATGCGGAGTTTTAGTGTTTCCTATATGGCCTATTGTACTGTTCATATGGTGGATTTGGTTATGCCTCCTCATGGGGTGCATATATTGCCTGATATACGGCATATGATAGAATGGTGTGTATAATGTGCTGGAAAATGACTTTTGATCATGAATATGAACTGTTATATATAACAACATTTTTTTCGTCTTGAAAAAAAAAACAGGTTAATTGAATAGTTTGAAGTTCATCCACTCGCTGTTGAATATAATGCTGAGGGTAATACGTGTCTGAACACAAAAGATGCCATATTGGGGATCACGTCCACTAGAAGGAAAGGAATAGCAAAGTAATTATTAATTTGGAAAATTGTTGATTTTGAATTTTATGTTTTTCTTTCTTTTTCTTTCCATGCCAAAGTTGAGAAAACAACGAAGGAAAGAATGTGAACATCAACATTGAAAGAAGGATTTTTCTTTTTACTTCTTCTAATGCCAAAACTGTCAAGGAAAGAATTTGAACATCATTACTGAATGCACACAAATTTTATAACGAAGAATCGATTTTCTAAATACATTTTTATTCCATACAGATTTAAATAAATAAAAATTAAACACAAACTTTTTAAACATGTATTTATTATTTCTTTTTAAAAAAATGGTAGAAGAAACCTTTCTATTCTATAAAGGTTTTGAAATGAAGAAAGGTTTTAAACAGAGGAGAGGACTGTTTTTTTTTTTTAATCTTGTTGTGAATTTTATTATTGTTATTTATAATGATTAGAATTTTTATTTATTTATTTATTTATTTTTTTCCGTGGAAAAAAATATTTATTTTATGAGAAAAATAATAAATCGGCCTCTTAATGGGCTTTTTTACATTTGATCCTTGAGCTGTTTGGACTCTTTATAAGAGTTTTTTCGTAAAGTCCTGATGGGTATCCCTCTTTTTGATCTGCAGCGCAAAAAGTAAAAACAATATAAAATAAAATGTAACTTTTCTTATTCACTGGATTGATTCTACTGTTGATCCAACTATTCTTCACGCTTCATATTCGTTCATATAATCACCTATTCAGGATCGATCCAAAATATAGACTTTAGCTAAAAAGACTGAATGCATATTTTTTCTCCACCATAAAATTTAAACCGGGTGAGTCTCCTCTAGATTAGAAAAGACATCAACAATTTTTAGTGTGTCTGGAGGAAGAGTGAGAGCCACCTTTGATACACCATCAACTTCCAAATTTATTTCCTAGCACACATGTTTGAAAGAGAGGACATGATAGTCTTGAGATAAGCTCTGAATGCTTCGAAGGATGGCTTGAAGGTGAGGAGGGTGTATTTGTGATCTTTGAAGAGCCCAATCAATAACCATTTTGGAATCTCCGAAATTTTTTAAAGAAGAAATGTTTTTGGATTTTTGCACATGAAGAAAAACCCATAAAGCAGCAAACTCGGCCTTGTTGTTTGATCCATGGCTCAGAGAAAAAAGGTTGTGAAATTTTGAGACCGGTGAAACATGAAGGACAACCCCTGCTCTTGTCAAAGGAGGAGAGCCTTGACAAGCACCATAAAAAAACGCCCATGAAGAATTCTAGTCAGTTACTGGATGCACCACAGAGAGAATTTTGGGTGTTTTGGGATTGCATTTGTGCTCTAAATTCCACTGCACAATTAATGCCGCAGTCAGCTCTTCTGGAATAAATTTCTCATTGAATATAGCCATATTACGAGCCCACCAATTTTCATAATAGAATAATGTAGGAAAGACTGGATAGGAGTTTACCACGGGCTCCTTCAACCACTGCTTTAGTCTTGATTCAAAGGACATTTATAATTATTAGATTATTTGAATATTAAAAATGAATAAATAAATAATAGAGAGTATTACTAAGATAGATATTATAAATATTTTTTGAGCTGAATATTTTTTTATCTATCTAATGAATCTTACTTTGAATTTGAATCTAGAAAATATGATTTATTAATTAACGATTTTAAAATTTTTGAAAATTTTCCTTAATATGTTTTTAATGGGTTTCTTGCTATTTCCTTCCACCTTAGGAAAGAAATATATTATGTTTTTCCTACTATTTAATTTCTATATTAACAGCTTTTCTTCCACCCTCACCACCACACTAACCCCCATAATAGCAAGAAAATCATAAACAACTTTTATTTATGTTTTTACTAATATTTCCCAACACTCCCACCCTCACACTCATTATAGTAAGGAAAGCATAATAATATTTTATGTTTTTCCTAGTATTATGATGGTGGGGAGAAATAATATGGAAAACATTTTAATAGTGAGGGTGGGGGCTGGGATAAGGGAAATTCTAGGAAAAAAATAACCATCCCACAACACCACTATGAGGAAAAAAACCGTAGGAAAAAAATAAATTTCCCACCCTTTTAATAGTAATAAAAACATACAAATATATATATATTGATCCTCCCTATGTTTTCCCTACTATGTCCCCCCATTCCCACCCTTTTAATATTAAGGAAAGCATACAAAACATTTTTTTATGTTTCCCATATTATTTCCTACCATCCCAACACACAACATTTGCATTTTTCCTACTATTACCCCTTTGTATGAGGGTGATGGTGAAAGGAAATAGTGTGGAAAACATTATGTTAATTTGTTAACCTAACATCTGGTAATTAATTCCTGGTACACTTATCATGTATAAATAGGCACTAAGCAAAATATTTAGAGAAATAAAAATATTAATGAATCTCAATTACATACTTTACACAAAAAAATTATCCCGAATCAATTATTCTTAATTAAATTAATAAATATGAACATAATTGGGCTCTTTTCCTACGATAATAGCCCAAATAAGGAAAATACATACAACAATTTAGATTTTGTCTAATTAATAAAGCCTCGACCCTTACTAATATAAATCTCCTTGTTTCACCTTAGCACTTTCCTTAAACCTAGCACACTTGAATAGAAGTCCTCCACTCAGCACTGAGATATCTCTCTCAATGCTTTATGCATGTTTTTGGTGTGTCTTTCATCTCTCCTTAGCCTTGATTTTATAAGTTCTCATTAAGCTAAATTCCCAAACCTAATATTCAAAGTGATTGGAGGTCGATATTATATCTCACCTAAGTTGAGATCAATGGTTGAAATTAAAACATACTAAGTGAAGTAAATAATTTACCTTTCCTAATTTTCTTTGGCTCAATAACCTTCATAATTAATTATGTGAATTTCCTAAGCTAGACTTAGGTAAAATTACAAAATAAACTTACTCAATACTAAATAAAATATTCTAAGAAGACTTTGGGAAAATTCCTACATTAATAGGCACTTATACCTATGTAGAAGCACATACCCTAGCTACAAATATCAACACTTGCTCTTAGAAAGGGAGGCACTTCTACCACCTAGAATTAGCTTTGCCTCTAATTGTAGAATATTGTCCCATGCCTAATTTCCTACCCCGACAACTACCTTTGAATTTGAAGCCTTTCCGTCCACTTCATTTACAATATTACTCAAAGAATTACTTACTTTGAATGCATTCCTACAAGCCTCCTACTCCTAAACATATTATAAGATTATTTCATACCATGAAATTTTTTTTAAGAAACTTGGAAGGATCTACTAATTGATCCTCCCAACTTAAATTTGAATATTTTCTCCCTTTGATCAACACAAACTTTTGAGATTCCCACTCCATATTCGTTTTCATTATCCTATTTATTACCTTTTCTTGAATAATATGGCCATTTAAATTTTACAGTTTGACCTCTCTAACTCCAAAGGAATGGCCATCATTTGAACCATATACTATGGTTCTAATTAATGGTTGTACATCCTAGAATGAGACAACACACCCCTTATTATTTATCATGGAGGTTAATGGAAACCAACTGACTTCCAACACGCATAGCGCATGTTCTGCTCCCAAATTTCCAATTAAAGAAAGTTGGAATATCACTATTCTAACTCCCTTCACTACATGTTTGGTAACAAGACAAAATCCCACAAGAAAATGTGAGTCCCACTCTATTATACTATCAAATATCTCTCATGGTCCTATCTTATATGTTTATCATTGTTTTCTAGTATCTATGGACTATTGGTATGGTGCTCGAGTATAGGTACGAAACAAGTGAAAATTAAATTTCAAACATCCCAGTAAATTCTTTGACCCAAGGTTCTATTTATGCAACTAAAATTGAACACATATAATTTTCAGCCTTCTTTCTCTCTATACATTATGATGCATAGTTTTCTATTTTATGAAAAAAAAAAATTGAACTCAGTGAATTCCTTCTACTTCTTCAACTATGAATATGACTCCTCACTCCTAATCGAATATTTTCTTTCTCTCTTAATGGTATTAATAAAAAGATCCAATTCATCATCACCTTCCTATAAATTGGCCTTGGCCTTTGACTACACATGCATCTCTTCCTGGTTACAATCATCCCGTAACCTCTCAGATGAGGTTTGGTTCTCTTGAGTGCATATCCTTTAATGAATGGATCCCATGTCTATGGGAATCCATTAAAAAACACCTTCAATAACTTTGCATAAACAACCTTTTCCCCCATTTTTGCAATATGGTAAAGGATTTGAGTGATTTTCATTATGTAAGTTGTCACTTCATTAGATTTAGTGAGCTATGTAGACTAATTCTTATCCCTTAATTCCATTTTCCTACAAATGGTACTTATTTAGTATAAAATCTCTAAAGCATTAAAAATTTCCTCATGTAAATTCATATTGTACACGGGAGGAATCAAATGGTAATGTAATTCATCCAAGAGCACGCTTTGTCCCTTTATCTCTATCCTAGCTATGGTGACCTCCTCCTTGGCATATATCGGCTCTAGCATCACTTTTTCAACACTATCCCAAATATTTTTCTCCATAATAAATAAGGTGACCATTCGACATAGGAAATTTGATGCTCCATCAATCCTCTCTTCAATCAGAAGGCCCAGTACAATCATCTTACCAAATACTTACTAAGATATGCATTTCCTCCAGTAAGCATACTATAGTAAAGAAATATTCCTATTCCTTTAGGAACCTAATTTTGTCACTAGTGCATCCATTGGTATGGTTACCCTCTCTCCCTTTAAGGGTTTTTTCGACAAATCCTACACGAAACACTTGAATCATCCTTTGCACCTTCTACCCAATAAAAATTCATACCATAACCCTACAAATACTCTACCAATTGACTTTGTGGAATACTCCCTGTAGCTTGACATATCTCGACAAGTTGAAATTAACTCTCTCAAACTATTTTTAGTACCCCCTACATGGCTATATATTTTTGCATCAACCTAACATATTTTTGAGCTTGAACATGTGGTCTTTTCCATAAAAATGTAATTTCCACTATTCAATATTTTTTGTTACTTGCTTTGGTCCTTGGCCCAACCTATAAGTCATCTACTTAGAAATATCAACCACCTATAGCCCCACACACAACGACTATGCTCGAGTCTCTACTGATGGTACAACTTCCTTCTCTCTACAACAATTTAATTTGTAGCAACTTTGGCTGCTATCCCTTATGGCTATCAATATTTTCTCATTGAATTGTTTCAACCTCTTAATGCCTAAAATATTATATCCTTGTTATCTTAATCCTAGTGCTTTATTTAAATTTACTGCATTTTGATCCCATGAATTGGTTCCCACTACACCATTGGTGCTTGTAATTTTATCTTTGTCAACTCTAGTACTCCTAGACACCCTACGATAGAAAAATTATGTGTATATAGTCTATCCTGATGTTTTCCTATCTTCGATTTGTCACCTTTATTGAATTCTCATTTACCCCTCACGATTATTCATAGAGGTAATGACATAGCCCCATAAACTCTTACCCTTAGAAATGGTTGGCCTCTATTGAATGTGAAATTACTACCAGCCAAGTACTCGAACCCATGAACCATAACCTAATTTCCCCATTCCAATAGCCCGAGTATCTATGAAGTCTCCATAGGCCCTTATTTGCTAGTTGTCGACCACCACAAAGTCAAACCACATTCGCCCTTAATTTTTTTGTTTTTTAAATTTACCTTGGTTGTGACATTTCCTTATCTTTTCCCATATGAAAAACCTATTGTATTGTCACCATATTCCTTAACCAAAGTTTGAAACTCTATAAAATTGATTTTGTTCCTTGTATGGTTGCAAACAAAATTGTCTTTTCGGTAACGCCTATACAAAGATAATATCCCTAATGTGTTAGAGACAAATTCTTAGATTTTATGTTTTTATATCATGTTAAATTCTAAAGATACCACTTGTAAATTAATTCCTAGTATATTTATCATAGATCTCTAAAAAAAAAACCTAGCTTATTCACAAAATATTCAATGAAAGAAAAATATTAACAAATTTCAATGACACATTTAACACACATTTTTTTCTCTATCAATAGTTCTTCATTAAATTAATAATCCATACCATCATCTTAGCTCTTTTGTCACACTACTTATTTTCTCTCTACATAACCCATGAGATAATAACACACATGTATGACAAAAATATAAACTTCCATTTCTAGTTGTTCACATCTAAGTTCTTTGATATTTCATCTTAATTCAATCTTTAACTTGGATTTTATCTTCTTCACATAGTAGTTCTTAGAGTAGTCAATTCTAAAAAACTTGTAGTTACATATTGAGTTGAGTAGACTCAATATTTCTAAAATACAAAATCCAATTAAAATTAAAACATAATTCATCTCACCTTGACCAATGATTTCGATGATCACCATTCATGTAATGAACTTTGATTCAGAGATTGTGCACAATATCTTCTAGTTCTTGACGTGGTTTATAAAAAAAACCTTGGCCATCATTTCGTAGGTATATTTACTCTTGAAGCTACATGATTTATGAGTAATCTCACCAGGTCATCCTCATTAGGTCACATGACTAGGTCACTAGAAGATCTCAATTTGTTTTTACTTGCATTAGAGAGATTTTTAGTCTAAAATGGGCCTCCTAAGTAATATTATAATATAATAGTGGAAATAATAAAATAATCTTAGATTACCTCATCATGTTTTGAAGGAAAAAAGGAAAAACTACTTTTTCAACTCATATTTTCAACTTATCTTCATATGATTTTTCTCAAATTTCGACCAAGAGCACTCCTTGGATAAATAATTTAATTTTGCATCCAAGCCATACCCATGTTTAATAATTTAATGTGGTAAGGTCCATGGAAAGTATGCATCATGGCTACTCCTTGGATGAAAAATTAAATTTTGTATGCAACAAGTGCTCCCACTCGAAATTTGAATAAAATCATAGGGAGATAAGTTGAAAATATGAGTATATCTAGTAGTTTTTTTATTATTTTTTCTTTTCACCTTTTTATTACAAAAATGGGGAATCATCCCCATGGTTAACATCATCATATTGAATCCTATTGGTTCTTATGAAGTTGATTTTTATTGTACATTTTTGTTTTGATGCCCATTTTTTACATCAAAATTTCCTTAATGATTTTTCGTCACCTCTGTAGCCACTATTGTTCAAAATTCAAAGATATTTCATTCTCAAATGCGAATTTCCACTTGAGTAATATTATCAACTGCCATATAATTGTATCTCAGAGATGAAAACGAGCCTTTTTTTTGGTAGATATAGTATGATCAATATTGTAACCTAATTTTGATTTCTTGCTATTACTATCGATATTTGTTACTAGCCTCTACAAATAAATATGATTAAATCGAGATACCATCTTCCTCAAGAGTTCAACTTCCATCATTGCACTAGACACCACATTGATAAAAAGAACGATCAAGGAGGTGTTGTAAAGGAGTTACCAGTTAGGTTAATCTAAAACTTGTCTATTCATTATATCCTAATACAAACAGTCCTTGCAAATTTTAACCAGTCATTGATGACTCTCCTAAATAGCCTCGTTGTTATACCCAACATCCTAATCCTTTCCATAGCTAGCCTCATCATTCTTGGTGATCTCTTTAATCTATTAAACCTTTCTATGCCACTAAATACTACCTTTCAGAGCATTCCAACATGCCAACAATCCAAATTGCGTGACTAAACTTCCTTAATAGTGAAAGCATCTGACGTTTAAAAGATGGACAAAAAAAACACTCAATAACAATTATTCTACTATCAATATGCCTGTAGGCCCTCCCATGAGATATTTAGCCCAATAAGGCTTTGATACCAATTTATATTCACTGGTCACACATTCTATTAATTAAATAGATTTACATATAGATAAATGTAACATTGTCCAAATATAAGAATACTATCTTTGACACACAACTTGATTGAGAGAATAACTCAACCACACACCAATCTAGGAAGCATGTAGATATAAAAAAATCATAAAGAGTGGGAACATACTCCTTTAATTATAAAGAATCACACCTAAAACAATTAGGAATTATATTTTCTAAATATTATTAAATAAACTTACATTATGTTATGACCCTTATAGAAAAAAAGGTTCAAAACCTTTTGAAATACACAAGAAAAGCAATAGTGGAAAAATCCTAGAGTTGAATTTCCAAAGAGTTGCATTCCCATATTGCTTGTTTGGGAGGGAAATTTGCCAGCCCTCTTAAGAATATACTTAATTGGATGGGATATATTTGTCCATAATTTGATGGGATGTTTTCAACTAAAGGACCATCACATACGACCTCTTCATAGCCCCAATATCACTCCATAGCTAATACTCTCAGTATTTTCTCCACTTCATCATTGTTATCATCTGCAACAAAATAAAACACATTAAGTCTCAGTAAAACGTTGTTGAAACAACTAGAAAAGCAAGAAAATGGCTGTGTGGGAGGGAGATAGCAAAACCTATAGTGACGAAAGGCAACAAATAAATTTGTATCGCCATATATTGTATAATATTTGTCCTTGATTCCAACTATTTTTTCTAGATTTAACAAAATAAAATACATAACTGATCTTCTTCCTATGAGGGAAGAGGGACATTGTATACACCATTTTGGTATATTAAATACAAAACTAAAAAAGGAGGGAATACAAGAGTATCAACACTTAAATCCTTAAATCCCTTCACTCGTCAAATCTTCTTGATGGGATTATTAAATGAACTACATAAAGAAAAACAAGTTCAAAGCTTTTCCAATTACACAGAAAAAGTCGTAATCTAAAACCCTTAAAGAGTTTCATTCCCACATTTCCCATTCCAGAGGGCAATACAGTAGCCATTTCCAGAATTCCCTAATTTTATGGGATGGAATTGTACCTAATTTGATGGGATGTACTCAACCCAAGACCCATCGCACACAACCAACACTCCATCTATCCCAACTCCATGCATGACCCATATCTCGTGTTCATGTCAGTCTCACTCTGTAATTTCCTCCACCTAATCACTATTATCACCTGCAACAAAATAAAACAAAATATGTCTCAAAAAATAGGGCTAAAAGAATGAGAAATGAAAACAAATGGTCACGTGGGATGGAACTAACTGAACCTAAAACCACAACAGCACCAAAGAATTTTATATAGCCATAGATTGTTGGATATTTTTCCAAGTTTCCAACTACTTCTTGCTAGACTTAGCCGAAAAAAAATCACAATTTATTTTCTTCTTATGAGGTAAGAAGGAAGCTAGGGTTGGAATTTGGATTTTCTTTTCACTAGTCAAACAATTGTTTTTTGACATGTTGGGTCTTTATGTATGTAGTCAAAAACATTATGCTTAAAATTTTTCCCTTTAAGAGTCACTTTTTCATAGTAAAATAACCCTTCACCAATAACATTTAAATAATAAAATTAGCTTTCAATAACACATTTATGTTAAAACATTTCACATATTTATCATAAAAAAAAATACCATAACACAAAAATGACTTGTTTCAAAATTTAAATTCACCTCTCTTATTTAAATATGACAATCTATTTCAAAGATGTGGAGTCACTAACTTCCTAGAATGTGGAGTATTAATAAAATAAAATAGTAAATAAAATCATTATTATTATTTAAATATATTCAAGGAAATAAAATTAAAATATTTTCAATGTCTGCAGCAGCGAGTTTGAAAAAATCTTAAATACCAATTCTCTAATTTTTTATATAATTTCAGGAAGTTATTTTCAAATTGGGATCCAGAGATAAAATAAATTACCTTAGCCATAGAAATTTGTAGTGGTATTAACTCCATTTTTATAGATACAAACAAATGAATTGAAAACAAGATTTGCAACTATTTTTTTCACATTCGTTACAGGAAGTAATAAAGTAGTTATTGCAGTAGTTGTATTGAAGCACCACTATGTATTTCCATTAATTGGGACTGGTGGAATCATCCCCAAAGCTATAAATATTTGAATAAGATGAGAACTGGAGCATTGGATATTGAGCTCATCTTCTCGTCCTAAAATGATGGGAGAATACTTGCAAAGATATGGGTTAGGGGATATTTCACCCATGTGATGCCCAAACAACTGTACAAACTGCTATAGATATGGGAAATTTCAATGTCGCAGAGAGGTTTCTCAGCATAAAAGAGGAGGAGGACCATCCTAGAGGAACAAACACATCATTGTATATATTGAAATACTCAGACCATTCTAACCCAAAGTTCTCACTGTTTCGCATAAAAGTGCAGGTAGACATGAAGGGATCGATGATGAGAATGACTTGGTTGTCGTAATATATGGAGGTGATATGGTATGAGCCCCATGTGTTTGGTCAGCATGAGCTCATGGTTCACGCATACGACACAGATCCGAAACCTTGGGTCTCCACAACCTAGCCCCATTTCAAAAGGGAATTTTAGTGGCACATTCCCACACATGTTCCTCCAAGAAACACCAATTAATATTGTTACTTTTCTTTTTTACTATTTTTTTATAAATTTAATTAATTGTGGCCTAGTGGAAGGCCTAATGAACGTTGTGATTGGTTAACAAGAAGTCTTGAACATTGTGATTGGTTAACAAGAACTCTTGGATTGTTAAGGAAACTTAAATGGATATGTATAATATATATAAAAAAGAAACAGTGAGGTCAGTTGGAGAAAGACCCTCTCTTTCCTAGAGAAAGGAAGTTCCAAGGAAGGAATAGTTTTTCTTTTCGTAATTCTATTCTTTTTTTTATGGAAGAAAGGAGGGTAGCTAGAGGAATAGAGAGAGAGGGTATCTAAGTAAAACTGGAACCCTGACACAGGATGTTGTGGAGGTGAGAAGAATGTTGCAAAAGCTTAAAGAGTTCTAGAGTTGGACTTCAAACCAGTGGAACCCCTAAAGAAATTCTGAAAGTTAAAGATTTCAAATTGGGCCTGGAGGTATTGAGGTTTCAATATCTAACTTATACTGTCAGGATGAGAGGAAGCTCGGGGGGCGGGGGCGCTGGACCTTACTTCTAGTCTCATAGTAAGGTGGATAGACTTCTTGAATGATTTTATAGTGTAGGTAGGATATTACATAGTTATTATTATGTGAACTTGCAGTACCTATATTTCAACAGTTGTCTTAATTGTATGAGTTCTGTTAAAAATTGCTATAGGTTTTCTGTTTAATGTATTATACAATTTGAGGAATCTAGATCACTGTGTAAATGAGAAAATAATTTCAAATGTCATTGGAATAATAGAGAAATTAAAGACTATGTGAGTATTATGATTAGAACAAATTAGTTGTGCTCATTTGGGTTCTATCTTTTGATAATCTTAAAAATAAAATTGAGATAGAAAACCTGAATTCAGTATGGGTATGGTCCAAAAAAGGAAATTCTTACCAAACCCTTCAAAGTAAATTAACATAGATAAAGGTGATACCATGAGAGGGTTCTGGTTAGCCTGAGAACAAAGGCCCAGGAGCCTCATGAAGGCAGTCTAGAACCATGGTATAGCCCAGTAACAACTTGGGCCATTGTATAAACTAGTAATAAGAACGAGTTCATCTTGCAACCAAGTGTGAATGCAAATAGGAGTTTCCAAAAGTAAAATATTAAACATAATGAACAGACTTAGGAGAGCCTGCAAACAAAAATACTAAATGTAGAAATTCACTAATAATCTGTTTGTGGACAATGAAATCTCTAAAATAAATAACTAAGTGAGAAACTGTATCTAATAGTTGGTATTCATTTAGCTTGTATTCTAGAGACATAACACAATAATTTGTTTATAAAAAAATGGGAAGGTGAAAGAAAATCTTTAAAACCAATGGTATTATAGTAACCAAAATCATGAAAACCAAGAAATAACCACAAGGGTTTGCAAAAATTAATATCGCCATAACCAATATAGAAAACAGTCGAATGTCGTGAACCCATTTATGGTTTATAATAATACTTCACACTTATACAAATATTTAATCAAAATATGCAACCAGGGAAATCCCAGAAGGACTAAACTCATGCTTAGAAAATCATAGTTCGGACGAAACTCTAGAGCATGTAATCAACCAAGAAAAAATAAAATGAGAGGTCGCTACAAGCCAGACTTCCCAAAAAACCAATTTCCACTGAGCATTTTGTGAGAGAATAAAAACCTAGAGGAACAAAAGCCAAAAAACTAGTCACACGCCTCGACATCTTAGGTAAAAAATTGGGTATAGCACTAGAATTGCCTGATAATAACACAACCAAATATTAATTTGAGATATCTAATATTAGTAACTTAAAAAGGGAAAAGGACAAAAAAAGTAGTGTATGACCAATTACAATACTTGAAAAACTCCATGGGTTGTGTATGTCTTCACGCTTCCAGTAGAATGCATGTAGTTTATGCGAGCTACAATTGAAACTGACAAGTAAAAGAGGTTTCTCAAGGGTAGTAGGGTAAGCACTGACCACACCAAGAACCAATTCAGAGCAGTAGACCTTGTTGGTGATTTAGAGAAGAAACATGAAGCTGTTATTGAAAAACCTCAGACAGTCAATATGGCTTCATCATAATTCAAGGGCATGAATTAAACAATAATTAAATGTAAAGGGTCACACCTATGCAGGAAATGAGATATTCTAGTTCGCCATGGAGCTGTGTGATGAGATAAACAAGAAATTAAAAACTTGGGTTGCAAATCAGAAAAATGGTACCCCTGAGAGAGAAAATGGAATGGAGCCCTCGAGAACCCAGGGGACGGTTACCTCATCAGTTTCAAAATCTATCCTGACCATCAAATCATCCAACCTCAGCTCGATGACAAATATGCAGCCAAGTGGCCAAGGCCAAACAGTACCAAGTAGACTTGGATGAGCAAGTATTAAATAACACTTAATGTCTATGGTTTATCATATAAGCGAGTTGGTGTGATACATGGTTAGAAAAATATATAAATACATGAGAATTAAATCAAATGACTTTTGGTATTGTCAAATACATATATTATTGAGGAAATCATAGCCAAATAAATATATTAATGTCTCTCATGTGATGAACGAATGTTACAAGTTCATTATGCCATATAATTTTAACAAATGGCATTATCAATTAGATGTGAAATGTATATTGTAATTTAAGAATTGAATTACGATTGTGCTAGGAAGGATTTTTTTAATTTTAATTTTTTATTTTGAGGTGATAAAAGTTACAAGTGGTATCATATCCCAGATTCAACATTGTGGCCAAATGGGTAACTAAGATGTCAGAAATGGTTACTGTGCACAAACTAAGAACGCGACGGGGAGAGGGACTGAATCTTAGGTAAGATCCAATGCACCTTATCTGGAAACAAATCTAGAGATGTGGGTGTAATTCAGGGAGGAATATCGGCAAGAAAATGCAGCAATATTGGAAATAGTCCAGCAACTACGAGTTGAGATGGGTAATTTACGAGCTAACAATGAAAGGCTAAAACAAGAATAAGAAAGGATTCTGAAATTTTTTTTAGACAAAATGAATCAATGGGAACCCAACCCAGGTGGTAGAAATGGAAATCATACAGAGACACTTCTCCAGAGGGAGTACAATGAAGAATCGAAAGGGGGATACAATTATGAAGAAGGAAAGTTTGATAATTTCTTGGGAGATAGGGAGGATAAAAAATAGAAAGTTGAACTCCAAGGGGAGTTCTAGAAAATAAATCCTACAACATTTGATGGCGAAGATGAAGAGGCAGTCGAGGCTTGGATAATTAATATGAATAAATATTTTCAAATATATCAGTATGATAATAATTTGAAAGCAAGACTAACAAATTACCAATTGCAGGGTAAAGCCACTTTATGGTGGGAAGAGGTCAAGACTGTTCAGGCAATTGAAGAGCAAGATATAACATGAAGCAAATTTCAGAAAGATTTTAAATACCTTTTGCCCTTTTTTGACATTGAAAATTGTAATTTTCTATGTTTTTCAACTTCAACTCCACGAAACTCATATTTTTATTGCAAATTATGCTTTGACATAAAAACAAGTATTGTAGAGAATTTTCTTACCTCCATACCCATATTTAAAAAAAAAAACAATATTGATATGTAGAGGGGTAAATTTCTTGTTTACTAACTACATATGCTTGAAATTTTCAGGTAAACATAAATAGTCACTTTATGATCCCTAACTTTTTTTAGGGAAGGTTATTCATTTTTTGGAAAAAAACCATAGCATCATAATATGCATATATTGCAGTAGTGAAAAAACTATTTTTCTGTAATTTTCAGATTAAATCACTATTTTTTATTATTTTTTGAAATGGACGAAGAAGAAAAAAACAGTGATGTTTCAATACATTTTATGATCCCTATATTTTCTTTTCAATGTGATTGTCAATAAGAAAAATGAGAGTACCCTTTTGAAGTAGACAGGGAGGGGAAATGAAATATGATTTTTTTGAATTTTCTAGTGTCGTCATTTGAAAGTTATTGAATTTTCATTCAGTGCAATTTTTCGAACAATGAAATTCCACAGTGACACAGTTTAGTAAAAAATTAATAAAAATTTGAATTTTTTAATGAAACTCCACAAATCTCACATCATCAGAAACTAGATTCAGAGATGAATCTAATGGTACTTGGTATGACAAATAACATTTTGTTTTTGTAGGTGTTTCGTCCCACCAAAGTTGCAAGTTCCTGAAAACTGTAGAATTTTCTGGCTTTTTCATTGACTAGAAACTGTCGGCCGAGATAATGTCTCGGACGAGAAATTTATAAAACTCTCGACCGAGAAATTTAAAACTCTCGGCCAAGAGTTTAACCCACCTAATGTTACATTTAACCACACAGCCAAACTCTCGGGCAAAATTTTAAAAAACTCTCGGTCGAGAGTTGGCACCCGAGAGTTTACCCAATGAAACTCTCGACCAAGAGTTTTATTAAATGTTTTAATCAAAATTTTTAAGGGTTTATATGTTTAGGGTTTTACATGTTTAGGGTTTAGGGGTTTATATGTTTAGGGTTTAGGGGGTCAAATGGGTTAGGGGTTTTGGGGTTTAGGGGCTTAAATGGGTTAGGGGTTAACGGGTTAGGGGTAGGGGTTAAGGGTTTAGAGGTTTAGGGTTTAGGGGGTTAAATGGGTTAGGGTTTAGGAATTAGGGTTTAAGGGGTCAAGGGTGTAGGGGTTAGAGGTTTAGGTGTTTAAGGGGTTGAATGGGTTATGGGTTGGGAATTACAGTTTAAGGGGTTATAGGTTTAGGGTTTAGGGGGTTAAATGGGTTAGAGTTGGTTTAGAGGTTTAGGGGGTTAGGGCATTTAGCAGTTAAGGATTTTAGGGGTTAGAAGTTAGGCATTAATGGAGTTAAATGGGTTAGGTTTTTAGGGGTTTAGGGTGTTGAATTGGTTAGGGGTTGGGAATTAGGGTTTAAGGGGTTAGGGGTTAAGGGTTTAGAGGATTAGGGTTTAGGGGGTTAGGGGATTTAGCAGTGAAGGATTTTAGGGGTTAGGGGTTAGGGTTTTGGGGGTTAAATGGCATCCACACTTAAATGGTTTAGGGTTTTAGGGGTTTAGGGTGTTGAATTGGTTAGGGGTTGGGAATTAGGGTTTAAGGGGTTAGGGGTTAAGGGTTTAGGGGTTATGAATTAGGGTTTAAGGGGTCAAGGGTTATGGGTTTGGAATTAGGGTTTAAGGGGTTAGGGGTTTAGGGTTTATGGGGTTAAATGGGTTAGGGTTGGTTTAGAGGTTTAGGGGGTTAGGGGATTTAGCAATTAAGGATTTTAGGGGTTAGGAGTTAGGGGTTTTCGGGTTTAGGGGCTTAAATGGGTTAGGGGTTAATGGGTTAGGGGTAGGGGTTAAGGGTTTAGAGGTTTAGGTTTTATGGGTTAAGTGGGTTGGGGGTTAGGAATTAGGGTTTAAGGGGTCAAGGGTTAAGGGGTTAGAGGTTTAGGTGTTTAAGGGGTTGAATGGGTTATGGGTTGGGAATTAGGGTTTAAGGGGTTATAGGTTTAGGGTTTAGGGGTTTAAATGGGTTAGGGTTGGTTTAGAGGTTTAGGGGGTTAGGGGATTTAGAAGTTAAGGATTTTAGGGGTTATAATTTAGGGGTGTTAGGATTTACTACAGAATAAAAAATATTTACCGAGAGAATAATACACATACAGAACTCAGCAACAAATCACATAAACATAAACAGAATTTTTAACTGGGAAAACCCCAAATCCGGGGAAAAACCTAACCAATGAAATTTCATTAACCATTGGCCAAATCCCTGGCCAATCCGGCCAAGTTAGCCTTCACCGCTCACCTTCAGGCCTACATTACAATGAAGTATTCCCAGCCTCTTATAGGCTCCATTACATGCAATACCATGGGCCAAAACCATGGGTGCACAAAACCATGTGCCCCAAAACCACTACTGTTTACCCTAGTCAACATTGACTCTACCCTGAGTCATGTTTACCTAACAATTCCCCCCTTAAACTTGACTTGGGGATTATTGACTAAATCCAGCCAAACCTGCTAAATGAGACAACCCCGCTCACTCTAGCAATTCCCCCCTCAAATTTTTACCCAGGGTAATTGTAAAATTGACATCCCCCCTATCACCTAGGTCTAACGCAGACTTTACCAGTGATTACCCAGGGGTACGCATGCCATACTAGGTCTTACAATAGTATGCCCATTTACATGTAATAAAATAACTTCATCATAATATTTTTTTTGTTTCATTGTTACTGTCTTTATACATTTGAAATTAATGTCCATATAAAAAGAATCCATCTACCGGATTACATGGGTCACCAGCCTCTGTAACCGCCAGTCCTCTAGGAGTTCTCCTTAGATACATGGTTCATCAATTAAGTAATCCACGTGCTCATATCCTATCTCGTTTTCTACATTTATTCATGATGTCCTCTCCAAAGAGGACATCATAGATGTACATAATCTGCCCACCAACTGCAATAAAATAAATTAATTTTTCATGAGCCTTCACTGCCTCTGCTGTGTATCACTTCAACGCTATGATCTACATCAATCATCAAACGTGCTAACGCCTTTCCTATGTAATGTCCATAGCTTCACATGTGCCACTTATACCTCCCAAACCTCCCATTTCTTCAAATAAAAATATCAAATGGATTGCTAAAAAAGGTCCCCAGTGCCTGCACCAACACCCTTAAGTCCAGCTTCACCATATTTGTCATATATGGGGTGTCTTTCATCATCCGACAGAACCTCATAGGCATTGCTGATTTCCTTGAATTATTATTATTATTTTTTTTTTCTGCGCCAACTTCTTTGTTTACATCTGGATGATATTGTCTTGCAATTTTTCGATAAGCACTTTTTATTTCTGATTTACTGGCATTCCGCAACACTCCAAGAATACTATAGTAGTCTGATTTTGCCCTGACAACTAGTCTATGTCCTCTTCGTTGAGAACACCGATGATATAAGCTAGGATCAAATAATGAGTTGATAGATTCTTTTGCAAAAAAAAGACCTGCATTTGATGAAGCTAGGGAATTTCCTCTACTCCAACTACTGCATTGACGATTAGTCAATCGATGTGACTATGCAAGCGCTGAAACATGAGGTAGAGAGCATTCTAACAAACACTGACGATGTTGGCTCCAGTGGACTAACAATGCCACTCCAAATGGCACACACGCCATCAATTAGTCTCTCAAGGGAATGTCGGCTTCACAATTTTCTTTCTTAACCTTTAGAAAGGAAGGTTTCGGTGGATTCACAACTCTGAAACCCAACTATCCAGTTTACGAATGAGAGTGAGTGAATTGGAGTATGGAATCGAACCTCCTCCGACATGGACATACGAGTACTTGAGCTGACTGCTCGCCGATGCAAAGCTATACTTAGCCGAGACTTTGTTTGATGGATCAAAGGCCAAATTGCCATCCAAGACAGTCATATTGGCCTTTTTGGGCATGGATGTATGTCAGTTTCAAATATTTGCCCGCAAGTTTTGCGGAGCTCATCAGCTGGAATCTCGCAGCCTGCAAGCCATCTCGTAGATGCAAAGCTCCGCTCCCCATCAGAGTCCACTAAAACCATCCGTTTTTTTTTTTTTGTGTGTTTCTAGCAAATTCTCTATTGTTCTTCACCGAGTTTCCACTGTTCTTTGTGTTGCGCACTTCGCAATTCCTTGAACGGATTGTGATCCTCCTTTAATAGCACACTGTCCTTCACATTTAACGCATGCTTCATCAATTTTATATGCGCATATCATTGAAACCCATTCCGTGATCTCAAATCTGTGTAGCTCAGGTCTGCCCCCCAGCTATCCCAGGATCGATTTACTCACCAAGGATTATGCCACCGAATTTGCGTTGATCTCATCAAACCCTATAAACCCTTGTCAACAAAAAGCATCCATCTGAATGAAGCCAAAACCTGAACCATGTCTCTGATACCAGTTGTTAGGATTTACTGTAGAATAAAAAATATTTATTGAGAGAATAATACACATACAAAACTCAGCAACAAATCACATAAACATAAACAAAATGTTTAACCAGGAAAACCCCAAATCCAAGGAAAAACCCAACCAATGAAATTTCATTAACCATTGGCCAAATCTGTGGCCAATCTGGCCAAGTGAGCCTTCACCACTCACCTCCAGGCCTACATTACAATGAAGTATTCCCAGCCTCTTATAGGCTCCATTACATGCAATACCATGGGCCAAAACCATGGGTGCACAAAACCATGTGCCCCAAAACCACTACTGTTTACCCTAGTCAACATTGACTCTACCCTGAGTCATGTTTACCTAACAAGGGGTTAATGGGGTTAAAAATGGGTTAGGTTTTTAGGGGTTTAGGGTGTTGAATTGGTTAGGGGTTGGGAATTAGGGTTTAAGGGGTTAGGGGTTAAGGGTTTAGAGGTTTAGGGTTTAGGGGATTAAATGGGTTACAAGTTTAGAGGTTTAGGGAGTCAGGGGATTTAGCAGTGAAGGATTTTAGGGGTTAGGGGTTTAAATGGAATGCACGCTTAAATGGGTTAGGTTTTTAGGGGTTTAGGGTGTTGAATTGGTTAGGGGTTTTGGGGTTTAGGGGCTTAAATGGGTTAGGGGTTCATGGGTTATGGGTAGGGGTTAAGGGTTTAGAGGTTTAGGGTTTAGGGGTTAAATGGGTTATGGGTTTAGAGGTTTAGTGGGGGTAAATGGGTTAGGGGTTAAGGGTTTAGAGGTTTAGGGTTTAGGGTGTTAAGCGTTTAGGGGTTAGGAATTAGGGTTTAAGGGGTCAAGGGTTATGGGTTGGGAATTAGGGTTTAAGGGGTTATAGGTTTAGGGTTTAGGGGTTCAAATGGGTTAGGGTTGGTTTAGAGGTTTAGTGGGTAGGGGATTTTGTAGTTAAGGATTTTAGGGGTTAGGAGTTAGGGGTTAATGGGGTTAAATGGGTTAGGTTTTTAGGGGTTTAGTGTGTTGAATTGGTTAGGGGTTGGGGATTAGTGTTTAAGGGGTTAGGGTTTAAGGTTTTAGAGGTTTAGAGTTTATGGGGTTAAATGGGTTGTAGATGTTTAGAGGTTTAGGGGGTTAGGGGATTTAGCAGTGAAGGATTTTAGGGGTTAGGGGTTAGGGTTTTGGGGGTTAGATGGAATCCACACTTAAATGGGTTAGGTTTTTAGGGGTTTAGGGTGTTGAATTGGTTAGGGGTTTTGGGTGTAGGGGCTTAAATGGGTTAGGGGTTAGCGAGTTAGGGGTAGGGGTTAAGGGTTTAGAGGTTTAGGGTTTAGGGGTTAAATGGGTTAGGGGTTTAGAGTTTTAGTGGGGGTAAATGGGTTAGGGGTTAAGGGTTTAGAGGTTTAGGTTTTAGGGGGTTAAGGGTTTAGGGGTTAGGAATTAGGGTTTAAGGGGTCATGGGTTAAGGGGTCAAGGGTTATGGGTTGGGAATTAGCGTTTAAGGGGTTATAGGTTTAGGGTTTAGGGGGTTAAATGGGTTAGGGTTGGTTTAGAGGTTTAGGGGGTTAGGGGATTTAGCAGTTAAGGATTTTAGGGGTTAGGAGTTAGGGGTTAATGGGGTTAAATGGGTTAGGTTTTTAGGGGTTTAGGCTGTTGAATTGGATAGGGTTGGGAATTAGGGTTTAAGGGGTTAGGGGTTAAGAGTTTAGAGGTTTAGGGTTTAGGGGTTTAAATGGGTTACAGGTTTAGAGGTTGAGGGGGTTAGGGGATTTAGCAGTGAAGGATTTTAGGGGTTAGGAGTTAGGGTTTTGGGGGTTAAATGGAATCCACACTTGTAGGAATTTTCTCTCCTCCCCATCTACAAATATAAATTCATTACCAAAAATATAATCCACACTTATACACTTTCTTTTCTGCAATAACATAATTCTCCAATCACATACACTTCTGCTTGGAATGTCACACTTAACATTCCTTTCCTTTTCAGATAATATTCTTTATCCCGTTACATCCATACCTAGGAAAATAGACTTCATTTCAATTTAATCTTGTGAAACTAAAGTGGAAGATAAGAGGACCCATTCCAAGAAGGGCATCTCACTCAATGTTCAAATAATATTGTTTATCCACTTACATCCATACCTAGGAAAATAGACTTCCTTTCAAGTTAATCATGTGAAACTGAAGTGGAAGATAAAGTGACCCATTCCAAGAAGCTCATCTCACTTCAAAAATTTCTCGAGATTTCCAAGAATTTATAATGATATTAAGGTGCTATGCATTGTCTCCTTTATCACCTCATTGCATTTAGTCAATTGTTTTTTAAATTTAAATTTATTCATTAATTTCAAAAAAAATATTATATATATATATATATATATATATATATATATATATATATATTATATATATATATATATATATATATATATATATATATATATATATATATATAGTTGTTTTTACTTTGATTTATGTTTTATAATTTTATTTTATTTATTAATATATCAACCAGTTTTATATAAAATATTTTTAGTTTTTTATATAATATTGATATTACAAAATATTGTAACAAATTTTATTTAATTAAATCTTCATGTATTTTTTATCATTAATAATAATAAAATAATTAAAATAAAATTATAATTTTATTATTTTTTATGATTTTTTAATTTTAATAAAGTACTATTAAAATTATATCAAGTACCAATTCTAAAGTACCGAGAGTTTTATATAAAATAAAGTACCAATTATAACAACTTAATAATTTTTGCGTTTTTATTATAGGAATAAAACTCTCAGATGAGAGTTGAAAAAACTCTCGGATGAGAGTTGAAAAACTCTTGGACGAGAGTTTTTTTAACAAAATAATTTTGGCGTTTTTATTATAGGAATAAAACTCTCGGATGAGAGTTGAAAACCTCTCGGATGAGAGTTGAAAAACTCTTGGACGAGAGTTGAAAAACTCTCGTCCGAGAGTTTTTTTAACTCGTCTGAAATTCTTCTCGAGAGTTTCCATCAATAAAACTCTCAGACGAGAAAATGCATAACTCTTGTCCGAGAGAATTTTAACTCCGGTTAAACCCAACAAAAATCTCGAGCGAAATATTTAAAATCTCTTGGACGAGAGTTTTTAAAACTCTCAGTCGAGAAATAGAGTTGACTATTTTCTCAGACGAGAAATTAAAAATTTCTTCCAAATTCTAATTGTCCGCAAAAAAAAATTTCCCAACTTCGTGAAGTCACCCAAATACCTCACTGAAATACTCTACGATGAAAAGAAAAATAATTCCATGACTTGATATTGTCACAACTGACTATCGATGAATTTGTAACCAAATTTATATGCCTGTTAAGATATGTTCCATATATTCAGGAGGAAAAACCTAAGATACAATGACTTGTTAGTAGTATACCCACTTTCATGAAGGAAAAACTGGAATTTTACAACCCAAAGACAAAGGATGAAGCTATTCGGAAGGCCCGTATCTACTACAAAAAAATTAAGCAGAAAGGGGAAGGTAACCGAAGTGGGTTGAACAGAAAAGGTCAGAATTTTTTTTTAGAACTTTAAAGGAGAAAAAATCATTAATGGGAGAAGTATGAATAAGAAACCACAACCCAAAATAGTTGGAAGAAATCAAGAGAAGTTTGAGCTGTAAGATGAAGCCAGACAATCGGAGGTGGAAAGTCGACAAAAACATAGTCAACAACAGAAGCCCTGTGTGTAGTGCTAGAGTTGCTGGGAGCCCTATTATTATAAAAATTGTCCTCATCATTCTTGTCTCGAACAAACCACCAAAATTCCAAAAGCCTCTATTGTAGGAGAAGTGGATAGAACAATTCCGCAAATTAATGCATATTTGGACAGTAACCAAGTTGTGTATCAACCGAAAATTATTGAGCTCGAAGGTAAAATATCTAAACATCTTATTTCCATTTTAATTGACCCAGGTGTAAGCCTGACTTACATCAGATAAAATTTGTTATAATTGTGTAAAACTACAGAAAATGAAATCTAAGAGCCCCTTGATAGTGAAATTAGCTACTAGAGTAAAGTGAAGGGTGGCTGTCAAAGTAGAAAATTGTTCTGTTGAAGTAGTCAGACAACAAATGTTAGTGGACTTAAATATTATATCTTTAGGATCATATGCTGTGTTAATCGGGATGGATTGGTTAGAGAAACATTAGTCGTTAGTAAATTGTAAAGATAAAAATGTATTTTTCCTTAATGAGAATGGTGAAAAGGAAGAAATTCAAGGAATAAAAAGGGCTATTAGATTACGACCTATTACTGCTAACCAATTAGGAAAATGCATACGAAAGGGATGTCAAATTTATGATGTTTAGGTAGGTTATGTAAACTCTAAATATAAAATAATATCCTTAGAAAATGTACCAGTTATTCAAGAGTTTGTGTGCATTTTTCCAGAAGGAATACCTGGGCTTCCACCTAAGTGGGATATCAATTTTACTATAGAATTAACTCGAGGAGAAACTCCTATGTTAAGGAATCTATATTGTATGAGTATACCGGAATTAATAGAGCTTAAAATGTAGCTGCAAGAACTTCTATATAAAGGTTACATTCACCCAAGCATGTGGCCTTGGCCTTGGGGAATGTTTAAAACAATTATCGACCTCTGACCCTGTTTTAAGGGTAGCAGATCTAGAAAATAATTTTACGATGTGAAAAAAATGCTTGCAATGAGGGTGTTGATGTAGGATGGAGGATTCATATAATATTAATCCTATAAGCTGAAGGATCATGAGAAACGATATTATGCCTATTATTTGGAGTTGACGGTAGTGATACACACTTTAGAGGTATGGCATCATTATCTATTGGGTAATAGATTCCTGTTAATGGCTGATCATAGTAGCTTAAGGAGTTTCTACATCCAACCTCATTTAAATGCTCACCAAGCTAGGTGAACTAATTTTATGAGTGAACTCGAATTTGACATAAAAAATATAAAGGGGAAAGAGAATCTGGTGGTTGACACATTGAGTAGAAAATCAGACTGTATATATGAATTTAAGTATAGTCGTGTAGAGCTGAAATTCCTTGATAAAATTAAATAAGCTTCCTATAAAGATCTTGAACAAAACTTTTTATGGTGGCAAGTGAGTCAAATACATAACTCAAGGAAGAAATCAAATTATGGGTTGAATGGTGATAAACTACTAACCTTCCAAGCTAGGTTTTATATTCCGAATTAGAACTTTATCAAATAGTTTATGTTGGATGAATTCCATAGAAGTTTGTATATTACCCATCTCAGGTATCGAAATATGTTTTCCGCAATAAAAAATAATTATTTCTGGTCAGGAATGAGGAAATACATTACTGAATACTTGGATAAATTTTTAGAGTGCCAAAAAGTTAAAGAAAAATATCAACATCATGTTGGGCTACTCCATCCCTCGCCCATTCTTGAATGGAAATGGGATACGATTACTTTAGATTTTGTGACAAGATTTCCCAAATCTAGAAAATTGAATGACCCCATCATGGTAGTAGTGGAAAAGTTAAGTAAAAAAACTGATTTTATATCAGTCAAATCCACATACAAAACAGTTGAAATTGCTGACATATTTATGAGGGAAATATTTTGGATACATGTTATACCAAACATGGTGATTTCGGATAGGGATGTAAAATTTACCTCCACTTTTTGGAAATCCCTTATCACTGAGCTAGGTACTGAGATTAAGTTCAGCACCACATATCACCCTCAAACTGATGGGAAGACTGAGGGAGTGAATCAAGTGATGGATGGCATGTTAAGAATGTACTTGATGCAAAAATTGACCAAATGGGAGGAGTACCTTCACTTAGTTGAATTCACTTACAATAATGCTTATCATGAGTCTTTGGGAATGGTTCCGTTCGAAGTGTTATATGTGATTAAATGAAAATTACCCACCAATTGGAACGATCGTGAGGACAAGATGATGTTAGGACCCGAAATTCTTCCTGATATGGAGCAAGCAGTAAAGAAAGTACGTCAAAAATTAAAGGTTTCTCAGGACAGGTTACATCATGAATACTTTAAAAAATTATGTGTTTGTTTAATCTTGTTACTTTTCTTTTTTACTGTTATTTTATAAACTTAATTAACTGTGGCCTGGGGGAAGGCATAATGAACGTTGCGGTTGGTTAACAAGAAGTCTTGGACAACAAAGGAAACTTATATGTATGTATGTATAATAAAAAATAATATATCTCTCCAAAAATTTAGTTCAGTTGGAAAAGAAGCCTCTTGTTCCTAGAGAAAGGAAGTTCCAAGGAAGGTAGAGTTGTTCATTTCATAATTCCATGATTTTTATGGAAGAAAAGAGGGTAGCCAGAGGAAGAGAGAGAGAGAGGGGATCTGAGTAAAACTGGACCCTTGATAGAGGCTGATGTGCAGGTGAGAAGAACATTGAAAAAGCTTAAGGAGTTCTTGAGCTAGAATTTGGACCAGTGGAACCCTTAAACAAATCCTGAAAGTTAAAGATTTCAAAGTGGACCTTGAGGTCTTGAGGTTTGGATATTAAAATTACACTGTCTGTACGAGAGGAAGCTCAGGGGGAGAATGGACATTATTTCTAGTTTCATTGTCCGGTGGAGAGATTTCCTGAACGATTTTATAGTGCATGCATGATATTAGATAAGTACTATTATGTGAAATTACAGTACCTAAATTTCAAAAGTTGTCTTAATTGTATGAATTGTGTTCAAAACTGCTACAGGTTTTCTCTTTGATGTATTATAGAATTTGGGGAATCTAGATCACTATGTAAATGAAAAAATTATTTCAAATGTCATTGGAACAATAGAGAAATTAAATACCATGTGAGTATTATGTTCAAAATAAAGGAGTTGTGCTCATTTGGGCTCTTTCTTTTGATAGTCTTAAAAATAAAACTTAGATAGAAAATATAAGGGTGATACCATGCGAGGGTTATGGTTAGCCTCAAAACGAAGCCCTGAGAGCCCTGAGAAGGCAGTCCAAAGTCATGGAATAACCCAGTAACACCTTGGTTCATGGGATAAACTGGTAAGACCAAACAAACAATACTAATTGTCAAAATTCACAAATACTCTATTTGTGGACAAAGAAATTTTTGAAATAAATAACCAGTCTTCTTTTAAGAATATTCTAGAGACAAAACACAAGAATCTATTTATAAGAAAAATGGGCAAGGTGATAGAAAATCATTAGCGGTAGGTCCCAAATCATATTGATAATTTGTTAATATAGCGATACAAATAAACAAATGGTATCACAGTAACCAAAACCATGACAACTAAGAAATAACCGCAAGGGTTTTCAAAAACTTCTATCGACATAACCAATATAGAAAATGGTCGAATATCATGAAACCATACAGGGTTTATAATAATACTTCACAATTATACAAATAATTAAACCAAAATGTGCAACTCGGTAAACCCCAAAAGGAATAAATGCATGCTCATACAATCACAGTTTAGATGAAACCCTAGAGCATGTCATCAACAAGGAAAAAATAATGTGAGAGTCTGCCACAAGCCAGACTTGCCAAACAACCAATTTCTACTGAGCAATTTGTGAGATAATAAAAAACTGGAGTAACAGAAGCCACAACGTTAGCCACACACCTCGACATCTTAGGTAAAAAAATGGGTATAGCACTAGAAGTACCCATGAATAAAAAAACTGAATATTAATTTGGGAGATCTAATATTAGTAACTTAAAAGCGAAAAAGATGAAAAATGCAGAGTATGACCAATTACCATACTTGAAAAATTCCACGGGTTGTGCATGTCTCTGCGCTTCCAGTAGCAAGTAAGAAGGTTAGATGAGCTACCACAGAAAACGACAAGTAAAATAGGTTTCTCAAGGGTCGTAGGGTATGCACTAACTGCACCAAGAACCAATTCTAAGTGCAAGCCCTTACTGGAGCTTTGGAGAAGAAAAATGAAGCTGTAAATTGAAAAACCTGAGAGAGTCAATATGGCTAAAGCACAATCTAAGGGCATGAATTAACTAGAAAGGAAATGTAAAGTGTCACACTTGTGCAGGAAATTCTTAGGTCGCCATGGAGTTTTCTGTTGAGATAAAAAAGTCATTCGAAACCTTCGATTGTAGGCCAACAATACCCTACCCAGAGTGAGAAAAAGGAATGGAAGCCTCGAGAACCTGGAGGAAAGTTACCTCATCGGTTTCAAAATATATCCTGACTTTCAAATCATGCAACCTCGACTTGATGACGGATATGTGCGAAACTGGCCAAGGTTCCACAATGCCAAGTAGACTTTCACAAGAAAGTATTAAATACCACTTAATGTCTATGGATTTTCATATAAGTGAGTCGGCATGATACATGGTTATCAACATATATAAACATACGAGAATTAAATCAAACAACTTTCGATATGGTTTAATACATATATTGTTGAGGAAATCATATCCAAATACTTAAATTAATGTCTCTCATTTGAAAACCAAAGGTTACAAGCTCATTATACCATACAATGTTAACAAATGACCTTAGCAATATATTATAATTTATGAATTCAATTATGATTGTACTAGGAAGGATTTTTTTTAATTTTGTTGTTGTTTCAAGGTGACAACAATTACAGAGACTATGATACTGGATAGATTTTATAGGTGAGTTATAAATCAGTGACATACTGAGGCCCCTGGTCCAGCTTATATTAATATATTAATAACATTTTCCAAAAATAATTAATTGTCAAAAATATTGTTTTCATAATTCATAACACATTTTTTTGCATAATTCATAACACATCGGGAAAAACGTCCGTGTACAAATTATAAACGTATTTAACCAGAAAAATACAACCTCATGGGAAAAATGTAAGTCAAATTCCAACATTGAAGGTGCCTCTTGTCCACGATATTCTCTTATGTTGAATCCAAAAACTAAAAATATAAAGAATATATGAGCATCGACATTTAAATCCTCAAAACCATTCCCTCATAAAATCTTCTCGATGACCCATCCCCACTTGGGGTTTAAAGTCGAATGTACAAATTCTAACCGTTGAAATTGTAGTTAGTTATACGCTTAATTTGAAGGTTTTAAATAATTTTACTAATTCAGCGTTGATAAAAATCAAAGACTTAGATTACATTCTTAAAAAGAGAAGCTCAAAAATGAGGTGCTTCACCTAGAGACTACCTCTATTAGAATGCTCAACAATATCATCATTACACACCATCAATATATAGCTTATACACATATAGGGAAGTTGGAACAATCACCTAAAGAATAAGAACTAAATTCTAATCTAAGGAATACGCTCATCTAATGAACTGACTCTCTCCTAGAATACATTTCTCCATTATCTTCAAAACTCCCCCTTAATGAAGAAAGGGTTCACTAGTACTCCTAACATCTCCCTAAATAACCCAAATTTAATTCTTCCAGGAGGCTTAGTAAGAATTGCAGCATTATCACAAGTATTACAATATTCAATATGGATTTCCTTTGACTAAACCTTCTCCCTAAAAAAATGAAACTATCTATCAATATGCTTTGATTTTTTATGAAACAATGGATTATTTTTAAGTTTGATGGAGCTCTGGTTGTCACATCTGATAAATGTTGCATCTTTTTATTCTTCTCCGGCATCCTGGCGAGGTATCCTCAACAAAATTGCCTCACATGTTTTTGCACACATTACTTGATAACCTGACCCAATGTTGAATGCATATCCTGTTATGGATCGTCTATCATCTAGATTTTTAGCCTAATCGGAGTCTGAAAAACTTGTCAATCTAACATCAAACGAATCAGTATGTTTAATCACAAAGTCTAAGGTTCCTTGAAGATACCTTAATACACCTTTTTCTACAACCCAATGACTCTCAAGAGGCTTTAACATGAATTGTTTCAATACACTAAGTGCATAAGACAAATCTGGCCTAGTTTTATTCAAGTGAATTAGACTCCCAACCAGCTGTCTGTATAGTGTTTCATTGAATTCCTTGGAACCATCACCATTCTAAAGTTTAATATTATGTTGTAAAGGTACTACTCAAGCTTTTCAATGATCCATTCTGAAATTTTCAATAAACTCCTAACATACTTCCCTTGTGACAAAAAAGTCTGGCGAGAATCCCTATAGACTTCAAGACCCAAACAATAATGTAGCTCTCCAAGTTCTTTCATCTCAAAAAATTGTGACATCTACTCTTCGATTTCTTTAATGAGTTCATCATCATTTCCTATAATTATAATATCATCTACATATAATGAAATAAAAAAAATTCACCCCTCTTTATCTTACACGATATACAAATTAGGGTCATTCTTTCTTCTTTTATAACTATGTTGTAGGAAAAATGAACTGATTTTATCATACCATAACCTGGGTGCATATTTTAGTCCATACAATTATTTCTTCAATCTAAAAACTAAATGTTCCTCCCCATGTTTAACAAACCCTTCAGGTTGCATTAAATACACTTCTTCTTTTGATTCCCCATTTAAAAATGGAGATTTCAAATCTAGCTGATGTATCATCCAATTATGTTTGGCAACTAAAGAAATTAACATTATAATTGTGTTTAATTTAGCCACAGGGGCAAAGGTTTCCTCATAATCTATGCCTTTTTTCTACAAGTACCCCTTTGCAACCAACCTAGGTTTATATTTATCTATACTCTCATCTGTTCTAAATTTAGACTTGTATAAGCATTTGCAACCTATGGGTTGTGTTTCCTAATGTAATTCAACTAGATCCCAAGATTTTTTTTTTAAGAATTGACTCATATTCCTCTTCCATGGCTTCCCTCCATTCATCATATTGACTAGCTTCTTTATAGTTTGAGGGTTGAACAACATTTAACATATTAGTTATATTAACATGATCCCTATATCTTGTTGGAAATTGAGTTTGCCTACCTGATCTCTTGAGTCGTGGAGTGGCTTCAAATCTGATCTGATCAATCCTTGGTGGACTTGGCTTGGATAATGCATTTGTACCACTTGGTTCTTCCTTTTCTGGTGGTGCTGTTGCTTATGGTTGTTCCCTATTTCATCACTCCCTTCTTCCATCAGCCAGGGAATGTCCCACTCTTCATTTTATTTATCGCAGTTTCCATCATGAACCTGCTCACGGAATACGACATCTCTTCTTGTAAATACTTTATGAGTAGAGGGATTAAATAATTTTTAATATTTAAGCTCGGTAAAATACCCAAAAAAAGTGCGTTTAATGCTCTTTGAATCCAGTGTCTTCCTATCCTCCTTTGGAACATGAGAAAAAGCTTCAGAGAATTTTTTTTTTAAATGTTTAACTGCAGGATTAACTTAATAAAGCTTCGAATGGAGTTTTAAACTCAATACTTTTTGTTGTACTCCCATTCTTCAAATATACTACAATATTTATTGCTTCTGCCCAAAAACCATTAGATAAATTCTTACCTTTTAACATGCTACAAGCATACTCCATAAGGGTTTTGTTCTTCCTCTTTGCAACCTCAGTCTATTGAGGAGGGTGGCATACTATGAACTACTGAAATATCCCATAGTCCTTGCAATATTTGTTGAAACCACTTTGCTTGTATTCCCCGCTTTATTCGAATGGAGAATTTTGATGAATTTCCTATCTGTTTTTCCACCATGCTTCTAAATTCTTTAAAGTATTCAAAAGTATGACTCTTATTACTCAGAAAATATACCTAGGTGAATATTGTGAAATCATCAGCAACTAATAAAAAATAATATGAACCTCCAAATGATCTTGACTGCATCAGCCCACATAAATTAGTGTGCACAAGTTCTAGTATATCTCTCTTCTTTCTATCTAAGTTTGTAGGAAACTCATCTCTCTGCATCTTCCCAAGAGCACATGCTTCACAATAGACATGAAAATTCTTTAAAACAAGGAGACCATTGACCATACCTCGTTTCCAAAGTAGCAGTAGGTCATTGAAATTGATATGACTGAATCTTTGATGCCATGAGTCCACTGCAGTCATAACTGATGATGGAAATGCTTGGTGTGGCACACTTCTTACATTGAGCTTGTACAGACCTCCCACTCAAATGCCTGATGAAATTGTCTTCATATGATCCAACAGATATTTAATAACACAATAAGACTTAAAAAACTCTACCTTAATATTGTGATCTGTTATCATAGAAAAATAGATGATATTCTTTCGATTCCAGGTACATCCATTACATTTTAAATATGCCTAATATTTCCATCAGGCAATACGATAGGAACATTACCATACCCTTTGATTTGTTACCCTCTCTCATCACCAAGGTAGATTTTTGCACCACTTTTCGCTTCTTTAAAGTTTTCAAACCACTTTATGTTACCTGTCATGTGAGTGGAAGCTCCTTAATCAACAAACCAAGTATCCGCTTCATCATAACCATCAGAGAGAACATAATAAACCATAAATAGTCTGAGGTCCCGATTATGATATTCATCAGCAAAGTGACCTGCATGCCTCTTATGTCTCTGTTGAGATTCATCAAGCCTCTTTTTATGGAAATTATTTTCAATATGACCAACTTTACCACAATAGAAACATTTGGTTCCTGAATTATTTCTATTTGAATACATACCTTCAGATGGGATACCTTGAGGTGGATTTCTTTGTGGTGCACCTCCACCTTTCTGTCTTGCATTTTCCTTCCCTTTGAAGGGTTTCTTCTTCACCATTAAAGCAAGATCTAAACTCTGGAGTTTCAGAGTCATCCGCTTTTCTTCCTCTTGCATCAGGATCCCTGTCAATTCTTCAAATTTGGGGGGCTTTCTCTCTCACATTCAAGCTTGTGATGAACATCTTATAGTTATTAGTCTTACCATTCATGGGAATCATGACAAGATTAGTGTTTGACACTACCTCCCATATGTCGCCAAGATTATCTTTGAGGTCCTTGATTCGAGAGATGAACACAACTACTAATTCATTCTCCTCCATTCTAATGGAAAGAATCTTGTTTTTTAGGAATAAAAGGTGATTTTTGTTTTTAATCTCGTACAGATCCTTAAGGGTTGTCCAAATATCATTTGTTGATTTACACTCTCTTATGTGAGGGATAATGCAGTCTTTCACTGACAGTTTCAACAACACTTTCGCCTTGTTCTCCCTCTTCTCCAAATCCTAAATTGTTGCAACTGATCCGCCTCATGCTACTCTCAGTTTTACTTCATCTACATTTACAATTGTAAAAGAAATTTTCCCTTCAAGCAAAGTCGCAACTTGAATTTCCAATTGGAATAATTAGAATTTTTGATCTTATTTCTCTCATTCAAGTATGCTTCTACAATTTTATTATTCATCTTGACACTTAAATAAATAAAAAAAAAATCTAACCTCCAGCAATTGACAAAAAAATTGATTTACACCAGATCCAAAAAATGATCTCAAGAAACCTTCTTAAAAAAAATGTAGAG
Organism: Pinus albicaulis; assembly: GCA_034641835.2. Classification (NCBI taxonomy): domain Eukaryota; kingdom Viridiplantae; phylum Streptophyta; class Pinopsida; order Pinales; family Pinaceae; genus Pinus; species Pinus albicaulis. The sequence continues at coordinate 925,170,124 of CM076570.1, forward strand.
ACCCTCTTTTTAAAATAAAATTTATCCCTTTTTAAATATGTTACCCAAGCCACAATATTGTCAAATTAAAAAAAAAAACATTTTAACCGTTTTAAAAAATAATTCAATTGAAGAAACAAAAGAAAATACCACCATAGGCCACATCCGGCAGGTCAGATTACTTCTTACAGTGGAAAATTCAGTACACGGGATTTTTTTGATTTGGCAGCCACTTTCAAATCTCTCACAGCCCCGAGGGATGACTGAACGAAACAAAAAATATGTTGCTTATATTCTTTGTCGTCAACTCGACTACTTGACCTAGCAATCAACACACACACCGCTGGACTTGGATGCATGAGTGCTGGCTCCATGTGCTGCTCCAAAGGCACTTAATGGTCATCTCAAAGGCCTCTCCACCAATATGTCCTCTCAACTGCTCCACTCACACAACAAAACATAATCGATCTGCTCTCAGGAAGCAGAGACAAAATCGATCTTCCAATCGACCAGGGATCGAGCCATCCACTTGCCGCTCCAAAGGCACTCAAAAACCAATTCCTAAAAATCAAATACTTATATTATATTCATAAAACGGGTAGATCCTAAAGCCATATCCTAGCCGCTCAGCCTTCCAAAAATGCTCAGATTCGAACACAAATCCATTTAGCGAAGGTCGTTCTTATTCTATGAAGAATATCGGGTCGTCTTATACAAGACACTTGATCCTCTGTGACCTCCAGCGATCTTCACGCAACGAAGTTCTCTCTACACATTTCAATCCAACATGCAGGTGGCACGTAGTTCTTTGACTACAGTCTTCATGACACTACCAAAAACACTTCCATGCTTCTGCTACACAGAAGTCTCTCCTCTCACACGACAAGAAAAAAAAATGATATTTGGCAAGGCTCTCCTCTCTGTCAAATCGGAACGCTGTAGATCTAACAACAACCAACACCATTGGTCAACCTCCATAGGTCAATCTCCACAGGTCAACGCTCCTCCGACGAGAAACTGTGCACTGAAAGCTTGCACTGAGAGGAATGCGTCTGAGTAAAAGGTTGAACAGTGTGTTCCCTGCTCCAAATTGAGCGTTGATAAGCTTTTCTCTCTCCATGAACAATGTTGAGAATTTAGTGAGAAAAAAATTAAAACATGCCTCCTTGCTGGGCTATCTTCACACCAACCACTAGGGGCCACTCTTCTGTCACTAGACACTGACTCATCCACGAAATCACACTAGCTTCAACTCAATCAGTCTTGATGTTTTGATACCATGATAAAAATAAAATAAAATTATATTATATTTATAAAACGAGCAACTCACATGTGAGTTTCTTCACTTGAAGATTGCATCTAGCATAACTCTCTACAAGACCATCATTACACACCATGAATATATAGGTTACACATATAGGGAAGATATGCCCAACTAATGAACTCACTATTCTCCATTATCTTCAACAAACGTAAGATTACATAATATTATATTACATTAGATTTTACAACATAGCTACTATAGTGGGTTGTGGAATGGTCCTTTTTTTCTATAAATTTGAGTTCACCTTACCATATGTAAAGTGCTTTCCAACTTTTACAATAAACTAAACTGATACATTTCATTCAGAAGGAAGAAACTTCGCTTAAAATAAAATTGTTGGAGAATAACTTTTTATCCGAAACCAAGTTTAAATATGGAATGCTAATTTAATTTTAACTTAATGATAAATTAATTTCAAAAAACATTACATGATGAATTTAGTTTACATGGCATGATATTGAGTAGTCCATAATATTTTCCTATAATACTTGATATTATAAAGCTAAATGTTCGAGAATTTTTTTTAAAATATATATTATTTAATAATATAAAACCTTATTGAGTAAAAACTCTCCAATAAGACTTCTAACCTGCTAAATGCATATAGGATCTTGTAAATAAGGCTTTAAGATTCTACCTATTTTATAGTTTTAATTTAAATATTAAAAAAATTTCATTTATTATATTTATAACATTGGTTAAGGGAAAATTATTTAATGACAAAAACTCATTTGAAATTTTCCATACTTAATACTTAAAGACTAATTGTATTATAAAATATATTAAAAATAAAAAAATATTTCGATGTTGACAATAAACAAAATATTTCAATGCTCTCTACATTTAAAACAATTTGAAATAGACTTTGTGATAAATTAATTAATTGCAAAAGAATTACACTGTCCCTGTTTTCAAAATTTATCATAATGACAAAAAAAAAAAAAACTTATTTTGGAAATAAATTGTGTATTGTAAACACTTTAGTTCTTTAAAAACTTACGGATCAATAAAAAACATTCTTTCCATACTCGTGACATACATGTATAATAAAAAAAAAATTATTCTTCTTAATTTTCAATTTATCATACATTCAATAATAATTTATAGTTTTTTAAAAGTAATTTATCTTAAAACATAATACATCTAAAAATAAAATATATTTACACAATTTTATACAATAAAAAGTAAATATTTAAATATTTAATTTAATATAACACATAAAATTGAAATAATTAATAACTAATTTAAAAATTTATCTTTTAAATTTCTTCCATAAAATTATTTTTAGAACCATTACCTCCTAACCCACTCATACATACTTCTTTACTCAAATATATTAATCCATCAACGTGAAATATTCATTTGCAGTGTCCCTCTTCCATATAACTATTTCGTTGATTAAAAACAATAAAACTATATGCTTATCAATCTTGGAATCTCTATTTACTTCATCAAAGGATAAAAATGGATAAAAATAGAGAAGGAGAAAAAAAAACACCAAAAAGAAATATGCCAAAGATGTTTTTTTTCTAGCTGATAATGAAGAGCTTGTTGATCAAAAAGAGGATATGCTAACTGATAAGAAAAAGAAATCAAGTGTTGGTTAACTTGTAAAAGTCATGAGAAATAGTGAAAAACAAAATGAAAGTTCTAAAAACAACAGAGAAATCATAACACCGAGAGCTGAGTTAGAGGATGACATTATTCAAACAACACAAAATGTCATTCGATATAAGTCGAGGAAGAATAAACTAATTAATGGTGGAAAAAAATTTGAGCTTAATGTCAGCCAATTCTATAGGCTAGATGAAGGACAATCTCAATATCAAATTAGAAAGGCACATCACCTAAATATACTTAATATGAAAACATTGTTCAGATTCAATCCATTTGCACATGTGGTGGATTATGTGGTTCTTATTGATCCATGCCAGGTGCCCAACAAACAGGCATTTGAAAAGACATAGTGTTTTGAATATAAATATTATGTAATTGGAGGGAACCATTTCGTAGAGGCTAAAAGAAAATTGATTGAGGAATATCCCAATAACACTATTCTTGAAACATTGAAATACATCATTTACAACGGTTTAACAGAAATGGAAGAAAATTTATTGGAATGGGATGATAATGCAAATAATATGTACATAATATCTATGAATTTCATCCAAATGACCAGATTTATTCATAATGAATTCATATAAAAATGTATTGGGGATAGGGAAAAATTCAGTCTAAGCTTTCGAAAGGAATGTTTAATGGAAACAGGTTATCAAATCAAGGGTAAAATCAATTCAAAAGGTGGAAAAATACATTCAAATATATTCAGAGGTATGGATAACATTTTTCAGTTGGAATTTAGAACTTAAGGGATTTTGGAATTGGTTGATGAGATTTTTTAGCAGTGGGAGAATACTACCATTAGAAATGAGAAGCTTAAAAGGTGTAAATCCATAGTATGTACCAACAGTAAGACATGTTCAGAAATGATGCAACTTCCAGAAGATATGACTATCATATATTAGAGAACAATGCAAGGAGTGAAGGATAAGAAACTAGTCAAATCAATACTATGTCGTCTGAAGTGAGGTGAATTACCAATGGATGAAATGTGCGCAACAATTCAAAAGAATGTTTATTGAATTATTTGTAGTTTTTCTTTGATTATAATTTTCTCTTAAATATAACATAATTTTGTTGGTAGAATTTGTTATACATGTCACTATATTAACAATTTTTACTTTATTTATTGAGTGAGAAGATTTAAATGAAAATATAAGAACATATGGTAAAAATGTTGAATGAAGACAGTTGGAATGATGTTGTGTGCAACTACCCAGAATCAAGTTCTAGAGCAACACTTAAATATTTTTATCTTGCATTCAATAAGGTATGTTGATTTATACATTCATTTTATTCATATGTAAATTATTTTTATTTTATTACTTATACATAAATATTTTTTATTTCATTAAAGATGTCAAAAAAGGATGCAAATGGAACTTACCAAATACTTTTAAAATCTTCATTGAAAAAGTTAAGTTGGAAAAGATGAGAAAAAAATGTCCTATGAATGCTTAACTTGATCCTACTCTTAATCATTTCATTTGGAATGGGATCAACACTATCCAATATCAAATTTAATACCAAGTGATTCTGAAGACATTGCAAAACTCATACCAAAAATGAAATATGCCCTAGTTATTGCACATATTCCCCATGGTTTCAATTTCCCAGACATTTAATATTATAGTGAACCATATACTTATCAAGATTTTTGTAAAGTGGTTACCGACTTTCCAGAAGTCACAACATCACCACCAATTTGTGAAATTTCATTTAGACACACAATTTTCAATGATGTTAACAAGTTTCAACGGAAAAGAAAACTCAAAGAGGGAGCTTACATGGTAAGACGTTGAAATTGTATGTTTGATTAATATTAAAAAAAAATATTTATGCAAAATTTAATTGAACTTTTACTATGTCATGTTACAGGAAGAAGTCAAATATTGTTTCTTCCAAAGATTAACCTATTATAAATGATTGTGAGTTCATCCATGTTGAATGTTAGACAAAGGAGGATACCTATAAGAATATTCTTATGAATCAAGTAGATGGGAAGGGTCATAGTCAAGTACTGGTTCATGAAATTGTTGTAATAAGTGATAGTTAGTATTTATAGAAAACCACAAACATTGATTAACTATCTTATAGATATATGTTAAATGAAGTAGATTGGGTTTTGCATTTATTCTCAGGTTCATGTAAGTTTTATTATATAAAATTGAATTTAAATGTTTTATTTTTTAGTTTTTATGTTTTTATACTAATTTCTTAATTATTTATTTTGTGTTTGATGATTAGGTAATTAGCATGTTTATTACAAAAATGAAAAAATTGCATTTCCATTGAGAAAGACTCAGTGCAATGCAAATTTATTAAACAAAGAACTAATGGTCTTCAATTTCTTTGAGATGCAATGCAAGAAGTTGGTTTGAAAGGGGATTTTAATGAATCATGTGTGGAAAAAAATGCAAAGGAACCTCAACCACCATTATATGGAATTATTGGAAAATGACACTTTGGAAGATTTGCAGACATCAAAGATCCATTAAAAGAGTACAATGACCAAAATGAAGCAGAAAATATTGTGGAAGAAGACATTAATGATGGTCTAGAATATGTTGAACATGTATTAGTTGATATTATTGATTAGCTTTAAATTATGCTTGCAAATAAAGCTCAATTTTGGGAGCTATTCATCAGCTTTACTAGTAATGTTTAGACTTTGAGATTTTATGAGAAGAATTATTTTTTTTTGCAAAAACACTGTGATTACTATTAATTCTTGAAACAAAATTCATAAAAAATGCTATTTTTTAAAGGGTTTTTTATTAAGATTTTCCTCAAAAAAACGTTTATTTAACATGTTAATTTTAACAAAAAAATCTCAATATGTGTATTTATATTGAAAATTTGTATTGTTTTGTCATATGTTTAAAAATATTGGTTTTTTAGCGACAATTATTTGATGTGCATTGAATATTAATTAACAATACATAAACATCTAGAAAATACTAACTCTAAAATATTGATTTAATTTTTAATTTTTTTTAACTATGCGAAAAAATCAAGATTTCATTACAAAAAAAGAAAAAGAAAAGAAGCACATAAATACACTAAAAAAAACATATCAGGGAAGAAAAAGACATTAGAAAATGTGAAATGTTAAAATCAACCCTCTAAAAAAAGGGGGTGATTTTGCATCACCACTTTTCAAAATCTACATGAAAATCATGACATCATAAAAATAAATAAAAAAATTTAAGTGCCAGAAATATGCTCCAAAAAAAAGGGTGATTCTGCATCACCACTTTTCAAAATCAGGTGCATTTTTTGCTACCTCAAAAAAATCAGGTAATCGATAATTTTATTGTTTGATTGCTAACTTTGTTGTTGAAGTAGATAAATGACAGAAAATTTCTTCTGGTAAAGAATAGCTAGATAGATGGCTTGCCAAACTTGAAGAGGTCGAATAACTTCAACACTATTCAATGGAGTAACCAAGCAGCAGGTTTACTATGGAACCCCTCTGCTCCCAACTATTCACACTGTCCACATGTGTTGGTTGTCATTCATGCAAGACCAATTGGTTTTTCTTGACTTGCATCCTCGAGACATCCAACTTCCACCTTAATTGATTTCATGTGGAGTGAGGATGGATAATTGCAGCTTTTTAGGTCATTCCAAGAGATTTAGTGAAATATTTATTTTATTTTAATTAATATTCACTTATTTATTGTACTAGGGGTATTTATTTTATTTTAACTAACATTCACTATAACAATTTATTTTAGTCGGTGAAATACTTTTTTATTTTAATTAATATTTACTCATTCATGAAATATCACCAAATATTTGTTTATTTTAATTAAAACTCACTAATTTTTTATATTTAGTGATTTAGCTTTTCAAGGTGACCTTCCCAAATATTATATTCCTTTAGTTTACCTCTGCACTTTTAAAAGCAATTGCTAATATTATATTACATTTTATTTTACAACATGGCTACTATAGTGGGCTGTAAAATAGATTATTGTTTTTTATTTTTCAACTTTGAGTTCACCTTACCTTACCCTATGTAAAATGATTTTCAACTTTTACTATAAACTAAACTAATATTTCATTAACAAAGAAAATTATTTCTGGTAAGCTAAGTTTAAATATGGAATATTGGTTTAATTTTAACTTGATTAGAAATTTATTTGGAAAAAACCTACTTTCAGAATTGACTAATTAAGTTTAATGCTTACGATATTGAGTAATGCATAATATTTTCCCATAATAATTGATATTACAAAGCCAAATGTTCTCAACAAAATCTTAAATATAAATTATTTAATAATACAAAGTCTTATTAATTAAAAACTTTACAATAAGCCTTTTGATAAGGGAAAATTATTTAATGAAAAAGACTCATTTGGAATTTTTCATAAGTTGACAAGTTGTGTTCGAAAAGATATTAAAGAAAAGAAAACATATTAAAAAAAACTTATGAATTAATAACAAACATTCTTTGCAGGCATTGGTTTTTATGCTTTCCAACATAAAAGATGTATAATTCTTTTTATACTCAAAGTAGAAATGACACATAACACATACATATATATAACAAAAAAATAATGAATATTTATCTTAATTTCAAATTTATAATATATTTAATAATAATATATATTTTTTTAAAATTAATTTGTCAAAACATAATACATCAAAAAATAAAATACATTTACAATTTTTGTTATAATAAAAAATAATTATTTAAGCATTTAAATTAATATAATAAAAAAAAATTAAATAAATAATAACTAATTTAAAGATTTATATCTTCTAAAATTCCATAAAATTATTTTTAGAACCGTTGCCACCAAAAGCATTCACCCACTCATACATCTTTAGTGAGATATATGAATCCATGAACGTGAAATATTCATTCGCGGTATCCCTCTTCCCTATAGCTATTTGATGGATTCAAAACATTAAAACTATACACCTATCAATCTTGGAACCCCTCTTTTGCTTTTTGAAAGGATAAAAATAGACAAACACCAATCTTGAAGTGTAGCAGTGCACATTTTTGGGAAAATTTCTTATAATTTTACAGAAAGTTATTGATTAAAAAAAAAAACACTTTCACGTTTATAAAATACTTATGATCTATTAACCTGTTTCTTTATTTTACATTAAAAGAAAACAAGCTATTAACCGAACAAGGAATTTTATCAAAAAGGAAACCATTTTAAGACATTCCCGTCCAAAATATTGAAATAGTATTTAAGGTAATTAAAAAATAAAAAAAAAGTAATTACAATATAGTGAAAAGATGAATGATATATTCTTTTACATGATGTGATGGAATCATATAATATTTTTGGTTCAACATAGTTCTGACATATATTCCAGCGGCGGAAAGAGTTTGTGGAAAAAGTATCTACTGGTTTTTACACATTCAAGAGAAACTACTTTCAAGTTTTCTCATGAGGAACGTATGGCATTTTTGGTAACAAGTCGACCCTCAGGTCTCTTTCAACTCGAACTAACAAGTAAAGCGATCCATATTTTTGACCAGTTTGTACCAAGAAAATGATAAAATAATAACACTGAGATAGGCAAATGGTCTGTGCGTATTATGTATAAAATAATTCGATTCACCGCATAAACTCATGTTCCTAGGTACGAATCGAAGAAAATAATCCTTCTAGATCTACCTACATTCCTTTGGAGCTCTTAATTTTTCTCACGTCTTCTGTTTCTCTAGTTACTTTTAATCCATAGTCTGTAATTATTATATATATAATGGCTAAAACCATGGGCTCAGGACCAATTTGTGTTGGAATATTTGAAAATTCCAGAATAATAAATGGAGAATAAATCTCTCTTCCTCTAATATAGAGAAAACAAGAAAAAATTCTTTGACAGGAGACAGAGTTTCAATACTTTGAAAACAAACTTCTATTTCATTCAATAACTCAAAAAAAACTATTACAGTTCTTCATCACTGAGAGGGATTACAAAATTATGACTGCTACAAAACGCAGTGCATAAAACCAATTCACTGTTTGTGTAAAACAAACATACTCTGTCTCTAAAACACTTTGCTGTGTTTTTCACTTTCGCACTGCTATGCATACACTTTTTTTTAATACAATGGCCTATGAGCTCTTTTATATTCCGTAGCATAAAATTAAAAAAACAACAAAACAACAAAGAAAAATAAACCAAACTATTTTAAAATACATATTATAAACTTTTTATTAAAAAGTTTATAATATATATATTGGTCGTTTGAATATATATGCTCAAAAAAAAATACTTTCATCGTGGCCCCTCAAATAAAACATAATAGTGTGATACATTAAAGTTTTTTCAAACCTTAATATAAAACGAAACTTATTGGTCGTTGCTGGGACCCACACGGATTTCAAAATAAATTGAACCTCAATGCAAACAGATTTCGGGTCCCAAAAATGCCTTGCTGACATCACCTAGATTGTGACGCAAAAACCTTATGCAAAATGGTTAAAGGTTTTTTGGGTCTGACTTTCAGGTTTTCAGATTCCCTTCAAATTCATGCGATCCAATATTAATGCTCCACGTGGCCCTTTCAATCAAACAAAAAAAAACTGGCGGTAAATTTCTGTTTGTTTAATTTCTGGTTGGTGAATTGCATTAATGCTGGTTGTCGCTGTAGATAGGATGGAGCTCTTCCACCGCCTTCAACTTTCTATCAGAAATTAATTCATCGTTCTGTTGTCTCTTCATTCCCTTCTCAATTAATTCTGCCATCTGCTGAGCTATGTGGGTAGTTGGAATTAATTTCCAACACTCCCCCTTAATTTCAACTGTTGGGTTTTCCTGCATACCCAGGCATTTCCTGAAATAATTAAAACTTTTCTGAGCTAATGGTTTTGTGAGGATATCAGCAAATTGATCCTCTGTTCTGTAGTGCTGCAAAACAATTTCACCATTGTTAACCAATTCATGTATGAAGTGAAACTTGGTGTCTATGTGCTTTGTCCTTTTATGAAAAACACAATTTTTAGATAAAGCTATCGCTGAGCTATTATCACAGTAAATCACTGTCCCTTTTATCTATTCTTCACATAAAATTTTCAGCATTCTTCTCATCCAAACCGCTTGACACGCTGCTGCTGTAGCTGCTACATATTCTGCCTCTGCTGTAGACAATGCCACAATTGGTTGTTTCTTAGAAGCTCATGAAATGGCTCCTGAACCCATGTGAAAAACATAACCAGAAGTGCTCTTCCGATCATCTACACTTCCAGCCCAATCACTGTCAGTGTATCCAACTAAATCTGAATTTTCAGAAGCAGTATATAAAATGCCATATCTTTTAGTTCCTTTAATATACCTCAGAATTCTTCTCGCTGTCTGCCAATGCGCATCCTTTGGCTTCTCCATGAATCTGGAAATCAAAATAACAACATGCATTATGTCCGGCCTAGTTGCAGTCAAATACATGAGGCTGCCAACTATGCTCTTGTACAAGCTAGGATCAAAATCCTTGCTGGTGTCCTCTCTGCTGAGTTTTAATCCCATCACTATGAGAGTGATTGTTGTTTTTCTCTCCTACATATTAAATCTTTCCAGCACTTCATTAACATATTTTTCCTGTGAAATAAAAATCTCATTTTCATCTTGTTCTACTTCTATTCCTAAGAAGTATTTCAACAAATCCATGTCAGTCATTTCAAACTCTTCTTTCATGACTATTTTAAAATTTTCAATAAGGTAATCATCATTACCTGTGAAAATAACATCATCAACATACAAAACTACAATCAATATTTTTCCATCATTTTTTTTGATGTAGAGGGTGGGTTCTCCCTCAAACTTTTCAAAACCATTTTCCAGTAGATAGGAATCTATCCTACTGTACCACACTCTTGGTGCTTGCTTCAGCCCATAAAGAGCTTTCTTCAACTTGCACACTTTGTGCTCTTGGCCTTTCTTTTCATAGCCGAGAGGTTTTTCAATGTAAACCTTTTCCATTAACACTCCATTTAGGAATGCTGACTTCATGTTCATTTGGTAAACTTTCCACTTATTTTGTGCTGCTATGGACAACACTGCTCTCATGGTTTCCATTCTAGCAACTGGTGCGAAAGTTTCCTCATAATCTATCTCATGCTTCTGCTTATAACCTTTGACAACAAGTCTAGCCTTGTGTCTCTCTATTTTTCCTTCAGCATCACTCTTGGTCTTGTAGACCCATTTAACTCCAATGACATCTTTACCTTTTAGGAGTTCAACCAAATCCCAAGTCTTGTTTCTTTCTATGGCATTAATCTCCTCATCCATAGCTTCTATCCATTTATTATCCTTAATAGCTTCTTAAAAATTAACATGATCATCAACATTACAATATAAAGAAAACAAAGAATTGATACCTTCATTTGTTATATCTTGTTCATAAATATCATTCAAACTTATGAATTTCTTACCTCTTTCATTAGGTGTACAAATGCTTGAAGAACCACTTGAATTTCCTCCTTGTGGTGTGCTTGGAGAAGCACTTTCATTTCTCCTCAAGGGTGTACCTTGTTGTTCCTGTGTTGGTGCTGCTGTTTGGGGATGTATTTCAGCCAACTCATCATCATTTTCATCATGAGATAAACAGTGTTTAACATTCACTGTTTTCTCTATGCTTCCATCCCAAGCCTCCTCCTCAATAAACTGAACATCTATGCTCACAATAAACTTCTTGGTGGATGGGTTGTATAACCTGTAAGCCTTGGATTCCTCACTACATCCAATGAAAATACATTTCTCCCCCTTGTTGTACAACTTCTTCCTTAGCTGATCCAGAATGTGTGCATAAGCCACACATCCAAAAACCTTCATATGTGTGACACCTTGCTTTGTGTCACTCCATGCCTCTTTCGGCACTTTGTTCATCACTAATTTTGTGGGGCACCTATTCAAAATGTATGCTGCACAATGTACAGCTTTAGCCCAATAATCATTCGGCAAATGCTTTGCCTTTAACATGCTCATTTCCATGTCCATTATGGTTCTATTATTCCTTTCGGCTACTCCATTTTGCTGTGGAGTATATCTAGTTGTAAACTGCTTATGGATTCAATTTTCTCTACAAAACCTTAGAAAATATTTAGAGATATACTCACCTCCTCTATCAGTCCTTAGGACTTTGATGTGCAGTCCACTCTGGTTTTCCACAAGTGCTTTGAAATTGAAATTTTTTTCAAACACTTCACTTTTGTTTTTCAAAAAATAAACCCAAGTTTTTCTTGTAAAATCATCTATGAATGTTAACATGTAGTGGCTGCTAGCAAGCGATGGAGTTTGCATCAGTCCACACAAATCTGAGTGGACAATCTCTAAGGGTACCTTTGCCCTTATGCTTTTCCCGGAAGGAAAACTTTCTCTGTGTTTTTTCCCCAAGATATAACCTTCACAAAGGCTGTTCGGCTTCTCTATCAATGGTAAACCTCTTACCATTCCTTTTCTATTCAACAAGTTAAGACCTCCAAAGTTGAGATGTCCAAATCTCAAATGCCACAACCAATTATCATATTTTGGTTCGCTTTGGAAAACCTCTTGTGCCACTGCTGGTTTCTCTTCACCATTCTTCAAATCTGCGCTCATTCTGAGAGGGAACATCATGTTCCTTGTCATCTTCACTTCAGCAATACATTGTTTTCTGGGTGGTTTGTCCATGATGGTACAAACATCATCCTCAAAAAATACATTATACCCCTTTTGAACAAGCCTCCAATACTTAAGAGGTTACACTTCATTCCTGGAACATAATACACATCTGCTATGAATTTCTTTGCACCTTTCCTTGTTAAAACATTTAAATTTCCTTTTCCCATAACAAAAACTTTGCTATCAGTTCATAGGGTGACTTGTGACTTCACACTCTCATCTAGCATAGAAAACATTGTTATGTTTCCTGTCATATGGTTACTAGAACCGGAGTCTAGAAACCATAAATCCTCACTTTTTTCTTCAGCCATATTACAAGCTAAAAACAAATTATCTTGGCTGATATTTTCTCTAATGAAATTTGCACTAGTTCTACTTCCCATATCATGCTACTTCTTTCTACATTCATTAGCATAACGATCATATTTTTTACAATAGTGACATTGGACATTGGACTTATCATACCTCTGTCCTTGAGCATTCTTCTAACCACTCTGCTGGCTGCTACCTTGGCGTTGATACTGATTTGGATTGTTGCCCCTTCCTTGAGCATTTGCTGGACTGTTCCTTCCACCTCTGTTTTGGCTTCTACTTCTTCCTGTCTTATTTCCTCTGCCTTGCCCTCTTCCTCTTATGAAAGACATCTGGGTCTTAAAGGCATATTCCAGAGATGATTTTTCACTCCTACCCAATCTCTGCTCATGAGTCATCAGTGATGCATGTAGCTCATCCACTGAAAAATTTGTGAGATCCATAGTCTCCTCTATGGTTGTTACAATCACATCAAATCTTGAGGGTAGACTCCTCAAGAGTTTTTCCACAATCCTCTTATCTTCAAGAGTCTCTCTATGAGATCTTATTTGTGTGACCATTCCAATCACATGAGTGAAGAATGAGTCAATGGTATCTGACTCTTTCATACAGAGTTTCAAAGTCTCTCCTTAGCAACTGAAGTTTTGCTGTCTTCACTTTTTCCATGCCTTGATAGGCTGTCTTGAGAGTTTCTCATGTTTTTCTGGATCTCTTGGCTGCTGCTATCCTTGGAAACACACTCTCGTGCAATTCTTGATACAATAAGAGGAGAGATTTGGAGTCTTTCTTCCTATTGCTCTTCAGCAACTCTTTCTCTTCCTGAGTTAAATCATCAAACTCTTCTTCATTTGCTGGCTCTTCAAAGCCATCCTCAACAAATTCCCATAAGTCTTGGGAGACAAAGCTCTCATAGTTATTGACCAATAATTATAATTTTTCCCATTAAATAGTGGGAGGTGGATATTTCCCATACCCATACCAGTGCTGGCTCCAGCCATTCTGCACTCTTAACTATGATTCAAAAAAAAATTCACTGTGTATTTAAAATAGTTGACTGTACTGCAACAGTAACACAAAATCTGTATAGAGAAATACCTTTGGATTCTTCTTGACTGAGTCTTCACACTGCTAGAGAAGCTGCTGCAACAAAGAACTCCTTTCCTTCAGCGTCTTTGATCTTCAAAGAGCCTGGACTAGCTCCGATACCATGTTGGAATATTTGAAAATTTTAGAATAATAAATGGAGAATAAATCTCCCTTCCTCTAACACAGAGAAAACAAAAAAAATTCTTTGACAGGAGACAAAGTTTCAATACTTTGAAAACAAACTTCTATTTCATTCAATAACTCAAAAAAAACTATTACACTTCTTCCTCACTGAGAGGGATTACAAAATTATGACTACTACAAAACGCAGTGTATAATACCAATTCACTGTCTGTGCAAAACAAACATACTCTGTCTCTAAAACACTCTGCTGTGTTTTTCACTTTCACACTGCCGTACATAGACTTTTTTTTAATACAATGGCCTACGGGCTCTTTTATATGCCATACCATAAAATTAAAAAAACAACAAAACTACAAAAAATAAATAAACCAAACTATTTTAAAATACATATTATAAACTCTTTATTAAAAAGTTTATAATATATATATTGGTCATTTGAATATATATGCCCAGAAAAAAAAAAAAAAAAAACTTTCATCGTGGCCCCTCAAATAAAATATAATAGTGTGATACATTAAAGTTTTTTCAAACTTTAATATAAAACGAAACTTATTGGTCGTTGCTGGGACCCACACGGATTTCAAAATAAATTAAACCTCAATGCAAACAGATTTCGGGTCCCAAAAATGCCTTGCTGACATCACGTAGATTGTGACGCGAAAACCTTATGCAAAATGGTTAAAGGTTTTTCGGGTCCCACTTTCAGGTTTTCAGATTCCCTTCAAATTCATGCGATCCAATATTAATGCTCCACGTCGCCCTTTCAATCAAACAAAAAAGAACTGGCGGTAAATTTCTGTTTGTTTAATCTCTGGTTGGTGAATTTCATTAATGCTAGTTGTTGCTGTAGATAGGATAGAGCTCTTCCACCGCTTTCAACTTGCTATCAGCAATTACTCCACTGTTCTCCACCATTCTACTGTCTCTTCATTCCCTTCTTAATTAATTATGCCGTCTGCTAAGCTATGTGGGCAGTTGGAATTAATTTCCAACAACTTGGAGCAGTCTGATCTGTATGCCCAAGTCGCTTTATTCCCCTGTTTCAGACACCAAATAAGCTTATGAAGCGACAACGTTTAGGAGTATTTTCCTTTTTCTTTGCTGAGACACACAAAGTTCTAGTCGTTTCTTTAATGGATTCCTAGACAATGACCACCTCAGGGTTTTAAACGTTTTAAATGAAAAGGAAGCACAAAATTGAATATAATAAAACTTGTAACCTGCACTGTCTGCGTTTCCAAGGACATTTCATTTTCACGCATATTTTAAATTAGACTTGCCAAGTTATGATTATACTCCATGACTGCAACAATAATTAATAATAATGGCCTTGACAGTGAAATCTATGGTGCACAAGTTATTCTAAACACGTTGCTTTATGGTGATTCAGGGGCGAATTTAAGCAATAATTGGCTACGAGTAAATCAACCAACCTCCGAGGCCACGTGGAACGATGTGGGGAGTAATCGTGGATGATCCATATTCTCAATGGAGTTCGGATATGGAAAAAAGCATAACTTTTGTTGGGGAGCGCATCAACCTTTTCCAAGAAAAGAGATGTTGGATAAACGGCGGAAGAGTTTTCCGAGTTTTCCGTCGGATGTCAGAATTTCTGGTTGGAATTTTGATATATATGTATTTTTTTTTTTAATTTTACTATGTTTTTGTTTAAATTTTTTTTTTAAGAAACGGTTTTAGTATGGTCAAAAGAGCATTTAAAATCTTAAAGCTCAAAATCCTAAAACTTGAAACCTGTAACTGGATTTTCAAAAAATCCTATTAAATTTCTGAAAATCATACCATAATTTATAATCTCTGTTATTTTTCCAACAAAGTTGTTATCTGCTTAGACCATGCTGTTTATTAATGAATCTTTCCAGCGTGTGGCACGAGAGGGGAGTAAGCTCGGCGCTAACAAATATGGGAATAGAATACGTGTTAATTTTATTAAAATTTAGTGGTTTACTAATATAAATGTAATTTAGAAATATATATAATTATATATAAAGATTAATATATTGTTGATATCGTTGAATTATTTTGTAAAATATTCATGGTTTATATTTAAATTTATATAATTATATAAAATATGAATATATTATTAGAGTATTTTGTTAAAAAAATATTACTCTATTAATATTTAATAGTACTTACAAATAATTTATTATATATATATATATATATATAACTATTTCTTTCTCTTCTACTTTGATCCAATATTACTCAGAAGTACGTTTTCATGTTGAGGAAATCATATCCAAATATTTGAATTAATGTCTCTCATGTGACAACCAAAAGTTACAAGTTCATTATACCATACAATGTTAACAATTGACCTTAGCAATATATTATAATTTATGAATTCAATATATTGTACTAGGAAGGATTTTTTTTTTTTTTTAATTTTGTTGTTGTTTCAGGTGACAACAATTACAGAGACTATGATGCAGCATAGATTTTATAGGTTAGTTTTAAGTCAGTGACACACTGAGGCTACCGGTCCAGCTTATATTAAGATATTAATAACATTTTCCAAAAGCAATTTATCGTCAAAAAAATACTTTTTTCATAATACATCAACTTTTTTTACATAATTCATAACACATCAGGAAAAACGTTCGTGTACAAATTATAAACGTATTTAACCAGAAAAAATACAACTTCATAGGAAAATTGTGAGTCAAATTCCAACATTGAAGGTGCCTCTTGTCCATGATATTCTCTTATGTTGAATCCAAAAACTAAAAATAGAGAGAATATATGAGCATCGACGTTTAAATCCTTAAGACATTTCCCTCATAAAAGATTCTCGATGACCCATCCCCACGTGGGGTTTAAAGTCCAATACTCAAATTCGAACGATTGAAATTGTAGTTAGTTATACGCTTAATTTGAAGGTTTTACATAATTTTACTAATTCAGCGTTGTTAAAAATCAAAGACTTAGATTATATTCTTAAAACGAGCAGCTCATAAGTGAGGTGTTAGATCATATTTTTAAAAGGAGCAGCTCACAAGTGAGGTGTTTCACCTAGATATTTCCTCTGGTAAAACGCTCTACAATATCATCATTACACACCATCAATATCTAGCTTACACACATATAAGGAAGTTAGAAAAATCACCTAAAGAATAAGAACTAAATCCTAATCTAAGGAATACACTCAACTAATGAACTGACTCTCCGAGATACATTTTTCCATTATCCCACCACAACATAAAGGGGGGTTTTAAGACAATATTTAAGACAATTTTTGGGTAAATTGTCTTAATTTGAGACAAAAGAAAACTTGTGTATTGTCTTAAATATTGTCTTTAAGCGGATGTCTCAAATTAAATCATCTTAAAATTAAATTGTCTTAAAATATTGTCTCTATAAAGACAATATATAACAAAAACATTTTTGTTTCTCCAGAGACAATAGTTGCACTACAACACAAAGGGGGGTTTTAAGACAATTTTTGGGTAAATTGTCTTAACTTGAGACAATTTCATTTTTGTCTCTCCAAAGAAAATAGTTGGAATTAAAGACATATTGTCTTTATGAAGACAATGTCTTTAATCCTATCTATTGTCTTTCTAGAGACAATATAAAACAATGACTCTAGAAAAATATCTCACCATTAAAATAAATCAATATAAAAATATTTAATTAAAAAAATCAACAATATCATTGAATAATTCATGTTAGGATGCGGTGGAATCGAACCACCAACCTCCTGCATGGCAGGTGCTCTTCCAGTGAGCTAGCACCCTTTAAAGAATTATGTGAGGAGTTATGACAGTCCTTGAAATTGTATAATAAGCATTGATTTTTAAAAAATGTTCAACACATAATTAGAGCAAAACAAAACCAAAGCATTCTCAGAAGTGAAAAACACTGACAGCAAGCCTAAACAATCTCAATACAAACCACAAGTATAGACACAAAAGGCAATGAAGCTAACCAGATTCTAATGAATTACGTCAAGAAGAACACATAAAGGAAGTCTAACCTAGGTTTTCATCATTGGAGAGATCTAGACAACACTAATAACCATATAACACAGTAACTCAAGGCGACTTTGAAATGACAAAAATTTAATTTGCAATTACTGATGACAGACTCCTTTATCCATATATTAAGCAATAGATAAATCCAAACAAATATTCTAATGTCTAATTGGTACAATCCTTGAAATTGTATAATAAACATTGATTTAAAAAAAATGTTCCACACATAATTAGAGCAAAAGAAACACAAAGCATTCTCTGAAGTGAAAAACACTGACAGCAAGCCCAAATAATCTCAATACAAAACCACAAGTATAGACACAGAAGGCAACGAAGCCAACCAAATTCCAATGAGTTATAATAAAGATTATTGGGATTATATGACAAACCCAAGTAAAATGTTCCAAGACAAGATTGTGATCAAATGATTCTTCTAGAAATCATGTTTCCTCTACAACAGTTTCCAGCTGATCATGTGTCATACCAGTTGACTCCTTTCCTCTTTTCCGCATAACAGGAGACCCTTGCAAAGGTATTTTCAAATTTATTTGTGCTATGATTCTCCATATGTCCAATGCTCATTGTTGTAATCCTTTACTTGCATACAAGAATGAAAGTGTTCGTGAATTCCCAGACTCTTCTAGCAAAGCTTATAGTTTCTAATGCACTATCCATTCAAGCCACAGGGCCATCCTTCTTGCAGCCTTCTTATAATAGTATCCATTCCTTTGAAGCATGCATGGTTTCTAAATTCTAGAACCCCACTCTATTATAATATATGCAAAGGACACATGATCTTAAGACATCTAGTCACTAAGTGTTACACCATTTTTTGGTCATCTAACCTATTATCATTAGATGGACCCAAGTACACCATGTAAGACCAGTTTTACCCTAAGTAAAACTGCTTTCACTATGTTAAAACAGGAAACCCCAAAAGAAAATATTAAACAAACCTATATTTGTTTGATTTTCCTCATGGAATAATTAATTAAACCATAATTTAATTATTATTCCCAGTCATGTTTAACCCAAAATCAAAGAAATTAATTAGATAAACCTTTATTTATCTTATTATTTTCTAGGAATAATTATTTAAACTTTATTTAGATAATATTCCTTGTTAAATATGACCAAATCACCCACAAATAATTAAATAAATCACTATTTATTTAATTATCTTTCAACCACTTCCTTAAATAATTAAATAAATCATTATTTATTTGATTATCTTCTAACCGCTTCCTTAAAAAGATAAATAAATCATTTATTTATTTACTCTTGACAAATTAAGGGATTTGACCCAAATCAAATACCTTTTCCGTCCAACAAATATAATAAAATATTCCATAAAAAGTGGATCTAGATCTGGTTAACCCATGCACCAAGATCTAGAATCACCCAATATTTTGTTATAAATAGGAGGGTTTTTCCTACCATTCTTCACCTTTTGTTGCCTATTAGATCACTCTGGATCTATACACTTGGTCACCATTTTCTGCCATTTGCTGTGTGAGCTCCCTTTGAGTTCCATTCTTTGTGTGGGTTTTCTACACCAACAAGAGAGAGAGATTTTAGATCTGAAGTGCTGAGGACTTCCAAGAACCCATCCCACTAAGAAGAATTGGATACGCCTTCTTGTTTTCCTCCCAGGTGCCCGATTAATACAAAAATTCTTTCAAAAATTGTTGTTGTCTTGTCTATTGGTATATGGAGCAAACCCTTACTTTTTCTACTTAATGTCTTTCCATGCATAGATCTGGTTTTTGCAGCTCTTTTATGTTCAACTAACCGCAGATCTGAAGATATTGGCAACCACTTTTGTTGTTAGGGCTATTAGTTATGCGTAGCTAAAGTGGTCCTTTTTCGTACACTTCGACAAAGGATTCATACTAACACTAAGTTGGACTATGGAACTAGAATGCAAAATAACATACATTGACCTCTGTTGACAAAGTGCAAATGAATATATAGTATTACCTGAAAAAATATTACGTTTAAAGCAACATAATACATTACAATGAAAGTTACATACCACAGCACAACTATTTTCAGAGATGCAACTTGCTTCATTTCTTCTATAAGTCGAAGAACTCTGTAAAGGTACACCAAAAGTGTATCGATTTCCTCCTTCATTAAAGGAGCCATATCCTTGTTTCAGGAAGCCTTCATATACCTCAAGTTGTATAAAAAACACAATATTTCACATAGAAAATAAATTGTGTCAGAAAAATGCTTAGATTTGGGGGAAATAAAATCATAAACTCAGAATATCATGTTTGGTAGGCATAAACAATAGGAATATATTCCCATGCTACTAGAAAGTCTAAACCAAAAGCCACAAGGACTATTGCTAACAAATTCATACTCAAGCAGTTCACATTTTTATAAGTCTCTGTCGATAGCATTGATATATTTCAATGACTTGAAAAGTAAGTCCATTGCCAACTAGCCTTAAGTTCTTCAGGATATATCTGCAATATTGTGTTAAGACAAGAAGAAAAAGAAAGGGACCTGATAATATTTTGAATTGATACTTCTACTTGAAGAACTTGGAAGCATACCGTCCTGATTGGTAAAAAAGAATTGTCAACTCCAGTAAGATACTTCTACTTGAAGAACTTGGAAGCACTACAATATACTGTCCTGATTGGTAAAAATAAGTTTTAGTAGTAACAGTATAAAGTTTTGTTGGTTGTATAATTGGTGGGGTTGTATTTCTGGTGGAT
Organism: Pinus albicaulis; assembly: GCA_034641835.2. Lineage (NCBI taxonomy): Eukaryota > Viridiplantae > Streptophyta > Pinopsida > Pinales > Pinaceae > Pinus > Pinus albicaulis. Next base: position 925,190,943 of record CM076570.1, read on the forward strand.
CTGCCTATTTTGGGCCCCTAAAGTGCAGCATCTCAATCACACGAGTGATTTCAGATTTTATCGGTTCTCCCTTTGCAATCACAAGAGAGACATCTTGATATGCGGCGTCGCCATAGGAAATTTACTTTTTCATGCATGTTGGCATCCATTATAATTACCTACTAACCCATGTGCCTACACAAAATCATATAAAAATACAGAAAAATAAATTATAAAATAAATCACTCCACTCTGTAAGACTATGTAAGCATTTATGAGCTTGGTAATTACTCTCTCCTGTCTGTTAATGGAATCCTATAAAGAAATTTCTCGTATCCTACCTGTGGTATGTATAATATTAGAGGGTATTAATCTTAAGCTCTATGCTCTACCACCATATATGCACATCACAAGTTCATTACAGGCACACTACGTGATTATGCTCCGCTTTGTCTGCCTCAGAAGTATATGTTGATTGAACCTAGGTGTATTATTTATAAAACCGGTGATAGCATGTTTTTATGTATCATTGATAGCATGTTTTATTGTATAATTGGTTTGTTTTACAAATTTGTGAAATAGGAGGCTCTAACCATATCTGTACTGGTCTAACCATATTCGACACATGTTACATAATTTACAGTCCCAGTATCTGAATGTGCAAAAAAGAAATTAGCGGGTTTCCTGTAGCTTTCGCATATTGAACTTCTCCAATACCCTATTGTTCCATCCAAACCGCAAGTATTGTTTAGGGATGTATATAGGTTAGTGTTATTTGAACATCATGGGTTGTTTTCCTGAGTGTAGATGTAGTCCACATGAGCAGCTAGTGTGCATCTCATCAAACATTTTTCTTCCTCATCAACGTCGTTGCATCAATGATACATAAAACATGCTATCACTGGTTGAGGAAGGGTGTTCTTAGAGAATTTTTGGAGACTTATTCTTTCTATTCTTTAACCTAGGTATCATGCTTTATTTGGAGTGAATCTTGCTTTTGTTTGATAGGTTATATTTCTCTTGGATAGGATCTTGCTTATGTTTGATGGGTTATATTTGGCTTGGATAGGAGCTTGCTTGTGTTTGATGGGTTATATTTGGCTTGGATAGGAGCCTGTTTTGGAGGGGCTCCCCATGAGTTTGCCTGCAAAGAGAGAAAAAATCTAGTGAAAAGAAAAGACGGTGAAGAAGACTGCTAAAAATTTATAAAAAATGGAGTTCACTGGGGAAACAACAGCGAAGGCAAAAGAATGACATGAAAAGACATGTTGAAAATATTGGATAGGTGAGATATAATCACAAGGCCAAAATTGTCATTAGTCAACTTCTATAATAGAAAATAGTGCATCAATGAGAGGAGATGAAAGTAAAAACTAACCTATTAATCTTCATATAAGCATTATTGCATTAAGAACTGAGCAAGTTTCATGTGAGAGACTGTCATAATGCAAGATAAGTTGGGTTTCGATCTGTCTACCACTCAGTTGAAAGCTATCAAACAAGTATGCAATATCTTAAAGCTAGAATTGACATAATACAATGAAGTGGGTGGAATTTCCAATAGGTTCCTATGGAATTTCATAAGAACTGCAGACATCAGCATATAATATAGGCCCTGACATTACACAAACACAGGACATGAGACTTTAATCTTTGAATAGAGGACACATTGAGAATTTAATTCATCCTATCTCTTTTAACATTTGTGCCAGAGAAATTTAACTGAGGGAAAACTCCACTGAGACGTTGAACATGGGAAATTCCAATTGTACCTATGATTTTGTAGCGATATACAAGGGCTGGAAGTAGTTATTTAAAGAAATAATGATTTAATATAGCAAGCGTGATTTTTTTAAATTTTTCTGCCACTACATCCAAATGAACAATATAGTAAACCCAAAAAAAATGGAAACCATTCCTAGAAATCCCACATTAAATGTACAATGTTAAAATTTAAAACTAACCACTCCATTAAAAACTCACTCCAGGAAGCTAACTGGAACTTAATTGGAAGAATAAACCCTTCATTTAACTTGCTGACTAGAGGTGAAAAATGAATGTTCTATATGGATATGCTTCAACCTGGAATAGTAATTGACCAAAGAATAATTGAATCATTTGAAGCATTATTGATCATTATTATGTGATAATTGGTAATTTTTCATTGAAATTGAAGTTCAGACATTACAGTCCTTCACTTCATGATAAGCCAACGAAAAACAAGGTTCTTATTAACAGTTAGCAACATCCAATTACCATTGCCAACTGTTATTTACGAGAAAACAGGATTGACGAGACAGTCGCACATGACTCTAAGACATAATGTGGGTGGGTGATTTACTGTCCATCCCTTTTGGAATTGTTTAAGAACATATACGGGAACACATCTGCAGATGCCCCTGGGTTCAAGAATAGTTGCAGAATGGGGAGAATACTCGATACCTCTTTCAATGTTGTGACAATTTAAGCATTGGGGTTTGCAATAAGGAAGGTAGAAGGAAGTCAGGAAATGTACCAGTGGTATAGCCAGGGCATCTATCTAGATTTGAGCTGCCATCAGAACAGTAAAAAATAAATGTTGTGGGTTTTAGAGTGTCATAACCAAAACTACCCTCATTGTCCAAACAAGCGTCCTAGGTTCGATATCTGTTGGTGTCCACATTCCATGTTGTTTCAAAGCCGAATGAGAGGGATGTGATCATATCTCCATTCTCTGTGAGTGGAAGGTTTTTAGTAACTGGCAGTTGAATATGGATTTGGCAAAATTGTTTCCCAGATTCTGGATTGGAAATGCAGTACCAATCATGGCCGCATACACGCCATTTTTGAAAACTCTCTCCACTAATACTTTCTTTGTGCTTCCAAAGCATGAGATTGGTGTCTGCACTGGCCACATGAAAATGAGCAGCTCCTTTGATCATTCCATCCATCTCATTCTTGTTTCGCAAGGAAGCACCCCCATTTCGAGTGGTGAAGGATTTGCCTTTAGCTCTGTGGCCCTAACTGCACTTGTTACTGGTGCATCTGCTTGTTCGAATGATGGTAAGAAAATGCCTTTGGTTATGGATTAATTTCACCTAGTGCTGCTCCTGCTACCCTTTCTTTAGCTTCCTTTATCTATGCTCCTAGTGCTAGTGGTTCTAGGTGAACAAGGTCAATCTCCTTTCCTGCTGCTATCTTTACTGCTCCCATTTCAAGCGTTGCTAAGGGTCTCGATCTTGATCCAGAAGGGTTGCTATGGGCTATCGAACTAAGGGATCTTACTCTGTTGCCTACTATTCCCCTATCTATGTCCTCATTACTGAATAATAATTTGTTGCTAGTAAAGAAAAAAGTAATAACCAAAGGTCCATTATTTTATAGTGACAGGAAGAATACACTCCACTGAAGCCCACGAGAGGAGAATCTGCCAGGGGCTGCTGCTGGCCTAAATCACGCTTACATTACAAACATGATTATCTCACAAAAGTGCAATATTCCATCTTGGACTTTACTGATGGTGTACAATATGGCCTCTTGGTATCCTTCAACGAGCATAATTTCAAGAATCTCTGACCTCTTTCAATGACAACATATATAGCTCACCTATGATTCACCAGGATTTGTGTGCGATGAATTATGTGTTGTTGCAGGGACTTCTAATCAATGGTCAATTCCCAGAACCCTAGATTGACAGTGTTACCAATGATAACGTTGTTGTGAATGTGTTTAACTTGGATCAGGCTTCCTTAATATCATGGTAAGTTCTTCCTGTTCTCTCTGTGTATTGGTTGATTGAAATTCATGGGGTGTTTTTAATGCATGGAGGTCCTTACACACATTATGCTACAGGAGTGGTGTCCAACAATGGAGGAAATCATGGGAAGATGGAGTTTTTGGAGAAAACTGCCCTATTCCACTAGGAAAGAACTTTACATAGAAGTTATAGGTGAAGGATGAGATAGGAAGCTACTACTACTTTCCATTGCTGTATATGCAGAAAATGGCAGGGGAATTTGGAGTACTAACTATTTCTAGTAGGCCCCTCATCCCTATTCCATTCCATCATCCTGATGGTGATATCACTATGCTTATAGATGACTGGTACAAGTCCAACGTAACATTAAGTTATTGATCCATCCCAGAAACAAAATACATCTTTGGAATTTACAAAGAATGGATATGTTCAACTTCAGTCTGCCACTGAAATGCTCTCTTGCACTGCATCAATGTCTCACCATTTTGTACCTTTGCGAAGATCCGTAGAAGAACACTTGATGTGGGAATATCTCTTGGTAATCCTAATGTTGTTCTCACTAATGGGCATGGGCTACCATACCAAGCATCAATTACAGTGGATCAAGGTATTAGATTGCTAATCTCTATAACAAGCTAGTTTACTAGATCTAGTATAGGTGTTGCTAGGGAATGAAAGTTTCACAAGATCCAATTTTTATATATTTATTATCAATTCGTTTACTTATTTTCTGATATATAAAATGACCTATCTGTTTATGTGGAATAAAAACATACCAGCTCCGCATTTCAAATGTGGGATTTCCATCATCTTTGAACTTCAGGATTCAAGGTCACAAACTCAAGCTTGTGGGGGTGGAAGGATCTCACACCGTTAAAAATCCCTATCATTCTCTTGACATTCACGTTGGCCAAACGTACTCTGTTTTGGTCACTGCAGACCAGCCACCTCAAGAATATTACATGGTTTCATCTACTCATTTCATCACTCCTGTTATTTCTACAAGTGGCATTTTGCACTATATAAATTCCCAGAATTCCCAGAAGTGGAATTTTCTAATCAATGGTCAATTACTGGGACCCCAGATTAACAGTGTTACCAATGATAACATTGTTGTGAATGTGTTTAACAACTTGGATCAGGGTTTCTTAATATCTTGGTAAGTTCTTCCTGTTCTCTCCGTGTATTGGCTAATTGAAATTCATGGGGTGTTTTTAATGCATGGAGGTCCTTAGACACGTTTTGCTACAGGAGTGGTGTCCAACAATGGAGGAAATCATGGGAATATGGATTTTTTGGAGCAAACTGCCCTATTCCACTAGGAAAGAAATTTACATAAAAGTTATAGGTGAAGGATCAGATAGGAAGCTATTACTACTTTCTATCGATGTATATGCAGAAAGTGGTAGGGGGATTTGGAGGACTAATTGTTTCTAGTAGGCCCCTCATCTCTGTTCCATTCCCTCCTCCTGATGGTGATATCACTCCGCTTATAGGTGACTAGTACAAGTCCAACGTAACAATAAGTTATTGATCCATCCTAGAAACAAAATACATCTTTGGAATTTACAAAGAATGGATATGTTCAACTTCAACTTGCCACTTATCATTTCACCTTGGATACAAACTTATCATTCTCTTTTGAACAGAGAAGCATACTTTCATTACAAAATATTTCATCCAAACTATGTTAACTTTAAGAGCTAAAGCATAAAATATTACAGAAACAGAAGAAAACATCCAAATGGTGAATTAATGAATAACACTAAAATAAAAATCGTAACATATAAAAATATCAGCATAAAAGACAAAAAATAAAGAAAGCATTTACCAATGGACACTACAGATTTGTCAGGTCATATAGATGACTGCACAATAAATGTTATCATTTATGTCACATTATACATCAATGATAGAATGTAGTACATACTAATGCCAATCATTCTATAAACTCTGAGATACCTTCACCAAATATCTTACTCATTGGGATCTCTCATGCACGCTCACACTACAACCATGAGATGAAGATAATAGAATATAGAGAGAGGTCGCATGGCATAAACCATGGGCTACAAATCCATGAACCCAAAACCATGTGCCAAAACTATGTCGAAACCATGTACCAAAACCACTACACTGTAGAAGACATTTTCCCATTCAGCAATTATCTTTTCCATGGTAGTGCTCGAATGGAATCACTACACCAAGTAAATTTATCTCCATTCACTGGTTTTGTCAATACATCTGTAGCAATTTCCTCTATCCCGCATTTCCTCAAGATAACTATGCTGACATCTGCCATTTCTCTCACACAATAGAGAACTTTTAAATTTCTTCTCCTTGCTTGATTCCAATATCTTCACATAACATCCTCAACCAAATCACTTCCTTGGAAACCTCAATGGTGGATATATATTGTGCCTTGGTACTAGAAAAAACAATGTGCTATTTTTTGCTCATCTAGCTAATTTCTGCTCCAGACAAAGTAAAGAGATAGGCACCAATAGATTTTCTTTCACCTATATCTCCTGACCAGTGTACATCCGCATATCCATGCAAAACTGGGACTTTTATTTCAAGACATTTCTTCCCTTACAGTGTAGGCCCAAATCCATGGTGCCACATAGGTATTTACAACAATCCTATGCTGCTTCCCAAGATTGGCCATGAACCTATTACCACTCCCACCACTTGTGCAACAACATCTAATCTAGTGTATACCATAACATACATAAGTGATCCTCCAGCACTGAAAAATAGTTTCCTTTCCATCTCTTCCTCATCTTTCGTTGTCTTGGGAAACATGTATTTTCAAAAATTGACTCCCACTGAATAAGGAGTCCCCATAAACTTACAGCACATCATCCCAAACTCTTGAAGTATCCCATGAATATACTTCTTTTGGCCCCACCAAAATTTTCTACTCTGACAGTCCCTTTTCACTTTGATGCCAAGCATATAATGAATAACTCACAAGTCTATCATATCAAATTCTTATTCAGTTAGCCCTTGGTGATGTTAACAAGCTCTTTGCTATCACTAAAAGACAAATGTCATCTATGTATAGCAAAACAAAAATATGATTTTCACCTTTATTGTTGATGTTGATTCAATGATTAGCCTTGGCCAATCAAATATTTGTCATATTTTTTATACCATTCCCTTGGAAACTACCTAAGCCCATATAAGAACTTCTTTAACTTTCACACCATGTTTTCCTTTCCCTCTGTAACAGAACATGTCGATTGCTCCATATAAATTTCTCGTTTGATATTTCCATGCAAGAATCTTATTTATACATCCATTTGTTCTATCTTGAATCCCATGGTGCTATCCATGCTACAAACATCCTAATCGAGGCTATCTTAACCACTAGAAAGAGTTTCCTGGTAATCTACTCCTTATTCAGTTAGCCCTTAGTGACATTGATAGAACCCACTTGCTTGGTAAATGTCAAGCCCCTAGGTTTTATCAACAAGTTGGAAGCTTGAGAACTATGCACTTGCAACACCTTTCCAGCCACTCACAGACATCCTTCCTCAAAGTTTGTGAAATAATACTGGTATGTTGACTACTTTTTAAGCTTTCCATTCATGTCACCAACCTTCTACTCAATCTCACATTAATCTCACATAAATCCCGAATTTTGTGGCTTAGATGTGGCGTAAATCTTCATGCAGAAATATAAAGTGCAGGAAATAACTAATGGATTGTTGGCGCCATGATTTCGTTCTCCTATTATTTTTAAGTCCAATTTGGTATAGTCAATGATACAGGTGAACTAGTTAATGCTCCATATCCTCAAATTTGGGCCAAACCTTGTGCCACATTAACGATTATTGCAATTGTGTTTAATTTGAAAGTTAGCACTCTTTCAAGGGGGGTAAGATAATATTTCATATTTCCAAGGGGATGCTAAGGTTATCAAAACTATTCAATGCGAAGGTGAGTATTCCTCATTTCCTTCTTATTTTCTATGAGTCAATATGTTTTGATTTAGATTCTCTCCTAAGATCTATAAAATTCCCTCCTAGCTTTTTTCCTTGTTCATATCTAGAGCTTTAAACACTCTTAGATCTCTATATTCTATCTTGAGTGCCTGATTTTCCACACAATCTTCTTATGGTAGTGCTTCTAATATGATAAAATTCAATATTATGAATGACTGGCTAACCTGTTTTAACCATTTTAGTTGTTTTAAATGCTCCCAATTTTTTGGATAAGCTTTGCCTTTCTGGTGTTTATGATTATCTAAGAGTCCCCTTTTACTGCAATATCTTGGAAACCAAGCATTTTTAATCTCTTATCTCTACAATGAAGGAATTGACTTTGTCCTGCTTATTTGTATAATCCCCTAATCCTTTCGTTGAGATTTTTGTGAACTGACCCCTGTGATCCAGAAGGAAGTCTCTTCCAAAACATGCTTTCTGGGGTTTTCTTTTGTTATCCCATTGAAATTGATCTTTATTTGCCCCTCCCTTGGAGGTTTCCAAGATTCCTTGGGAGTAAGCAGCTCTCCCTCATCAGGAATGTACAGGCATAACATACCTCTTTTGGGCATCCAGGTTTGAACCTAGTCATTGGCTAAGGCAACTTGTATTTGTTAGTTAGACCACTCTAGGGAATAAACTTTGAACCTGTATAAATATTATCAATAGCTCCCGCTGGCAAATGTTTGATCCTATTAATTCTATGCTAGAATCCATTATTCATGTCAATAAACTATTGTCTATTTGACTGCCTTTCTTACAAGACTTGCATTTATATAGGTTCTTGTTATAATATAGTTATATAATTTCCTCAACAAGCAATTCATTCCATTTAAATCAGATCCATGAAGCAAAGATTTGAAAAAATGTTTGGAATTCCTCTAAGTTAACAGCAGTTGACATGAGTATTGGTTCCCTTAAATTGAATGATTGTTAGTAGAGAGGCATCGAATCGGCACTGGAAATGAAAGTCCATAGTTCGGATTTTCATAGTTTTCAGCCCTGATAAATCATAGTAGGTATCAAACACATAAAATAAACCTATAGATTTCAGGTTACCAGTCCCTGCCCTGAAACCATCCCTCATTGCAGTATAAGAAGACTCAACCAAAAGAGCCACAAAGGTTCCAGAATCGATAATAACTCCGCCATTGCCAGTAGCATAAAATCAAATGCATATAAAAATGTTGAATTCAATACATAGATGCTACATGGCCTGATTACACTATATGGGCACATTATGCCTTGACCTCTCCCCTCATACTTACTATCTACTTCTATTCTTGTCTCCACCTCCCTAATTCCCGTAAGCTTTCAAATGCTTCATTAAAACATAGAAATGATAACTATTTCGGTTTGGATCCTATAATATTGCTACAATTGATCCTAAGATCTTGCCAATATTTATCTCCTACAATATGTCATACCTTAACAACGTAGATTTTCACTCAACTAATTCTCTCTAGAAACTCCTTTAATAATTTAAATAATTACAAAATTACAGAACCCACTCCCTTGGTAAATGTCAAGCCCCTAGGTTTTATCAACAAGTTGGAAGCTTGAGAACTATGCACTTGCAGCACCTTTCCAGCAGATCACAGACATCCTTCCTCAAATCTTGTGAAATCATACTGGTCTATTGACTACTTGTTAAGCTTTCCATTCATGTCACCAAGCTTCTACTCAATCTCACATTAATCTCACATAAATCTCAAATTTTGTGGGCTAGATGTGGGGTAAATATGGGTGCATAAATACAGAGTGTAGGAAACAACAGTTGGAATGTTGGCGGCATGATTTCATTCTCCTATTATGTTTAAGTCCAATTTGGTACAGTCAATGATACATGTGGACTAGTTAATGCTCCATATCCTCAGATTTGGGCCCAACCTTGTGCCACCTTAATTATTATTTCAATTGTGTTTCATTTGAAAGTTAGCACTCTTTCAAGCAGGGCAAGATAATATTTCATATTGCCAAGGGGATGCTAAGGTTATCAAAACTAGTCAACACGAAGGTGAGTATTCCTCATTTCCTTCTTATTTTCTATGAGTCAATCTGTTTTGATTGAGATTCTCTCCTAAGATCTATAAAATTCCCTCCTAGCTTTTTTCCTTCTTCATCTATGGAGTTTTAAACACTTTCAAATCTCTATCTTCTAGCTTGAGTGCCTGATTTTCCACACAATCTATTACTCTTATGTTAGTGCTTCTAATCTGATAAAATTCAATATTATGAATGACTGGCTAACCTATTTTAACCATTTTAGTTGTTTTAAAAGCTCCCAATTTTGGGGATAAGCCTTGCCTCTCTAGTGTTTATGATCATCTGAGAGTCCCTCTTTACTACAATACCTTGGAAACCAAGCATTTGTAATCTCTTATCTCTATAATCAAGGCATTGAGTTTGTCCTGCTTATGTGTATAACCCCCTAATCCTTTCATTGAGATTTTTGTGAACTGAAGAGTCTAGAAAATATGGCAAGTATGTTGTAGAAATTGATGAGGATGATCAAAATGATGATACGTGTGTTCTATGTGGTGATGGGGGAGACTTGATCTATTGTGACAAATGCCCTTCAACATTCCATCAAGATTGTTTGGGATAGAAGAGTGTGCCTGAAGGTGGTTGGTATTGTCTGAATTGAACATGTGGGATTTGTAAAAGTGTTGCGTATGTTGGTGAAAATATAGGTGGGAAAAGCGCAGTTGTTCTTTTCTATGAATAGTGTGAACATGAATATCACAAAAAGTGTCTTCATATGAGAGGAATCGACTCAAAAAGATATTTTTTAATGGGCTCTTCCTTTTGTGGATAGGCCTGCAAGAAGGTTTCTTCAGGCCTCGAGTCCCTCCTTGGGGTTCCAAATTCCCTTGAAGGGGGCTATTCCTGGAGTCTTCTTAGGCATTTTTATGAAGATCAACAAATGTCATCGACACAGGGGCTGAGCATAGCTAAGATGGAAGATTGCAATGCAAAGGTGGTCTCACATGATTTCTCATATTGTTATGGATGAATGTTTTGTGCCTATAATAGATACAAGGACAAACATAGACGTGGTCTCACATGTTGTGTTTAGCTACTGGTCAAATTTCAATCAATTGAACTATAAAGGCCTCTACACTGTGATATTGGAGAAATATTATGAATTTATTTCTGTTGCATCAATCAGAATTTGTGGAAGATGCTTAGCAGAGATGCCTCTTATAGGAAATCGTCATCATTTTCGATGCCAAGGAATGTGTCTCCGCTTGGTGAATGCAATTGAGAAGATGTTAGCATCACTCCAAGTGGAAAAGCTAGTTTTACCAGCAATACCTAATCTATTGCCATCATGGACTGCAACCTTTAGCTTCAACCCCCTGGAAGATTCAGATAAGTAGGAAATTAGAAATCTCAATCTAATGGTCTTTCCAGAAACGGATCTGTTACAGAAGCAACTATGCAAGAAAGAAATACCAAAGGATGAAGTCACAAGAGAAAAATAATGTACACATAGAGAGTCTATCACCTGCACAGAAGATATGCAACATCAGACTAAATTTTGAGTAAAAGAGAAAGTAATTTTTGATAATGTATTGTCTATCTCTAGTGGTGGCACTATAAGTTACACCAAAATTGCTGAAGATTTTGCTAGTGAGCCAGCACATATTGATAATATGGAGAGTGATTCCTATGTTAACCTAAGTGATTCTGATGATAAACTGGGCGAGTGCTCCTAACCTTGTATGTAAGTATCATGGTTTTGTACTCTTCATTTAGCTCCATCTAGTGTATTTGCATTCTGAAAATGGTATCCATACGTGGTTTAATTACACAGTAAATTATATTAGGTTAAATCTATAATACCTTGTTGCACCATCAGGCTTATGACAATTTCAATGCTCCACCAAGTTACAGGGATGAGGGGATGTTTTTAAAGATCCCCCCCAAAAATTTTACAGGACATTATAGGGGACATCATTTTCTCTAACACAAGGGACCTGACCACAAGTAATAATATATCAAAAAACTTACAATACTTGCATATATATAGGTTCTTGTTATAATATAGTTATAGACTTTCCTCAACAAGAAGTTCATTCCATTTAAATCAGATCCATGAAGAAAATCTTTGAAAAACACTTTGGAATGCCTCTGAGTTAACAACATGACATGAATATTGGTTCCCTTAAATTGAATGACTGTTAGCAGAGAGGCGTCGACTCAGCACTGGAAATGAAAGACCACAGTTGGTACTTTCATAGTTTTTAGCCCTGATAAGTCATAGTCAGTATCAAACAGAGAAAACCCACCTACAGATTTCAGGTTACCAGTCCCTGCCCTGAAGCCATCCCTCATTGCAGTATAAGAAGACTCGACCAAACGAGCCACAGAGGCTCCAGAATCGATAATAACTCTGACATTTCCAGTAGTATCCACCCTAAACATAGAGGCAGGGATGGAGGTGAGACTTATCGAGCACGGTGTGAATATTATATATTTGGGTACTGCATTTCACCAAAAATTAGGGAACTAGAGGTTCTAGACATGCTCCTGTCAACTAAATAGTAAAAACTAGTTTGTTGAACTGTGCCCCTGTCTAAGATGGAAACGAGAGTATCCCTCGGCCCAGATCCATTCTTCTAATCACTTTATTTTTATTTTTATGAAGGGGACTTACAATAAGATATAGTAATTAAACTTGATAAAGAATACATTTCCACCCAACTATTTAATTAGGAACCCTAGATAACCCAACAATAGCCATGCCTAAAGTTATATTACTCTATTATGGAACCCGAAAACTATTCCAATTGTTTATTATCTGATATGAATTTCACACTATTATGAAACATAAAATGATCCCAGAAATTCTCTATCAAATAAAGGGTTCAAGATTTTTTCCCTAGTGGGAATAATTCCATCCAAATAGTGGCACACTAGGATGTAAAGAAAAATCCACTCATTGGAATTGCTGAAGGATCATTCCCCACACAGAGAGATTAAGGGTTCTGGCCTCCTTATGTAGACACAGCAATGTCAGTGCCACATATAGGACTCACAGCAGTAAGAATAATACAAGAAATTGAGATTGCAGGCATGGTTACCTTTATCAGTCCATACACCTTCGTTGATATTTACCCTAGGTTTTTATTCTTTTTCAATGAACTGGTAGATATCGAACGAGAACTAGAATGGATCCAACTCACCTTTGGTGTTATGAAGTCGCAAGTATTGCAGCTCTATCCCACCATTTTCCGAGCCTGAGCTCTACAAATGCTTGATTTTGTCACTTGTTTTCTTCTCGCTTCTCGCTCTTCATTATTCCTCCCTATATTATTTCGTCTCCCCGCCATTCCCACTGCATTCTCTCTCCTTTTCCCCTCTTTTGCTGTGTTCCCCTTGTATTCTTATACTTGCATCATCCATCTGGTTAGTTAGAGCTCGCCCTTCTAGCACAACCTCATATGGCCCCCTATCCCTCCTAACTCATCACTAGAAAATAGTTTTCTTTGGCCACCCTCTTTCATGCCATTTTCCCGCCTCCCATTTTCCCTCCTCCCAGGTTGGCAAGGTGTGTGTGGGAGAAAAAAAAAACTTGTTCAATGTTGAAAACTATCTGTCAGCCGTTGATGGTTGAGTCTCTCCCTCCGCACCCCAGGTTTACAAGGTCTCGGTGCTTAATTCCCCTCTCCATCACTGAAATCCATTATAACTTATAATTGTGCACTATAGATATCAATTATGTATATTTCAACTTTGAATATTTAGTATAGTTCAACTTTAGGTTATTGTTTTTGAGGTCCTACCTAGTGTATTTAAAGGTTTAAAGGTATGTATGTGGTCCTTTAAGGAATGGCCATTATGATTAAGGTCTTATTTAGAATTCATTTATTAATTAATTTAGGTTAGTGGTTAAGGTTTTATTTAGATTTCATTTATTAATTTATTTATAGACATAGTGCATTTATTATTTCTAGTATATTTATTATAATTATGTGAATGTAATTTCAATATGTATTTCTAAACATAAAAAAATATATATAATATCATACTGATTTGAGATGACTATGGTAATATTTACATTATGTGCCTAAATGTGCTATTACTGAGACCCTTAACACAATATGTACTTGTTTACCACATGACCAGGGTGATTACCTAAATGATCAAGTAAATAAATCCAAAATTTCAAGGGATAGGCATACAAAGAAGTATAAAGAATAATATGAGAACTGAATGCTTACTGGACTAAATAAAACACCTCGAAACAATTGACCATTAACCGGCAGTAATGAGATATCCAGAGTCAAAAACTCCATCGATGTTATCATGAACTTCAACCCCTTCCTACATGTAAAATGATCAAAATAGCAATACATGTATGACTATTCTTGTCATATAAATAAAGTAAACCTTCAAAGCATTTTTTTGCATGGGAATTGAATAAAGCATATTTTACTTACCAGATTATGGACTACAACCATTCCTACAATTGCAATTCTTGGTGGCATATTATTAGATAGATGTTGAATTTTTGGTCTTAGTTCAGAACAATTTTTGAAGTGAGATCTTGGGAAATATTGTTTGGGGCATGTTCAATTAGAGAAGGGTCAATGGGAGCCAGAGTTTGTGAGACATTATGTGCAAGCAATGGCATTGTCTAACTTAGAAGACCTACATGCAAATAGAAGAACTAATTTTCCTTTTGATTTTATTGCACTTCAAGAGGGGTCGATGTTTGATGTTGTTGATGAGGCATTTGATGTTTAATTTTTCATTGTTGTCTTTACTGATGATTCTGGTTTTGTTGAACAAAAATGCCAAAGGGTTATGGAGGATACCTAGCAGTGGAGTTGGGAAGATTACATGGAGATGTTTTTTATGAACTGCTTGCTCTTGATGGGATTGAGAAGGAGAAGATTGTTGCGAAAGTGAATGTGACTATCCTTCTTGTTCTACTTCAAGATCTAGTCATTTAAAATGGGCCATCTTTTTCTATTTCAGTTGAGGATTGTCTGAAACATTAGTCCAAGAAAAACAGCTTAGGTATACCCACATTGTTGATAATATCGATAAATAAATCAATCTTCAATTATAGTATTCCATGATTCAGATGTAAGAATTACAAAGTATATTGTACTTCTCTATTGTTGCCATTTAAAAAGGTATTTTCGTTTCCAAGGAAAACTAACATTGATTTATAGTTTGGCACTCTACTATGTGGAATATGAGAGATTGTTCATGTATTATAGTTTGGCACTCTACTATGTGGAATATGAAAAATTGTTCATGTATTATAGTTTGGCACTCTACTATGTGGAATATGAAAAAGTTTTCATGTATTATAGTTTGGCACTCTACTATGTGAAATATGACACAACATATTGAACAGATGGACAATAGAGGATCGCTGATCCTAATGGCAGCATGTAGGATGGTTTATCTTAATAACCCCTAGCAACATGTGGGCCTGTGTAGCTAGTTGGTTATTTAAACAATTTTCCATTTAACCAAACCACCATACACGTGGGATATTGTGGAAATTTTGATATTTGTAATATATGGATTCTTCTTTCATTCCATGCCAATATTTAGCATTAAAATGCAAGGTATGATGTGATAATCAAAACAATTATAAGTTGAGGGACCAAAAGAAGGTACTTTTAAAATTTGTTTATGGGTTTGATGCCCCTTGAAATCTAGATTACCATTTTGAGTCACTTCATTTCCAATTCATACATAAAATTTATGCTTGAAATGGTGATTGATATTCTTGATCTCTACACTGCTATAAATTAGATTTTATATAGTTATGCATAAATTCTTCATGCCGATTGAAATGAGTTTTGAATAGATTCAAAACTCATTTCAATCACTAATATCTATAAATATCATTTCATCTCGCTTTGTAATCATGCCAATCCATCATTGAATTAAAGTGTTATTTCCAAAACAATGGTGTTAGAATATTGAAAATATGCATAAACATATAATACTATAAGGAAACCATAACTTTACTAATTTAACACCCTATCCATCATAACAACATTTAATCAACAAAAGAAAGGAGACCACAAAGGAGAGGATATTTCAAAGAGTAATGGTTTGAGTTACCATCACCAACCTAAAAAATATCTAGGACTGGAGATGCTAAAAAAAAGAAAAGAAAATTGTTGGACCGTTGAGAGCTTTGACTAGAGAAGTAAATACATGAACTGATGGTTTAAGAAGGGGTTTATGGTGTTTAACACATCATGTGAGTAAGGAAGGGTTATATATCTCTCTTTATTGAGAGTTGTAGAAACTACTATAGCATGGCACACTATAGTTAGGAAATAAATGGTAAGGATCAACCCAACTATATGTAAAAGTACATAGGTATATAGCTAAATGGCCACATAATTTATACAAATCCTTAATTAATTCTTTGGGTGTTGAGGAAATTGTTGGCTTACTATGTTTCCATGCAAAGCAAGGAAATAGTGAAGACAAATTGGATAGTGGAGGGAGTGGTGGTGCTTGAATACATTATAAAAGGGGATGATATGTAAGAAAATCACGCCTGCATTATAAAGAGCCTATGATTGACCTTTTTCTAAGAGAATTGTTTGGGATTATCTCCTTTAGATTGTAGATGTTGGAGATTTAAATTTTTTGTGATTCACATTGATAAGGAAACGTGCTTAAGCATTGGAAGTCCCGAATGACAATGGATGTGCTCCAAATGAGAATTTATGTGTCCTGAATGAAAATACTATGCTCCAAATGAGAATGTCTACACTCCAAATGAGAATATTCGTGTCCAGAATGAGAATGGCTATGTAAATGGTTGTAATGTAATTTATAAAATTATCCATATTTCCATTTTTAATGTCATTTATAAAATTATCTCCACCATTATGGTGAAAATTATAAAACCACTTTTCCCCAGTCTCATATCTCCAAGAAATACTAGTTTTGTTGAAGGCTTCCAAATTTTGGATGGAATCATCACTTCCCGGGAAGTTTCCCTCTCTCTTAACAAACTTAAAATTCTTGGTATGTTGATCAAGCTAGACTTCACGAAAGCCTATGATCCCCTTAGTTTGTCCTACCTCTGTAGTATCTTGAAGGCTTATGGTCTCGATTCCAGATGGATTAGTTGTGTCTCCTCCCTCATTTCTTCAACGGTATTTTCGATCATGATTAATGGATCCACTTCCAAAACCTTTAATCCATCTAGAAGTATTAGGAAAGGAGATCCCATGTCTCCCTTTCTTTTCATCATGGATGTAGAAGGCTTGGGAAGATATATCAAATTGGCCTCCCAATCATCTCATCTTAAAGGCCTTCATCTATGGGGTAATTATCTCTCTATCACTCACCAGCAAATTGTGGATTGGGATTGCATTTCTTCATAATTTTATTCAAACTCCAATACACCAAGGAAAATACGTGGAGGATATTTGGGGGAAATGTGATTGTCCATAAAATGTAGATCAGATTTGGGGACATTGTAGCTCTTTTCCTTGGACCCTACTAGTTCTTAGAGGTTGTATTTGGAGTGGTTAGTGGGAAAAATCATAATATGCCCAAAAATATTAGTGTTGGAGCACCTATGGTTTGGGAGAAAGGATAATGGGTTCTAGGAGTTAAGGGGTTTAAGGGTTTAGGAGTAAGGGGATGAGGGTAAAGGGTAAAGGGTTAGGGATTAGGGGGTTTAGGGGTTAGGGGGTTGAGGTCTAGGGGGTTTGAGGGTTAGAGATTAATGGCTTAGTGGTTAAGTGCATTAGGGGTCAATGGTTAGCCATCAAGAGCTTATAGGTAAGGGGATTTAGGGGTTAAGTGCCTAAGGGTTGTGGTATCTAGGAGTCATCGGGTTAAGGGGTTAAGGGTTAAGGATTAAGGGTCAAGGTTTAAGAGGATATGGGATTAGGGTTTATGGGGTTCAAGGATTCTAAGTTAGGGGTTAGGGGTTAAGGGGTTATTGGCTTGGGGTTTAACAGATGAAGGGGTTAATTTGTTATTAGTTATGAGTGGAGGGGTTAAGGTATTATGGCTTTGGGCTTAACGGGATAGGGACTTTAGTGGTTATGGGTTAAGTGCTTCTAGGTTGTCATAATGTGGTCCCTAATCCCCTTATCACAACTATTGGGGGTTCTCATATCAATTTCTCTCATTTCCTTACTTATAGGTCCCCTAGCCCCATGCCATAAGGCCTTAAGGCTCCTTCTCATTTTCTAATGTTAGGATTATAGATCTCAGTAAACCATGCATGAACCCCTCACTTCTACCCATCCATGCTTCCCTTATGTCCCCTTGCCCTGTTCAATACACCAAAATACCCCCCTCCCCCAAAATTCATGAGAATTGAACATTTGGGGGCGATAATTTGACAACAGCTTCTAAAAATTTTATTCTAATGACTTTTTTTTGGGGGCAAGGGGTTGTCCAAAAATGCTCCAAAAGTTAAATTTTCATGACCTTTTAGAGCGATACAGGGATTCTAAGTTGAGAACAACAAATACCATGAACAGACAAAGAATCCAATGAGTTGAAGGGCTAAAAAACATACCACCCATACTGAGCCTTTTCATCCAAAGATTATTCCATGTCATGTTTAGTCTCAGATCTATGCTTTGATTGCTCATAAAAATGCTTTAGCTTTCGAATGGCCTCCTCCAATGATTTAGGTTCATCAAACTCAATCATGTCTTTGAATGTTATCGAAAACCCATTGATGAATCATTGAATCTTGTCCTTCTCCTCCTTGAGGTAAGGCACGTATCTCAACAACTCCAAAAGTCTGCTAGTGTACTCCCCGTCGATAATAAAGTCCATATTTAGCTCATAAAACTCTTTTCCTTATCGTCATAGTACCTCTTCGATAGATAATTCTTCTTTAATAGTCTCTCAAACTCACTCCAATTCAACTCCTCTTGAAATATATACAAGAAATGCATCTTGAAACTATTGTAAAACTAGGTACTTGCTCAAGATATCTACATCCTCAACTTCCTTATATTTGTCACTAGAAATATGTACTACAAATAACACACACTTGTTCCTGCAACTACACTTCGTTTGCATAGTTGTCACCATTCTAATTAATGTTTCCTTCTTCTTACCTTGCAAGAATATCTGATCTCCTTGAAAGTAATGTAACAAAAATCTGCAAAGAAAAGGGTGTGGACGTTAGTTAGGATCATTACATAAATAACTGTTGAAATATATGAAAACGTGTATACTAAAAAAACTTTTACTATTTTGTTTATGATTGTAAATTCACAAAATGCAGGAAGACAACGAATAATAAGTGCTCTTCAATGGGAAATGGGACTCGTGATGAGAGCTAAGGCATTTCTAAGTCACCTCATTAGGCTTATACAAATCAAATTATTGTAGTTACATTGTGATTTGATGGCCTAATATTCATAGAGAGCCACATAAAGTTTTCCAACAACCAAAAATCAAATGTTATTTTTTTTGAGATGAAGGATCTAGGTGAGTTGGATTATTACTATGACATTCTAATGACTAGAGATATGCATAATTATAATTATCAAAGCATTATCTTCAAACAATTTTGAATGAAGGACAACAAGCCTATATCGATTTTTCTCCACCAAAACTGAAAATTATCAGACAAAAAATAGCTATAATGATGTTGATGATGAATAAGAGTGTTTGACAGGGAGTGTTAGCAAGTTCTAGGTGTTGAGATTGAACAAGATGATGAGCTTAGTGAAAAGAGTCACCTTCACTAAGTGGGCCCGCAGGCTATTTTTGGCGCAAGTCTATTTTTAGACATGGAGACCATATTTCAGAAGTTGCAGGATGATATTTGTGGATGGTTGCTCAAGTTGGAAAAATAGATGGATTTCTATTTTTAGACATATTGGGCGAAGTCTATTTATAGATCACTGATCTAAAAATAGAAGTGTCGATTATTATTAAGAGCTCTTAATAATAATTAGACCCTAAATAATAACTTATTTTCTTGGAGCATTTAATTTTAGTTAATAGGTGTGGTAGATTAGCTAGCTGAAGGAATTACACAATTCCTAGGGTTTACTAGTGTTCATGCATGGAGGACTCAAGTCAAGACTCAAGCAGCAGAGTTATGATGGAGTTGGTGAAGTAGTTCATGGAGTTTGTTTCAGTTTAACAACATCCTTGGAGTTAAGCTCAATTGAACTAATTGTGTCTATTTCTAATTGATTGATACATTAGTGGGAGTGGAGTGAATTAATTGGTTAAATTAATTCACAAATAATAACTCATTAATCAACTGAACAGAGACAACAGTTAACTACTTGCATGGGAGTTCTAGTGGAGACTCATTGGAGAGATAGGTGAAGGGGCAGTGTGACTATCAGTTGTGACTATGTTGATGCATCCAATGCATCACACATCCATTGGAGATGCCAATGAGGATTGTGTAGTCAAGGAAAGGGTAATTTGAAGTCATTCAGAGCTATTCAAATCTGGGTCAACACAAATAAATCTGATTTGGGGGTTCCACTGCAACAACATTTTCCCCACAACAAGCACAAGATCAAGCCAACATGTGTGATGTGTGCGTTTAAAGAGATGGATAGGTAGATTTACCCTTACGAGAACATGGCACCTTAAAATCTGACCATGATTACTGAGTGCAAGCATTTGTGAAATGGCATTATGAGTGGAGCCTTTTCCAAAAGAAATTATTCATTTACATTACAATATATACAACATGCAGTTAGTGTTCCATCCATGTTAGCGCAAACACTTGATGGTATCAATCCTTAAACTGGTACAAAAAAAATGATTTTATATATTGACATATGGGACAGTCACAAGATGTCAACAAAATCACATACTTATCGAAATCCTCAACCAGGAATATGCTACATTACTTCTTAATGTGCTTTCAACTAGGTAGGCATCAATGACAATCATTACAATGGGTTAAGGGGATCTAAGAGAGAATTATGTAAGGAGTTCCTTCTAGGTAAAGGCCATTGGTATTACTATTGTTAAAGGGGGTGGCCTACAAGGATACATTGGTAGCTACTGATGCAAGAGCATAATTTCAACAATTTATTTCAAAATTTGTATTTGTCCTCCATAAGGTCTTAGATATTTATAGGAGAGGAAGTTGGTTTCCTTGTTGCCATATAATTTTGTAGAATTTCTAATTTCATATTTGGGATAGGAAATTTTAGTAATTTTAGGCATAAGTTAAGATGTTTTTTATTTTTATTTTTATTTTTAAGGCCTCCTAGTCATTAGGAAAGTTGAGTCTTATGATTAGGATTACTTGTGGCATCTTATGTATTTTTCAAAATCCAATACACCAAGGCAAATATGTGGAGGACATTTGGGGGAAATGTGATTGTCCATCAAATGTAGATCGGATTTGTGGAACTTGTACCTCTTTTCCTTGGACCCTACTAGTTCTTAGAGGTCGTATTTGGAGTGGTTAGCAAGAAAAAGCATAATATGCCCAAGAATATTAGCGTTGGAGCACCTATGGTTTGGAATAAAGGATAAGGGGTTCTAGGAGTTAATGGGTTTAAGGGTTTAGGAGCAAGGGGTTAAGGGTAAAGGTTAAAGGGTTAGGGCTTATGGGATTTAGAGGTTAGGGGTTTTAAGGGTTAGAGGTTAATGGCTTAGTGGTTAAGGGATTTAGGGGTTGATATTAACCATCAAGGGCTTACATGTAAGGGGATTTAGGGGTTAAGTGCCTAAGGGTTATGTTATTTAGGTGTTAAAAGGTTAAGGGGTTAGGGGTTAGGGGTTATGGGTTAAGGGTCAAGGTTTAAGAGGATATTGGATTAGGGCTTATGGGGTTCAAGGATTCTAAGTTAGTGGTTATGGGTTAAGGGGTTAATGGCTTTGGGTTTAAGGGATCAAGGGTTAATTTGTTATGAGTTATGGGTGTAGGGATTAAGGGATTGTGCCTTTGGGATTAAAGGGATAGGGAGTTTAGTGGTTATAGGTTAAGTGCGTATGGGTTGTGATAATGTGGCCCCTAATCCCCTTGTCACAACTATTGGGGATTCCCCTATCAATTTCTCTCATTGCCTTACCTATAGGTCCCCTAGCCCCTATACCATAAGGCCCTAAGGCTCCTTCTCATTCTCTAATGTTAGGATTATAGATCTCAGTAAACCATGCTCAAACCTCTCACTTCTACCCATCCATGCTACCCTTATGTCCCCTTGCCCCGCTCAATACACCAAAAGACCCCCCTCCCCCAAAATTCATGAGAATTGAACATTTGGAGGCGATCATTTAACAACAACTTCAAAACTACTCCATTTATAATTGTGTCTTGGAGCTATTAGATGTCATTTCATTGAGCTACAGTGATAGGTGAGAGCTATGCATAGCTCACTAAAGGTGTATCAAGAGACTATTAGTCTATTGACTATAGAATTTGACTCTTTTTTTGTAACTTAGCGAAATGGAAAAGATGTGGAGACAATCTCCATTCTTCTTCTTTCACTGGGCCATGTAAAATAAATGAAGCAAATAGTCTCAACCCCTTGGAGAAGGAAAGTTGAGAACAATAATTAGCATGAACAAACAAAGAATCCAATGAGTTAAGCTTAGAGGGGTCTCCCTTTGTAAAAAAGCATCCATAAGCTTGTTAGAGTTAGTATGAATCTTTACTAGAGGTTGAGTAGTGTTCACATCACCAACCACATCCAATAGAAAGGTACCAACCCCTACAATAAAAATGATGTCTCCAAATAAGGTGTAGTTAATACCAATAATATCACCTTATGAATCTATTACAATATGATTTGGAAAGTACGTTTCCATACATGTGTGAAAGAAAAAATCCATTTGGTTAGCAAAAGGATGTCTTTTTTAAGACCTCCAGAAACCCCCTTAAAGGAGACAAGAAGGGTTTGAAATCATATAATACAAGTCGATCTATGAATCCTATTTCTGATGTTTTCTATGCATGTGTTTGTTCACTCGATTTGACATGTGATAGACAATATATGAAGCCTTTTTTTCCACATATCATCTTCATTAGATATCATGTTGCTAAGAATGAAGTGTCTGGGTTAGAGTTAAAGTTCCTATTTTAGTTTGTTGTCTTTTTTTGTCCTTTAGAGTACAAATATTTCTGGTATATTGTGCTAAGGTAGTTTGGCTTTCAAATATTCAAGGAATATGTGAGCTAATTATATAAGAAAATATTGTGATATTTGAAATAACATGATGAACTATTTAGTACAATTTATGGTGTTGGATTGATTGAGATGCTTATTTTTGGATGGATGGATGTACATCTCTTTAGCCAATAGACAAAACTAATTAAGCATTGTTGCAAGTATGTTATTGACATGTTGAAGTACCATTGAGACTTAGAGGTAGAAGATTTAGACTTGTATGTTTTCACCTATCCGGGTGTGATGATACCTTGTGGAGGTAAGCAAAATTTCCATTTTTTTAACTTTTGGATATATTCTATACACTCTTGAGAGAATTTCAACCTTTTAAATAAAACTATAAACAAATGTACATTCATGCAATAATTACTAAATGATTTGGGGGTGACTCAAAAAATTGTATCATGTTTGCTTGTTGAATTTGTTAGTAAGTTAATTAGGGCTTGATAAATTTGTAAGCTTCAGTGGGATTTATTGCAGTTGTATGTGTTTTAGAGAAGCAAGTTTGGAGTGGTCGTTGTGCTTCCTTTATTGAATTTGATTTCTTTGGTTCTTCTTCTTGTGCATGCCCACTGTGGTATATTCCCGTTAGTGGTTAAGGGGTTAGGGATTGGAGGCTTAAGGGTTATGGGTATAATGAATTAGTATTTAAGGGATTAGGGGAATAATGAGTTAGTGGTTAAGGGGTTATGGATTGGAGGTTTATGGGTTATGGGATTTAGGCGCATTTAGGGGTTAGAGGAATAATGAGTTATTGGTTAAGGGATTAGGGATTGGGGGCTTAGGTGTTAGGGGATTTAGGCGCAGTTAGGGGTTAGGTGAATAATGAGCTAGTGGTTAAGGGTTAAGGGATTAGGGATTAGGGGTTAGGGTTGAGGGGTTAATGGGTTAATGGCTGAGCGTTAACAGTTTAGGGGTTTAGAGGTTAAGGGATTAGGGGTTTATGTGTTAATGGTTTAGGGGTTTAAGGGTTTAGAGGTTTAGGGTTTAGGGGTTAAATGGGTTAGGGTTTTAGGGATTTAGGGGGTTAAATGGGTTAGGGTTTGGGAATTAGGGCTTAAGGGGATAGGGGTTAAGGGTTAGACATTTAGGGTTTACGAGGTTAAATGGGTTTAGTGGTTTAGAGGTTTAGGGGGTTAGGGGATTTAACCGTTAAGGATTTTAGGGGTTAGGGGTTAGGGGTTAAGGGGTTAAGGGGTTAGAGGTTTAGGGGGTTAAGTGGGTTAGGGTCTAGAGGTTTATGGGGTTAGGGGATTTAGCAGTTAAGTATTTTAGGGGTTAGGGGTTAGTGGTTAGGGTTTGAGGGTTAAGTGGGTTAGGGTTTTAGGGGTTTAGCGGGTTAAATGGGTTAGGGGTCGGGAATTAGGGGTAAATGGGTTAGAGGTTTATCGTTTAGGGGTTTAAATGGCTGAGGGGTTATAGTCATTTCTTAGGTGAACAAGGCACAATCTAGTTGTAGTAACTGTAACTTGGTCAAGTTGTTATATTCAAGGCAAGACTTGGTTGGGTTCCCAAGTTCTGAAAAAGTAAGGGTAATTGTGAGGGGATGATAATTAAGGAGTGTCAATGCATGCAAAGGAATGAAAAGGCATGCTAACACATGCAAAAAAGTATGAATGGATGTTGAGGACTGTTAGGGAGTGCCAGGACATTGCAAGGGAGAACTAGTTCAAAATGCATGGAAATGAACGAATAAGAGTGTGTGCCAAGTAGTGTCAAAGAATTCCAAGTGTCTCAAGGACAAAGTGTTTTAGGAGAAGGTCAGAATAAGACTTGTAGGAGGTAATCCTATGGTTACATAAAGGGTTGGACAAAGTAGTTTCAGAAAAAGGGAAACTTTGGGTTGGGTACAACATTGATTTTCTAATGACTTGGTTGGGTTCCCAAGTCACAAAAAAAACAGGGTTATCTATGACGACATGAAAGCTAAGGAATCCCAAGGTGTGTCAGGGAATTCCTAGAAGTACTAAGACATGTTAGGCAGTTCCAAGGCATGATAGGCATGCCAAGATGTGGCAGGTGCTAGGGTGTGGCATGAACACATGCTAGGGAGTGTGAGGGCCAAGTGTCAGGGAAACACAGGGGGGCACTAGTTTAAAATGCATGGAAATGAAGTATAAGCCAATTCTAGGTGTGTTAAGAAGGGAGTGACACGATATTATAGGAAGTGCCAAGGCACGTTAGAGTGCTAGGGGAGCATACAAAGTTGTTCCAAGTGCCTAGGTGTACCAATGTGTGCTAAGGACTGTTAAGGAGTGCTAGGAAAACATAACAGAGGCACAATAGGTAAAAATTCATAAATGAATGAATAAAAGTGTGTGACAGGGAGTGTTAGTGAGTTATAGGTGTCTCGAGGAGGGAGTGACATGGTATGATAGAAAATACTAAGTCATGTTGTAGTGTCAGGGCGACATGCATACAAGATTTTATATATTCACATACAGGACAGTCACAATATGTCAACAAAATCACATGTTTATCGAAATCCTCAACCAAAAATATGCTACATTGCTTCTTAATGTGCTTGCAACTAGGTAGGCATCAAAGACAATCATTACAATGGGTTAAGGGGATCTAAGAGAGAATTATGTAAGGAGTTCATTCTAGTTGGTAAATGACATTGGTATTACTATTTTTAAAGGGGGTGGCCTACAAGGATACATTGGTAGCTATTGATGCAAGAGCATAATTTCAACAATTTATTTCAAAATTTGTATTTGTCTTCCATAAGGTCTTAGATATTTTTGGAAGAGGAATTTGGTTTCCTTGTTGCCCTATAATTTTGTAGAATTTCTACTTTCATATTTAGAATAGGAAATTTTAGTAATTTTAGGAATAAGTTAAGATGTTTTTTTTATTTTTAAGGCCTCCTAGTCATTAGGAAAGTTGAGTCTTATGATTAGGATTACTTGTGGCATCCTATGTATTTTTCAAACTCCAATACACCAAGGAAAATATGTGGAGGACATTTGGGGGAAATGTGATTGTCCATGAAATGTAGATTGGATTTGGGGAACTTGTAGCTCTTTTCATTGGACCCTACTAGTTCTTAGAGGTTTTATTTGGAGCAGTTAGCAAGAAAAAAAATAATATGCCCAAAAATATTAGTGTTGGAACAGTTATGGTTAAAACACGAGATTCAAAGTTCAGATCCCCTTGAGTTGCCAACCAAAAAATAATATTTTTTTATCTATTTATTTATTAAATTTTTAGAATGTGGTTTAATGAAAAAAGAAAAATATAATATAAAAGAAATAAATATGACATGATTAAATTTCATGTGGTTTGAATATTGATTTTCAAAAATAAAAAATATAATTTTATCCACTATTCACTCATGGATATTTCAATGCAAACTTCCCAATGCTAATGATTTTGTGTTAATTGCTAATTATCTCAAATGGGTTTCGTCTTAATTGTCATTGTCTTAAATATAAAATTCTGTCTTAAATATTTTTGTCTCAAAGTGCTTTTGTCTTAAATCTAAAATTTTGTCTAAAAATATTTTTGTCTCAAATTGCTTTTGTCTTAAAATATATTTGTCTCAAACTGCTTTTGTCTTAAATATAATGTTTTGTCTTAAAATATTTTTGTCTCAAATTTTTTTTGTCTTAAATATAAAATTTTGTCTTAAATTTCTTGTCTTAAATTTTTTTGTCTTAAATTTTTTGTCTCAAATTATTTTTGTCTTAAATATAAAATTGTCTCAAATTATTTTTGTCTCACACTATTTTTGTCTTAAATTTTATATTTAAGAAAATTCAATTGATATTAAATTTTAATATAAAATAATGAAAAATAAAAAGTGACTTTTAAGACAAAAGATTTCTTTTGTCTAAAACAAATGTCTTAAAATGCCCTTGGTGTAGTAGTGTCCTCAAAACTCCCTCTCAATGGAGAAAGGGTTCACTATTACTCCTAAAATCTCCCTAAATAACTCAAATTTAACTCTTCCAAGAGGCTTAGTAAGAATGTTTGCAACATTATCACAAGCATTACAATATTCCATATGGATTTCCTTTAACTGAACCTTCTCCCTAACAAAATGAAACTGTGTATTAACATCCTTTGATTTTTTATGAAACATTGGATTATTTGTAAGTTTGATGGAGCATTGGTTGTCAAATTTGATAAATGTTGCATCTTTTTATTCTTCTCTGGCATCCTGGAGAAATCTCCTCAACCAAACTGCCTCATAGTTTGCTGCACACATTACTTGATACTCAGCTTCTGTTGAAGACAGTGATACATTTTTCTGCTTCTTGCTAGTCCATGCAATGAGCCCGAACCCAATGTTGAATTCATAACCTGTTATGGATCGTCCGTCATGTAGATTTTAAGCCCAATCAGAGTCAGAAGAACCTGTCAATCTAACATCAAATGAATCAGTATGTTTAATACCAAAGTCTAAGGTTCCTTGAAGATACCTTATGACACCTTTCGCTGCAAACCAGTGACTCTCAAGAGGCTTTGACATGAATTGTTTCAATACACTAACTGCATAAGCCAAATCCGGCCTAGTTGTAATCAAGTGAAATAGACTCCCAACCAGCTATTTGTACAATGTTGCATCGACCTCCTTGGAACCATCATCATTTTGAAGTTTAATATTCTGCTATCAAGGTACTGTTGTAGCTTTGCACTAATCCATTCGAAAATTTTTCAATAAACTCCTGACATAATTCCCTTGTGAGATAAAAGTTTGACCAGAATCCCTATAGAATTCAAGGCCCAAACAATAATGTAGCTTTCCAAGGTCTTTCATCTCAAAAACTTGTGACATCTAATCTTTTATTTCTTTAATGAGTTCATCATCATTTCCTATAATGATAAGATCATCTACGTATAAAGAAATCAGAACAACTCGCCCCTCTTTATCAAACACGATATACAAATTAGGGTCATTCTTCCTTCTTTTATAATTATCCTGCAGGAAAAATGAATTGATTTTGTCATACCATGACCTGGGTGCCTATTTTAGTCAAAACAATGCTTTCTTCAATCTACAAACTAAATGTTCCTCCCCATGTTTAACTAACCCTTCAAGTTGCATTAAATACACTTCTTCTTTTAATTCCCCATTTAAAAATGTAGATTTCAAATCTAGCTGATGTATCATCCAATTATGTTTTCTAGCTAAAGAAATTAACATTATAATTGTGTTTAATTTAGCTACAGGGGAAAATGTTTCCTCATAATCTATGCCTTTTTTTTGCAAGTACCCATTTGCAACCACCCTAGCTTTATATTTATCTATACTCCCATCTGCTCTAAATTTAGACTTGTATAACCATTTGCAACCTATGGGTTGTTTTCCCTAAGGTAATTCAACTAGATCCAAGGATTTTTTTTTTAAGAATTGACTCATACTCCTCTTCCATGGCTTCCCTCCATTCATCATATTGACTAGCTTCTTTATATTTTGAGGGTTCAACAACATTTAACATACTAGTTATATTAGCATGATCCCTATATCTTGCAGGAAATAGAGTTTGCCTACCTGATCTCTTAAGTCGTGGAGCAACTTCAAATCTGATCTGATCATCCCTTGGTGGACTTGGTTTGGCTACTGCATATGTACCATCTAGTTCTTCCTTTTTTGGTGGTGTTTTTGCTCATGGTTGTTCCATATTTCATCACTCCCTTCTTCCATCAGTTAGGGAATGTCCCACTCTTCATTGTATTTATCATAGTTTCCATCATGAACCTGCTCATGGAATACTACGTCTCTACTTGCAAATAATTTATGAGTAGAGGGATTAAACCATTTATAATCCTTAAACTCAGTACAATACCCAAAAAAAGTGCATTTAATGGCCTTTGAATCCAGTTTCTTCCTATCCTTCTTTGGAACATGAGAAAAAGATTTGGAGACAAAAACTCTTAAATGTTTAACTGCGGGCTTAAAACCTAATAAAGCTTTGAATGGAGTTTTAAACTCAATACT
This sequence comes from Pinus albicaulis, assembly GCA_034641835.2. Classification (NCBI taxonomy): domain Eukaryota; kingdom Viridiplantae; phylum Streptophyta; class Pinopsida; order Pinales; family Pinaceae; genus Pinus; species Pinus albicaulis. The sequence goes on from CM076570.1 coordinate 925,219,731, forward strand.
TTTTTTTGGACTCCTATTCTTAAAATATACTGCAATATTTATTGCTTTTACCCAAAAACCATTAGATAGATTCTTACCTTTTAACATGCTACAAGCATACTCCAAAAGGGTTTTGTTCTTCCTCCTTGCAACATCGTTCTGTTTAGGAGTGTGGCATACTATGAACTACTGAAATATCCCATGGTCCTTGCAATATTTGGTGAAACCACTTTTCTTGTATTCCCCCCTTGATCCAAACGGAGAATTTGATTGAACTTCCTGTCTGTTTTTCCACCGTGCTTTTGAATTCTTTGAAGTATTCAAAAATATGAATCTTCTTACTCAGAAAATATATGCAAGTGAATATTGTGCAGTCATCAACAAATAATAAAAAATGATAGGAACCTCCTAATGATCTTGACTGTATCAGCCCACATATTTTAGTGTGCACAAGTTCTAGTATATATCTCTTATTTCTATCTAATTTTGTAGGAAACTCATGTCTGTGCATCTTCCCAAGAGCACATGATTCACAATAAACATGAAAAATATTTAAAACAAGGAGACCATTGACCATACCTCATTTCTGAAGTAGCAGCAGGTCATTGAAATTGATATGACTGAAACTTTGATGTCATAACTCCACTGCAGTCATAACTGATGATGGAAATGCTTGGTGTGGCACACTTCTTACATTGAGCTTGTACAAATTTCCAACTCAAATGCCTGATGAAATTGTCTTCATATGATCCAGCAGATCTTTAGTAATGCAATAAGACTTAAAAAAATCTACCTTAATATTATGATATGTTATCCTAGAAACATAGATGAGATTCTTTTGATGCCGAGTACATCCATTACATTTTGAATATGCCTAATATTTCCATCAGGCAACATGACAGGAACATTACCATACTCTTTGATTTGTTACTGTTTGTCATCACCAAGGTAGATTTTTGCACCACTACTGGTTTCTTTAAAGTTTTCAAACCACTGTACGTTAGCTGGCATGTGAGTGGAAGCTCCTAAATCAACAAACCAAGTATCGGCTTCATCATTCTCCTCAGAGAGAACATAATAAACCATAAATAGTCTAAGGTCCTGATTATGATATTCATGAGAAAAGTGACCTACATGCCTCTTATCTCTATGTTGAGATTCATCAAGCCTCGTTTTATAGAAATTCTTTGCAATATGACCAACTTTACCACAATAGAAACATTTGGTTCCTGAATTATTTATGTTTGAAGACATACCTTGAGGTGGACTTATTTATGGTGTACCTCCACCTTTCTGTCCTACATTTTCATTCCCTATGAAGGTCTTCTTCTTCACCATTAAAGCAAGATCTGAGCTCTGGGGTTTCAGAATCATCTGCCTTTCTTCCTCTCGCATCAAGATCCTTGTCAATTCTTCAAATTTGGGGGTTTTCTCTCTCGCATTCAAGCCTCTGATGAACATCTTATAGCTATTAGTCTTACCATTCATGGTAATCGTGACAATATCAGTGTTTGACACTACCTCTCCTATGTTGCCAACATTATCTTTAAGGTCCTTGATTGCAGAGATGAACACAACTACTGATTCATTATCCTCCATTTTAATGGAGAGATTCTTGCTTTTTAGGAACAAAAGGTGATTCACTTTTTTAATCTCGTACAGATCTTGAAGGGTTGTCCAAATCTCATTTGTTGATTTACGCTCTCTTATGTGAGGGATAATGCAGTCTTTCACTGATAGTTTCAATAACACTTTCACCTTGTTCTCCCTCTTCTCCAAATCCTAAATTGTTGCAACTGATCCACTTCACGCCGCTGTCAGTTTTACTTCATCTCCATTTACAATTTTCCAAGATCTTTTCCCTTCAAGAAATGTTTGCAACTTGAATTTCCAATTGGAATAATTGGAATTGTTGATCTTATTTCTATCATTCAAGTATGTTTCTACCATTTTATTATTCATCTGGAAAAAAAAAAAAAAAAAATCCAACCTCCAACAATTGACAAAAAGATTGATTTATCCTAGATCCAAAAAATGATCTCAAGAAAACTTATTAAAAAAATACAGAGGCCCTCTTTTTAAAAGAAAATTAATCCCTTTTTAAATATGTTCCCAAAGCCACAATATTGTCAAATTATATAAAAAAAAAACAACAACAACATTATAACCATTTTAAAAAATAATTCAAATAAAGAAACAAAAGAAGATACCACCATAAGGCCACATCCGGGAGGTCGGACCAATGCTTAGAGTGGAAACTTCACTACACGGGATTTTTTTGATTTTTCATCCACTTTCAAATCTCTCACGGAACTGAGTGATGACTGAACGCAAAAAAAAAAAAAAAAAAAAAAAGAAGAAAGAAACTTCCTTATATTCTTTGTCGTCAGCTCGACTACTTGACCTAGCAGTCAACACGCACACCATTGGAATTGGACGCACAAGTGATGTCTCCATGTACCACTCCAAAGGCACTTAATAGTCACCCCGAAGGCCTCTCCACCAATATTTCCTCTCAACTGCTCCACTCACGCAATAAAACATAATCTCTCTTCTCTCAGACAACAGAGACAAAATCGATCTTCCAATCAACTAGGGATCGAGCCATCCACATGCCGCTCCAAAGGCACTCAAAAACCAGTTCGTTAAAATCAAATACTTAGATTAAATTCATAAAACGAGCAGATCATAAGGTCATAGCCTGGCCACTCAGCCTTCGAAATATGCTCAGATCTAAACACAACTTCATTTAGCAAAGGGCGTTCTTCTTCTCTCAACTAGATCAGGTCATCTTATGCAAGACACTTTCTCCTTTGTGATCTCGAGCGATATTCATGCAACAAAGTGCTCTATGCACACTTCAATCCAACATGTAGATGGCACGTAATTCTTTGAATACGGTCTTCATGCCAATAGAAACAACACTTCCATGTTTCTTCTACACAGAAGTCACTCCTCTCACTCGAAAAGTGAACAAAATAGTGATTTTTGTCAAGGCTCCCCTCTCTGTCCAATACGCACGCTGCAATTCCAACAACAACCAACACCGTTGGTCAAACTCCACAGGTTAGCGCTCCTTCGATAGGCAACTGTGAGCTAAAAGCCCGCGCTGAGAGGAATGTGTCTGAGTAAAGGGTTGAAAAGTGTGTTCCATGCTCCAGATTGAGTGTTGATCAGTGCTTTTCTCACTCCATGACCAACGTTGAGCTATTCATTCAGTGAGAAGAAAAATAAAACATTCCTCTTTGCTAGGCTATCTTCACACCAACCACTAGGGGCCACTCTTCTACCACCTAGACACTCACTCATCCACAAAAGCACACTAGATTCGTCTCAATCAGCCCTGATGTTATGATACTATGATAAAAATGAAATACTTATATTATATTCATAAAATTAACTTCATCTTAATCAACCCTAATGTTATGATACCATGATAAAAATCAGGGACTTATATTATATTCATAAAATGAGCAACTCGCGAGTGAGTTTCTTCACCTAGAGACTGTGTTTGGCAGAACGCTCTATAAGATCATCACTACACACCATGAGTATATAGGTTACACGCATATAGGAAGATATGCTCATCTAATGAACTGACTCTCTCCTAGAATACATTTCTCCATTATCTTCAGCCAACGTAAGATTACATAATATCATATTACATTATATTTTACAACATGGCTACTATAGTAGGTTGTAGAATGGTCATTTTTTTTTCTATAACTTTGAGTTCACCTTACAATATGTAAAGTGGCTTCCAACTTTTACAATAAACTAAATTAATACATTTTATTCAAAAGGAAGAAACTTCACTGGAAATAAAATTGTTGGAGAATAATTTTTTATCGAAAACCAAGTTTAAATATGGAATGGTAATTTAATTTTAAGTTAATGATAAATTAATTTCAAAAAATATTAGATAATGAATTTAGTTTACATGCCATGATATTGAGTAGTCTATAATATTTTCCAATAATACTTGATATTATAAATCTAAACGTTCAAAAAAAAAAAACTTTTAATATATATTATTTAATAATATAAAACCTTATTGAGTAAAAACTCTGCAATAAGACTTCTAACCAGTTAAACCTACTAAATGCAGAAAAGACCTTGGAAATAAGGCTTTAATATTCTACCTCTTTTATACTTTTAATCTAAATATTAAAAAAAATCATTTATTATATTTATAACATTGTCAGGGAAAATTATTTAATGACAAAAAGTCATTTAAAATTTTCCATACTCGGTATTTAAAAACAAGTCATATTCTAAAAGATATTAAAAATAAAAAATATTTTAATCTTAACAATAAATAAAAAATATTTCAATGCTCTCTACATTTAAAACAATTTGAATAAACTTTGTGAAAAGGTAATTAAAAGTAAAAGAATTAGAGTGTCCACATTTAAATAAAAAAAAAAAAAAACTTATTTTGAAAATAAATTGTGTATAGTAGACACGTTCTTTAAAAACATACAAATCAATAACAAAAATTATTTTCATACTCATGATAGCTAAGACATACATGTATAATAAAAAAAAAAAATTATGCTTCTTAATTTTCAGTTTGTCATACATTGAATAATAATTTATAGTTTTTTTAAAATAATTTATCTTAAAGAATAATACATCTAAAAATAAAATATATTTACATAGTTTTATATAATAAAAAGTAAATATTTAAACATTAAATTTAATATAACACATAAAATTAAAATAATTAATAACTAATTTAAAAAGTTATCTTTTAAAATTCTTCTATAAAAATATTTTTAGAACCATTACCTCCTAACCCACTCATACATACTTCTTTAGTGAGATATATTAATCCATCAACGTGAAATATTCATTCGCAGTATCCCTCTTCAACATAACTATTTCATCGATTAAAAATGATAAAACTATACGCCTATCAATCTTGGAATCTCTATTTATTTCGTAAATGGATAAAAATAGACTAGGAGAAAAAAATTAAAACATCAAAAAGAAAAATGGCCAAAGATGTCTTTCTTCTAGCTGATAATGAAGAGTTTTTTGATTAAAAAGAGGATATGTTAACTGATAATAAGATGAAATGAAATGTTAGTCAACCTGTAAAAGTCATGAGCAACAATGAAGAACAAAATGAAAGCTTTAAAGGAAGCAGAGAAATCATAACACCGGGAGCTGAGTTAGAGGATGACATTATTCAAACAACAGAAAATGTCATTCGATATAAGTTGAGGAAGAATAAATTAATTAATGGTGGAAAAACATTTGAGCTTAATGTCAGCCAATTATATTGGATAGATGAAGGACAATCTCAATATCAAATTAGAAAGGCACATCACCTACATGTACATAATAAGAAAACATTGTTTAGGTTCAATCCATTTTCACATGTGGTTGATTATGTGGTTCTTATTGATCCATGCCACGTGCCCAAAAAATAGGCATTTGACAAGACACAATGTTTTGAATATAAATATTAAGTAATTGGAGGGAACCATTCAGTAGAGGCTAAATGAAAATTGATTGAGGAATATCCCGATAACTCTATTCTTGAAACATTGAAATGCATCATTTACATTGGTTTAACAGAAACAAAAGAAAAGTTATTGGCATGGGATCATAATGAAAATAATAAGTACAAATGGCTATGACTTTCATCCAAACGAACAGATTTATTCATAATGAATTCATATAAAAATGTATTGGGGATAACGAAAAAGTCAATCTAACCTTTCGGAAGGAATGTTTAATGGAAACATGTTATCAAATCGAGGAAAAAATCAGTTCAAAAGGTGAAAAAATACATTTAAATATATTCCGAGGCATGGATAACATTTTTCAGTTGGAATTTAGAACTTAAGATATTTGGGAATTGGTTGATGAGATTTTTGAGCAGTGGGAGAATATTACCATTAAAAATCAGAAGCTTAAAAGATGTAAACCCATAATATGTACCAACAGTAAGACATGTTCTGAATGAAGCAACTTCTAGAGGATATGGCTATCATATCTTGGAGAAAAATGCAAGGAGTGAAGGATGATAAACTAGTCAAATCAATACTATCTCATGTGAAGTGAGGTGAATTATAAATGGATGAAATGTGCACAACAATTCAAAAGAAAGTTTGTTGAGTTATTTGTACTTTTTCTTTCATTATAATTTTCTCTTAAATATAACATATTTTTGTTGGTATAATTTGTTATACATGTCACTATATTAACAATTTTTACTTTATTCATTTAGTGAGAATATTTAAATGAAAATACAAGAACATATGGTTAAAATGTGGAATGAAGACCATTGTGATGATGTTGTGTGCAACTACCCAGAATCAAGTTCTACAAAAACACTTAAATATTTTTATCTTGCTGCATTCAATAAGGTATGTTGATTTATACATTCATTTTATTCATATGTAAATTATTTTTATTTTATTACTTATACATATATATTTTTTATTTTATTAAATATGTCAAAAAAGGATGCATATGGAGTACCAAATACTTTCAAAATCTTTATTGAAAAAGTTAAGATGGAAAAAATGAGAAAATGACATCTTATGAATGTTTGACATGATCCTACTCTTAATCATTTAATTTGGAATGGGCTCGACGCTATACAATATCAAATTATACTAGGTGATTGTGAAGACATTACAAAACTCATACTTAAAAGGAATGGAAATATGCCATATTTATTGCACATATTCCTCAGGGTTTCAATTTCCCAGACATTGAATATTATAGTGAACCATATGCTTATCAAGCTTTTAGTAAAGTGGTTATGGGCTTTCTAGAAGTCGCAACATCACCACTTATTTGTGATATTTCATTCATACACACAATTTTCAATGACATTAAAAAGCTTCAAGGAAAAAGAAACTCAAAGAGGGAGCTTACATGGTAAGACATTGAAATTTTATGTTCGATTAATGTTAAAAAAAATTATTTATGCAAAATTTAATTGAACTTTTACTATGTCAGGTGACAGGAAGAAGTCAAATGTTGTTTCTTCCAAAGATTAGCCTATTATAAATGATTGTGAGTTCATCCATGTGAAATGTTAGACAAAAGAGGATACCTATAAGCCTATTCTTATGAATTGAGTAGATGGGAAGTGTCATAGTCAAGTACTGGTTCATGAAGTTGTTGTAAGAAAACTAATATATGAGGATAAGATGTAAATCAAGCGATAGTTAACATCTATCAAAAACCGCAAGCATTGATTAACTATCTTATAGATCTATGTTAAAATGGTAAGTTTTATTATATAAAATTGAATTGAAATATTTTAGTTTTTAGTATTTATGTATTTATACTAATTTTCTTAATCATTTCTTTTGTGCTTGATTATTAGGTACAACATTAGCATGTTTATTACAAAAATGAAGAAATTTCATTTCCAATGAAAAAGACTCAGTGCAATGCAAAATTTATTAAAAAAAGAATTAATGTTGTTCAATTTCTTTGAGATATAGTGCAAGAAGTCGGTTTGAGGAAAGAGGATTTTAATGAATCATGTGTCGAAAAAAATGCAAAGGAACCTCAACCACCATTATATGGAATGATTGGAAAATGACACTTTGGAAGATTTACAGACATCAAAGATCTCTTAAAAGAGCACAATGACCAAAATAAAGCAAAAAATATGTGAAAGAAGACATTAATGATGGTCTAGTAGATGTTGAACATGAAATTAGTTGATATTATTGATTAGCTTTAAGTTATGCTTGCAAATAAAGCTCAATTTTGGGAGCTATTCATCAGCTTTACTTGTAATATTTAGACTTTGAGATTTTACGAGAAGAATCATTATTTTTTGCAAAAAAATTGTGATTACTATTAATTCTTGAAACAAAATTAATAAAAAATGCTATTTTTAAAGGTATTTTTGTTAAGATTTTTCCCAAAAAAACGTTTATTTAACATGTTATTTTTAACCAAAAAATCTCAAAATGTGTATTTATATTCAAAATTTGTATTTTTGTGTCATATGTTTAAAAATATTGGTTTTTTAGCGACAATTATTTGATGTGCATTGAATATTAATTAACAATACATAAACATCTAAAAAATACTAACTTTAAAATATTGATTTTTTTTTTTTTTACTATGCAAAAAAATGAAGATTTCATTAAAAAAAGAAAAAAACAATTACATAAATACACTAAAAAAAACATATCAGTATAGACATTAGAAAATGTGAAGTGTCAAAATCAACCCTAAAAAAAAAGGGGTGTTTTTGCATCACCACATTTCAAAATCTACATGAAAATCATGACATTATAAAAAAAATTAAAGTGCTTCACCCTTTTCAAAATTTGGTGTTTTTTTCTGCCTCAAAAAGTCGGGTAATTGGTAATTTTCTCGTTTGATCAGTAACTTTGTTGTTGTTGAATTACATAAATGACTGACAATTTATTCTGATAAAGAATAGCTAGATAAATGGCTTGCCAACCTTGAAGAGGTCGAATAACTTCAACACTATTCAACAGAGTAACCAAGCAGCATGTTTACTATCGACCCCCTCTATTCCGAGCTATTCAAACTGTTGACATGTGTTGGTTGTCATTCATGCAAGAGCAATTTCACACTCCAAATATCCAACTTCCACCTTAATTGATTTGATGTGCACTGAGGATGGCTTGCAGCTTTTTAGTTCATTGCAAGAGATTTGGTGAAATATTTATTATATTTTATTTAATATTCACTTATTTATCGTAGTGGGGATATTGATTTTATTTTAATTAACATTCACTATAACAATTTATCCTAGTAGGTTACATTTTATTTTACAACATAGCTTGGGTTGTAAAATAGACTATTTTTATATATTTTTTAACTTTGAGTTCACCTTACCCTATGTAAAATGGTTTTCAACTTTTACTATAAACTAAACTAATATTTCATCAAGAAGAAAATTGTTTTTGCTAAACAAAGCTTAAATATGGAATATTGGTTTAATTTTAACTTGATTAGAAATTTATTTGGAAAAAACTTACTTTCAAAATTGATAAATTAAGTTTACATGCCTACTATTTGGAATTATTCATAGGTCGACAAGTTTATTCGAAAATATATTACAAAAAAAAAACATATTTTAATGTTGACAATAAATATTTCCTTAAAACTTGTGGATTAATAACCAACATTCTTTGCAGGCATTAGTTTTTATGCTTTCCAACCTGAGAAATGTGTAATTCTTTTCATACTCAAAGTAGAAATAACACATAATACATATATATATAATAAAAAATAATAAATAGTCATCTTAATTTTAGATTTATCATATATTTAATAATAATTTATCTCAAAACATACTACATTTAAAAATAAAATATATTTAAAAAAATTTTATAATAAACAAACTTTATTTAAACCTTTAATTTATTATAATACTTAAAATTAAAATAAATAATAACTAATTTAAAGATTTATATCTTTTAAAATTCCATAAAATTATTTTTAGAACCATTGCCACCAAAAGCACTCACCCACTCATACATACTTCTTTAGTGAGATATATGAATCCATGAACGTGAAATATTCATTCGCAGTATTGCTCTTCCCTATAGCTACTCGATCGATTCAAAACAATAAAACTGTACACCTATCAATCTTGGAACCCCTCATTTACTTTTCGAAAGTATAAAAATAGACAAACACCAATCTTGAAGTGTAACAGTGCATGTTTTTGGGAAAATTTCTTATAATTTTACAGAAAATTATTGTGTATGGTTGTTATTTAAAGAAAATTACACCTTTTTGGGAAAATTTCTTATAATTTTACAGAAAATTATTGTGTATGGTTGTTATTTAAAAAAAATTACACCATTCTTTGTAATCTATAATTAAAAAAAAAAAAAAAACTTTCACGTCTATAAAATACTTATGATCTATTAACCTGTTTCTTTATTTTACATTAAAAGAAAACAAACTAACAAGGAATTTTAACAAAAAAGGAAACCATTTTAAGACATTCCCGTCCAAAATATTGAAATAGTATTTAAGGTAAATAAAAAATAAAAAAATGTAATTCCAATACAGTGAAAAGATGAATGATATATTCTTTTACATGATGTGATGGAATCATATAATATTTTTGGTTCAACATAGTTCTGACATATATTCCAGCGGCGGAAAGAGTTCGTGGAAAGAGTATCTACTGGTTTTTACACATTCAAGAGAAACTACTATCAAGTGTTCTCATGAGGAACGTATGGCATTTTTGGTAACAAGTCGACCCTCAGGTCTCTTTCAACTCGAACTAACAATTAAAGCGATCCATATTTTTGACCAGTTTGTACCAAGAAAATGATAAAATAATAATAGTGAGATAGGCAAATTGTCTGTGCGTATTATATATAATATAATTCGATTCACCGCATAAAGTCATGTTCCTAGCTACGAATCGAAGAAAATAATCCTTCTAGATCTACCTACATTCCTTTGGAGCTCTTAACTTTTCTCACGTCTTATGTTTCTCTAGTTACTTCTAATCCCCAGTCTGTAATTATTATATAGAATAATGGCTAAAACCATAGGCTGAGGACCAACTTGGAGCAGTCTGATCTGTATGCCCAAGTCACTTTATTCCCCCTGTTTCAGGCACCGAATAAGTTTATGAAGCGACAACGTTTAGGAGTATTTTCCTTTTTCTTTTCTGAGACACAGAAAGGTCTAGTCGTTTCTTTAATGGATTCCTGGACAATGCCCACCCCAGGGTTTTAAATGAAAAGGAAGCACGAAATTGAATATAATAAAACTTGTAACCTGCACTGTCTGCGTTTCCAAGGACATTTCATTTTCACGCATCTTTTATATTAGACTCGCGAAGTTATGATTATACTCCATGATTGCAACAATAATTAATAATAAAGGCCTTGACAGTGAATCTATGGTGCAACTTTGGACAAGGTATTCTAAAAAAGTTGCTTTATGGTTATTCAGGGACAAATTTAAGCAATAATTGGCTACGAGGAAATGAACCAACCTCCGAGGCCGCGTTTTATCTTTAATATATTCCTAATGGAACGATGTGGGGAGTATTCGTGGATAATCCATATGCCGTAGTCTAACTAGCCAGAGGAATCCATATTCCCAGTGAAGTTCGGATATGGAAAAAAGCATAACTTTTGTTGGGGAGCGCATCAACCTTTTCGAAGAAAAGAGATGTTGGATAAACAGCGGAAGAGTTTTCCGAGCTTTCCGTCCGATGTCAGAATTTCTGGTTGGAATTTTGATATATATGTATTTTTTTTTTTTAAATTTTAGTTAATTTTTTTTTTAAGAAATGGTTTTAGTATGGTTAAAAGAGCATTTAAAATCTTAGGATTTTCAAAAATTCCTATTAAATTTCTGAAAATCATACTATAATTTATAATTTCTGTTATTTTTCCAACAAAATTGTTATCTGATTAGACCATGCGGTTTGTTAATGAATGTTTCAGAGCGTAGTAAGCTCGGGGCTAATAAATATGGGAATAGAATACGCGTTACTATATTCTACTAATATAAATGTATTTTAGAAATATATAACATTATATATAAATATTAATATATTGTTGAATTATTTTGTAAAATATTCATGGTTTGTATTTGAATTTATATAATTATATAAAATATGAATATATTATTAGATTATTTTGTTAAAAAATATTATTCTATTAATATTTAATGTTACTTACAAGTAATTTATTATTATTTTGTTTTCATATATAAATATATATATATATTCCACTTTTATACAATATTGCTCAAAAACACGCTTTCATGTTTTCGTTAGTATTTCATTTTTATGTTTTCTCTATTATTTGGTTCTACACTTACAACACTTTTATAATGATATAGAAACATTAAAAGTTAATTTTTATATTTTCCTTATTATTTCATTTTAAAACTTTTCTTATTATTTTCCGTACTTATACTCTCATCCAATGTGACACGCAAGCATAAAAACACAATGTTTTTTTTCCTTACTATTATGTTATTATGTTCTCCTAGTATTTCTATCCATCCTCACCTACCCTATTATGTTCTCCTAGTATTTATATCCATCCTCACCTACCCTTTCTCTTGCTCAACGTGACTTGGAAACATAGAAAAAATGTTTTTATTTTCTTTCTACTATTTGGGTTTTTATGCTTTCTCTACTATTTGACCCCATATCTAGACCATATTAATAATACTATAGAAAAATTAAAATAATTTTTTAATTTTTTCCATACTATTTCATTTTTATATTTTTCAAATTATTTCCTCGGACCCTTACCCTCATCCAATGTGATATGGAAACATAAAAATACATATTTTTCCCCTTGGTATTATGTTAATATTTTTTCCTTGTATTTCTATCCATCGTCACCCACCCTCACTCTCACCTAATGTGACTTGGAATCATAAAAAAAAATTATTTCAAGTTGAAAAGTGTGGTTTTTGGAGGTACTCCCACAAGTGTAGTACGCTTGACTTAAAACCAGCTTTGTGGAAAAAGTATCCATGGCAGTGGATTTTGAACCGAAAGTCATGGGCTTAGAACCCAAGTTTATTATTTGTTTATTCTAATTATTTTGAAGAAGACCCGTTAATGGAGTTAATGACTCCTAAGACAACTAATTGGAGATCAACATATTTGAGAGAGCAATGGAGAGGTCTCACAACATTCCAATCCATTCTTGTGAGAAGGAATCAAATAGAAGAAGAATTGCAGATCTTAAAGGCTAACCACAACTAGAATGAGAGCATGTTTTATGGCTTGTTTCTGTTTTGTAAGGGATTGGGCCCTAGGAAGGCCGAACATCTTATATTTCATTCAAAGGAGGTAATATATGTTCGATGGTTAGTTTTGTCTATTGTAGGAGGCTACCATGAGCTCTATGGAGGGTCGAAGTCCTACAACAAGGATGAGAGGCCATAGTACTTAGTTCCAAAAGACTATAGGAAATTATGGGGACGAAAAGGCCTCAAGAAGGTTGTCTATCATGCCCATGGTGAGGCTACCAAGGCAAAGAGTTTATATTCTGAAGAAGATTGGTTGTTGAGGTATAAACTTGAAGTTTGTTCATCAAAGGAGGGGTGAACAACAAGGTTGATGGTTGATTATTAAGTGAATTTGAAGGACTAAATTGACCGTGAGTAGTTTTTGGTAGACACGAATAAAGGAGCTTTTTTATGTTGTCTTTGCAGGTAGAGACAACTAGGTACATCAAGGGTAGGAGAACATAATTGCCTGGAAGTGAGGGAATGCTATAGGAAGTAAGTTAAGTATTTTTTCTTTATTTTTTTGGTGGGATTGAAGGTCAAAAGGAGTTGAACTCAAACCCTAGTAACATATTGTTGTATTCTACTCTTGTATAAGGTTTCATAAAGGGAAATAATCTCTGGTACATGAGCCTTATGATTTTTATTGAAGAAATAATATAACAAGTTTTGGGCCATATCTAAATCTTTATACTTTATTATTTCACTGTTGTTACATTTCCATTGTGCAAAGTGATTATAGTTGAGAATCTTCAGTGTGTTTATGGTTGAGTATATATATAGGCCAGACTTGGATATAATGAAAATTCAATATGGTATGAGAGCTACTTTTAAGGGATAGTTGAATCATAGTGTACACTGGAAGTAGCCTAAGAGGGAGTTTATTGATTTTTTGTTGAAGGACTAACTACATGGAAAAGTTGATTTATAGTGTGAGGTATGAGGATAGGTTGAATGGGTTGTCCAGCGATATTACTTGGAAATAAACGATTTGTTAGGTCCATATAATACTAGTGTAGCCCCATATTATTATTGTTGTGCCCCATAGAAGCCCACTACTATTATTATTGTTCCCATAGAAGCCCACTATTGTTATTTTTGTTCCCTTAATTTTTTATTTTTATGTAGGCCCTAATTATATTGCAACCACATCGACTCCTATATATACCAAGAAGGTCTTGTCATTTGAATCATCCAAAAAAATTTCATTTATGTGATGTAAATGAAGGTTTCCCCCTTGAAGAGGCTTATTTTCAAGACGTGAACTATCTCTTCTTTTTTTGTGAGTTGGTTACATAATAGGATCAATTTGTTCTTGTTGGCGAACAAGATATCGAAATTTTCTGACAATCATGCTTCTAATCTAGCAACTCCTAGATGGAGTAAAGCATCACTTGATAACTCATATTACTAGGAAGAACACTGCACATGATATGTGAAAGGATCTTTCAAAGTTGTTCCAAAATAAGAACAAGAACTTGTTGATGGTATTGAGAGAAAATCTTAAGAGCATGAAGATGACAGATCATGAGAAAGTGTCTTTGTATCTCACCAGGGTTTCTCAAATTCATGATGAGATTATTTCCATTAGTGATAACATTCCATAATCTGAATTAGTGATGACCTCCTTGAAGGGCTTCACTGAGGAATGGAAGTCATTTATCAAAGGAGTAGTTGCTCAAGACAACTTACCAAATTTGACCAGGTTATGGGATGAATTTATCCAAGAGGAATTGTGGGACGAGGATCTTCATAAGAAGAAGTTTGATGGAGAGAACATGGCTCTCACTGGTAAAATGGAGGGAAAAGAAAAGGACTTGAGCGAGCTGAATTATTTCACATGTGGTGAGCATGGTCGTTATGTGAGTAATTTTCCATGTAGGAATAAAGTAGATAATGAGAAGAATACAATATTTTAATGGTTTTTACAAATGCAACCAAGTAGGATGAATTTTAAAGAAGGTTTAGAGAGGATTTTCCTTTATTATGTAATTTATCTAAAGGTACCATTGACGAGGGTGCATGGTTCATTGGTAATAGAGTGTCAAAGAATATGACAAGAATTTGGGAATTTTTCAAGACTCTAGCCAAGTGCAACTTTAAGATGCACAATGAGGTTGGAGATAAGAGTCAAAATATTATGAAAGGGTCAGGCATGGTGCTGTCTCCTATGGAGTGAGGAGGTCTACTATGACCCTAGTATTAACTATGGGTACTGGAGCTCAAGTGCAGCATGTTGTCTATCTCAAGGATTTATGCTATGGGGTTTGAAGTATTATTCCAGGATGGAATGTTGGTGCTCAAGTCGAGAGGATCTATGTAACATATTTCATGTTCACATAAAAAAATATTTTATAGTTGTGAATAACAATGGAGGTATTATTTATGAGAACATCATTGATTGTTATTATTATCACCTCCTTTAAAATGTAATTAAATTCTCTAATACTCTTTCTCTATCACTTTATTTGTAGAAAATATGTTCTTCTAATAAAATTCATAGTCTCACTACTCATTAATATGGCTTGAGTAAGACCTTGGAGCTCTTTTATATGTAATCTCATATTTCCTCCAATTAAGTTTCTTGGCTATTTTGAACGATTTAACTAACTTGTTTAAAAGCGATAGTAGTGATATATATATATATATATATATATATATATATATATATATATATATATATATATATATATATATATATATATATATATATATATATATATATGTATATATATATATATATATATATATATATATATATATATGTATATATATATATGTATATATATATGTATATGTATATGTATACATATATATATATATATATATGTGTGTGTGTGTGTGTGTGTACACACACACACACACACACACACATATATATATATATATATATATATATATATATATATATATATATATATATCAGTTTGTTTTATTTGTGTGAAGTGGATTTCATGTCTAACTATATTTATCACTCCTTTTTCTACAACAATAAAACACATATTATTTAATTTAGCAACTCTATCCCTTAAAGTCACTATGCTCCTAGATACATAGGCTATAGTGATCCAGGAGATGAAGTGCTCAAATTTTTTCGAAACCAATCCCAAATTGTAGATCTTGTCATTTTGATTTCAATTGTTCTTGAATCACGCCCACACAACACTGTATGAGGAAGTTATCACATTTTAAATTTTTTGGCAAACAACTAAAATGTCAACTTTTATGGTTATTTGTGTAGGGAATGGATGTCATTTGGAAGTCCATATGATGACATCATGCTGACATCATCTACTGACTAGATAGTACAAGAGCCAATCAAGGATCAACACGTGGCACACTGGTATTGGTTTGTAGGTTCATGAGATATGCCAATTATGGGTTACCATGTGGGCCAATGACAGGGTGCCATGTGGCTAAGGAGAGGTCACCACATGGCCCTACGATTGGTGCCAAAAATTAGTTTGACAAAAAACAAATCCTCGTTGTTCGACCCTGACCTCCCATATGTGCAATAAAAACCCCACCAACCAAGCTACAGGTGGTTCTTATTATACATAGTGGATGACTTACATTTATTGTTTAATAGATGGGTATTTGGGGAGAAGGGTTAGGCCAACACGCACACCTGACCGGCCCAACCCCAAGTCATGTGAAATCCCCAAAACCATAGGTCAAGGCATCAAGATTTATGATAAATGGTTAGCTTCCATGGTAACGGACCCAAGCCACATGATAGTTAATAGAATCACGACAAATATCTCCGAGGGGTGGGGCAATTGGCACCCTACTTGCTCCCCAAGCCCAACTCATACGTGCATAATGAGACTAGCAGTGGGGCTAAGGAGGGTGCGTTGCATATGGCCCATGTCGATCAGTCATATGTAGCTCCAAACTACCAAAAACATGAGAGTAGGAGGGATTTGACCTATGTTGTTTAAAAAAAAATGGTATTAGATACAAAATTCTAGTCTCGGTAGAAAATGTGTGTTGAACCTGAGACCTTCGGGATACTAATGAAGAACCCAAACCAATACACCACACAATCACGTTGTTGTTAATTTAGCAGACGAAATTTTTTACAAGAATAATTTAGCTTTGCTAGAAAAAGTAGCCTAACAAAAATCATTTTTGAATATGCTAGCCAAAGAAAGACTATACAATATGGTTTTAAGAAATTTTTAATTAATTTTAAAATCATTGCTTTCAAATTGGTGCCCGTTGATTTATTTACGGGTGGTATATAATAAAAAATGGCACCAAACTGGAAGGCTGGAACCCGGAAGGTAGCTTGGGGGGGTGACTCCGTCATGATTGTTTTTGTATTTTGATGTTGCATATTCATTTTAACATTTTAAAAATCTGCCAAGTTTGTCTATTTATATGCATTTGTAAAATCATGATCCTTACACTAAAAATAAAATGACTTTTCATGATCATTCTTTGTAAACTTTAAATTTTAATTAGATCTAATTTAATGTTAAAACATGGTTTTTGAAAATTTTGAAAAAAAAGACTGAAATTTTTAGATAACAAAAGTCAACATTGAAAGGAATAAAAACATGAAAACAAACCCTGGAACAGTTCAAGCAAGCCACAAAATTTACAAGTTATGGAACATGAAGTACACATACAAGAGCTAATGTTAGAGGATGAGAGAGCTTTTAGAAAGGGTTTATTTGATATGAATGAGATGGTGAAAGTGTTGTACAATGAGAGAACAACAATGTTACAAGGAGAAATTTCTAATCAACCAAAAGGTAATGGTGGTAATAGGAGAAAGCCTCCACCTCAACCTCCTCCTTCACCTCCATCTACACATCCATCCTCAACTCCTTCTTCAACTCCATCTACACATCCATCCTCAACTCCTTATTCACCTCCTTCATCCCATAGATCTACTACTCCAGCATCTCTGAAAGGAAATGCTAAGTCTCCTTTGATTAAGCTTGATGTAAAAATTGCATTTCCAATGTACAATGGGGAAGTAAATGCTGAAATGTTGGACAACTTGGTTTTTCAAATTGAAGTCTTCACAATATTCAAAATATTAATGATAATGTTACAAATAGTCAGCTTGATTCTCTTCTCTTGGAAGGTGCAACCTTCATCTCGTGGGAGGCCAAAACTCAAGAAGATTTGAAGAAAATTGGTAAAATTATCTCATCTTGGAATGATTTTATAGCTGCATTAAGATGAACATTTTATCCATTAACTTAGATGCAAAAAGAAATTATGGATTAGAAAAATCTTAGACAAGCTAAAGGTCGCAGTGTCCAAATTTACACACAAGAATTTAGAAGAAGAGCTTTAATCTAGGGTATTGTTCTGACCTCACAAGGTGCTCTCCTTAAGAATATAGGTTGATTAAATAGTTATTTGAGACATACTATACTCATGTTTAATCCCACCAATCTTGATGATGTATGTGTTCAAGAAATTCACTTAGAATCAAGAGGCAAGAATGTTCTTCAAGAATCCAACAAGAAACCTTTTAAATCTAGAGACAAAGTAAAGGTGAAATTTAAAGACAATGGTAAGAATAATTCTACTATCAAGAAAGAGGGAGAGAAAATTACTTTTAAAAATTGTTCAAAATATGGTGATGATGAAGACCGCTGATGGAAATTACGTTCAGAATTGAGACCAAATAAGTTGAACAAGAAGGAGAAACTAAATACTGCTGCTACAACTCAACAATATCTAGGATCTGATTCAGGTGATGAAACCAAATTCATAGCCATGGGAATGAAATGTATATCTTCTAATGCAAGTAAATGGTTCTTCTAGAAATCTTATTGAATCTAAAAATGATAAAGAAAGAAGTAAAATTTTACATATCAGGGTCATTAAAAAGCATACAAATGTCGATACATTTTTCGATAGTGAATGTCAAGTCATTCTTATATTTAAAGAAATTGTCAAGAAACTTGGTTTATAGACTACACCTGTTGGGGCCCTTATTTTGAAATAAAATAGTTTTTGAGTTGTGGATAACAGGCGGCGGAGCGCAAACATGATAGACAAAGAGTTGTCACAGTTGCGAAGAGATGAAGAGCAGGAGGCGTGGTTGTTGCGGAAATAGGCACATATGCCAGAAGGAAGTGACAATGAACAAGTAGATGAACTCCCAGTGATCAAGGAGATGCAGAAAACAGAAGAGTAGAAAGTAAGGGAGAATTGACAGTCACATTGGCAAAGGAACAAATAGGCAGTCGACCAGCATAAACATGGGGTTGGCACAATAGGGATCAGAGGACAGGAGCCATAGGAGAGCTCTATTCTCTCTATTCATTTATGTACTGTCTATTCATTATGTTCTATCATATGTGATAACATTGTAATCAGTTCTATCAGGATCACTCTGAGGAGAAATGTAACTGTCCCTTGTTGTTAATGGAATATACTATGTTCTACGTTTGATGTCCTGAGTTCTGTAATGTGTTTCTGGTTCAATTGAATGTGTGGGTTACTTTAAATTTTGTTTTTCCGTCCTAAATACGTTCATGAGTATTATAATTTGTAGAGTATCTACACTCATCCGGAGCACACAGTTCTGTCCGTTTTATTCCATATGTTATGCCTGATCAATACCTGATCTGATCCTAATCCTAGTAAGGTCACGACACGCCTTGGGTGAGACTCTCTGCTCTTTGGAGTAGAGTGAAAATGCTGACGTTGAGTTAGATTATTGCGGAAAACCTTGTTGGCCTCCATCCTGAACCTGGGTCTTGCCCAAGAGACCTTCTTCCTTTCCAACAAATGGTTCCATTGTCAGGAACCTGAAATTCCATTTTGGAACTAGATCATGGTATCGCAGATCTTCGATAGAGAAATACAAAGTTGGTGGGATAACCACCTAGATCAGTTCATAGCGCAGCAAGCAGAGTTGTGACAACAAAGGGAGAAAGCTGTTAAGAATCAGGTTCTATTCTCTAAATCCGCTAGTGATATCTACGAGATCTTCTAGGCAAAGTTTCTAGGGGAGCTCTACAACTGGTTGTGGAGACTATAGGCCAAGACAGTCCGAAGAAGCTCGTGGAAAGTCTATCACAAGTGGTTTTGTAGATCGCCACTATTGTGGGTACGATTTCAGGTACCCGAAAACCAAGGCATCATTAGTTTAAGGTACAGTACCTTGAAAGATACATAGTGAGTTCATTAAAGCCAGTGATATGGTCTTTCTAAAAGTTACAACATCGGAAGTCGGGGTGTACGAAGATAGCTAAATGAATCCCTATACAGATAAATTTTACAGTGGTATATGAAGGATTGTTGAAGTTCAAGAAATACGAAATGAAACAAGCTCCTCGATGACAGAGAAAGAGCGAGAAGATACTACGAAGTGAGAAAGAAAGAATAGAGACCATGGATACGAGACCTCCGGGTGGGATTGAGGGTGACAAGGACGATAGGAGAAAGCTCAATCATTAAAAAGTGGTGAAAGGTGATGAAAATTGTTGAAAGCCAAAGAAAAGTAATAAAAAGAAGAGAGAAAAGCACATGTGCAGCAAAAGAGAATGGAGGTGGGATGAGTTTAAAGATATGGAGACCACATCATGAAAAGTCACAACCGTCTTCGAGCTTGTTTAAATAGAGAAAGAGAAAGAAGTGCAACGGAATGCACACCTCGAGAGATTGCCAAGCTGTTCCAGAGGGCCCTGTCTGTTAGAAACGCTCCTTTAAAGTTCAAGAATCTCATGGGAAAAGTGACACTTGGTGAACAATACAAAATAAAAATCGGTGTCATTCATTGGGAAACTAATAATCTAGTCCCTATTTTATTGGATGTTTTTTCCCATTTTTATTTTTATTTTCCAAGAAACTGCCATTCACACTATCAAGAAAGATTGTGCAATTCCCAACCACAGGGACTAGGAAACTCCTTGGCTCAGTGAATTTCATAGTTTCTGATGAAAGGGGAAGCTTCTACGGAGTGTTTGAGCTCAAGGAAGGCCTTCCCCTTAGTATTGTACAATTTTATTAGCTCAAGGTTGGTCCGCCTCTCAAAACTACACAATTCAATTCTCAATTCATAAAGGAAGATCAACAATGTGACAAGGTTAGATCAAAAGATGGCTTATGTTTGAAAAGGACCAAGTCATGATCAAAATAATTCATCATAACCTTTGCATGATAAGATATGTATTTTCATAGCATGAATACTTGATGACAGTGAATGACAAGCTCATGTGGACAGAACAGGGGCTCCAAAATCTAAGCATGGGAAAATTTTCGTAGTGTGGTTGTAGCAGCTAAAACATGTTCTATGAAAGTATCAACTATAATTCAATTATTGTGAAATGTAATATTTTTCTAATATCAATAAGAGTCCTAGCTAGAGTCACAAACAAATTTACTACAAAACTATTCTAGATTATTATATCTATTTTATGTTTCCTTACCTGAATTCGTTAACCGTAATCATCTACAAGAATGTACCATATAACTACGTTCGAAGTCAATCTCGTGAAAGAATCTTGATTATTTAGTTTCAAAGGGAATCATGTTTCTAAAATATGAATTCCATTTCGAATAATAATCTTATTTATCTTTTCCTTAAATATATTCTAGAAATCTAGCCATTTGGTTCCTATTCTCATAACTAAATTAAAGTTCCTCTTATGATCCCACATTTTATATATATATATATATATATATTCTCATACACCCATGACAATCTATACATATAGATTAACCAATTATATATGTTTGTATGTATTCTACATGTATTATTTTGTTATAATTTTGAGATAATACATGATTTTAATACTTTAACTTATCTTCTTTGAAATTTATATTAATATCCCCATTTTAAAATAAAAAAAATTAGGTCTCGAATTTATGCATGCCATCTTTTTCATACCCTACCATTTTACTCAATCTAATTAACATAAGATAATGATTCGACTTCTAAATGTTACGTATAAATAATTATGTTCAAAATAACTATTATATCTGATACATACATAATCCATGCCCATAATTAAATTATATATATATATATATATATATATATATATATATATATATATATATATATATCTTGGAAATTAAAAAATAAAACACAATCATCGGACTCTAACTAGTCACTTGGAAACATTCGAGGAGAGAGCACGTTCTTCCCAACCAATGAATCAAAACCAACAATTCTTCTTGACCTCATAATTCTTGCATATAGGAATCAACAACAACTCTTTATGTATTCATAAATGGTTTTCCTATATCTCTTCGAAAAAAATGTTTTCTTAGTAGTGTCCTACTTTTAGGGTCTACACCCCTTAATCACCAAGGATTTTTATTTAAGAGAATAAAAAGTATTTCAATTTCTTTAATGCACCCCTTTCTCTCCTAAAGTGCTTTTTATTTTATTTTATTTTTACCCAACTTATAAATTTTCTTTAGCTAAGTATTTAACATAATATTTCTCTCCCATTATGTTGTTCTTAAATTGGAATTTTTTCTCATGTGATTTTTAGGAGAGAATTTGGGAAAGTCCATTGCGTGGACTTATCACTAAACAAATTTTCTAGAAGAAAAAGAAGTATAAATTACTCATTTTCCCTTTCCATGTTATTCCAAAACAAAAGAATTATTCATCAATTAAAATTTACTTACATAATTAGGTGACTTAAATATTTGATTCCATAGTCATTAAATTCAAACAATAACTCGATAGTCTAAAAATATA
This sequence comes from Pinus albicaulis, assembly GCA_034641835.2. Lineage (NCBI taxonomy): Eukaryota > Viridiplantae > Streptophyta > Pinopsida > Pinales > Pinaceae > Pinus > Pinus albicaulis. Next base: position 925,242,157 of record CM076570.1, read on the forward strand.
CATATTTTAAAAAGAAAAACACATGGGTGTTACACTAAAGTCCACATGAGTAGTTATTGGAGTTAATAATAGTAGTCTATACAAGATTAATGGAAATCATATATATAAAGGAAAGAAGAAGGTTTATGAGACTCGGAGGGAGTCAATTTTGAGTAACATTTTGTAGGTTCAAGGGGGGAATCCACAACTGAAGAAGAGCACATAGTCAGTTGGATGTAAGGATACTTCTACAACTAGCAAGAAGGAACCTTGGAATATCCTACGTTGGAATTTTGTAGATATGGTTGGTATTCATATCTAATAAGTTATACCTTCAAATATATATGTAATATTAAACTCAAGAAATGTTGTTCATGTCACTTGTTTTGGTATTATAGCCAAGGAAAATTCCTAAGAATAATGTTGAATGAATTTATTTCCGGGTTGGGGCTCCTACTATAAATAGGGTGAGGTCTAATTTGGACTTTATACAAGGGATAACCCTTTCCTTGTTATTGGAATGTAGCATGGTCAATATGATTTTTGCACTAGAAGGTGTTGAGAAATCTAGGGGCAAGCAGATTTGGTGATTTCTCTTACTTTAATAATCGTTTGTGATGTATTTTTCCTTAGCTTGATTAAATTCTTCTTTCACTTGATTATTATTAGTGTTATTTATATTTAAAAAATGAACAAGCCATAAAATCAATGATACAATAGGGCAGAAGATGTAGGAAATCAGTCATGACCAAAACCTCTTCAACTGAGAGGAAAACCCACAAGAATTCTTCTTTTCTTATAGAACTTCAATTGAAAAATTCCAAGACCTGTGACCCTTGAACAAGACCCTCCAAGACCAAGTCAAACCTTGTTTCCAACAACTTTTGCAATTTCAAATTTCCCATGAGATCCTTCTAGAACTTCGACATACTCAACACATTCTTCTACAACTTTAACTTGTCCACCACATTCTATTGCAACTTCGATTTTCCCAACTTATTCTTCTCCAAATTTAATCTTCCCATCACATTATTGTGCTACTTTAACCTACCCAAAAAATTATTTTGTCCAATAAATTCTTCTTTCCATCAAAATATTCTTCCTAATAAATTCTTCTGACCCTAGTTCTTCTTCTGCTTCTTCATCCTTCCCTAGCTTCTATCTTGGGGAGATCAATCTTTCTTGAGTGAGTGTGTAAATGAAGTTGAGTTCCTTCTTATTTATAGCCTTGTGAGAGGTACAAATTGCTCTCTTTAAAATTTCTCTCTTTAGGTCGAATAGATGTTTCCTTAGGTTGACTTGAACTTTGGGCCATCGCGAGGTCTTGGAGCGTATTTTGACTTGATTATGACTCAAAAATGTTTTTCTTCACAATATGTAACATGCCCAAATGGGTCATTTATACCTGACAATGACTCAATGACTTTATAACAAACCTAGAAGCAATTAGTGCGTTCTTTTACCTATAAATAAATTATCTTGAGCATGAAACGAGTGCCTCAAGACTTACAATAATAAATTTATTTTTCTCTTTTCATTAAATACATAAAATCATGATTACACCCATAATTATGAAGACCGAACCTAGTTACATATTTAAAAACTACCTCTAAACTAGGGAGGTATTCTTAATCCATACAAGGTACTTGGACATTCTCAATGTGAACAATTCTCATAAGAAGAGTCGAATTGGTAACCCATCTGTATAGCATCATATCACATAGCAAAGACTTAACTAACAACCCTATCCCTCCAGAATATCATAGCACAATGCTGGAGATATCAATGATTGATAGACACCTTCATCATTGTCCCTCTGAGAGCATACCCCACTTGGGTGTTCATAGGGTATTTCCTTCTAGGACTATTCTTATCTTGGATTCGTAACCCTTAAAGAATATCGGTCCTACCACATCCTCAAAGAGTATCGGATGTCAGATGATTATCCAATTCTCAATTCTTTCAACTATATCAACCGCATTAATATTTTTAAATATTAACTTGATTGTGCTAGTTAGATAAGTTACCTTCAAATAAAATTATACTTTTATTTATAAAAATATATTTAATTTCTAAAGTACATACATTTGTGACCTTGAATTCACTTTGGATAAAAAGACTTTGTTTAAAATAAAAAAATTGCATCACATTTTTTTAATCTGAGGCCAAATTTAAATGAAGAATGTTTCTTTAATCTTTAACTAGTGAGAAAATATTTCAAGAACCCTGATTTCATCTTCCATGGATTAGGTTTACATAGCCATGATATTAAGTAATTAAAGATATTTTCCACAATATTTAATGTAATGTTACAAGGTCAAATGTCATAAGCAATGAGAAATTGTTTCAAGAACCTTGATTTTGTCTTCCATGGATTAGGTTTACATAGCCATGATATTATGTAATTAAAGATATTTTCCACAATTTTTATTGTAAAGTTACAAGGTCAAATGTATTGTTACCAGTACTGATTCTATAAATTTAATTTAAATATTAAAAAAATATTTTGTAAATAATAGAAAATTATTTGAAGTCAAAGGTGACTTAATCCATTAGAATTCTTTCATGCTCAACAGCTAGTTAACTAGGGTTATTTGAAATCATATGAAAAAAATAATGTTGATAACAAATAAAATATTTAGTCTTATAAATAATTTGATATTTATTATGTTTAATGTTAAAGTAATTAAAAAGAAGAAAAGAAAAAAAAAACTCTTAATATTTTGTAATTTGTTATAATAACAATTTTTTTTTGTAAAAAAATAAGTTGTTTTATATTTCATATAGAATTGACAGATAACATCATCATTATTATTATTATTATTATTAAGTTTACTAAGGTATATATACTTTACTCTTCTTTGGTTTTGAACTCGTACTTTTTAGGAGGAAACACATGCTCTTAACTATTAGGCCCACTCGAACTACATATATAAAATAAAAAACAAAAAATATTCATAATATTTGTATTTATTAAGTATTCAATAATAATTTTAGAAATTTAATCTATTTCCATATATAATAGATCAAAAATAAAATAAATGTACGCTAATAAAATAAATAATAAAATATTTGATTAAATATAATATGTCAAATTAGAATAAATAAAATAATAATTAATTCAAGTATGTCTCAAAGGGCAGCTCAAAATTAATGATCAAAGTAATAGGAATCTTGAGGTAACTGAAACCAGGTTCAAATCATAACGATTTTGACCCCTTTATAGAGACGAGGACAAGCGAAGTGTTGAATTCTTAATACCAAAATAATAATAAACAATTATTAATTCAAACATTTATATTAATTAAAAATTTCGTAAAAATTTAAGAGCAACGTATGGCATTTTTGGTTACAAGTCGACGCTCAGGCCTGTTTCAACAGGAATCAAGAATTAAAGTGATGCAACAGTTTTGGTGAGTTTGTGCCAAGAAAATTGTAATATTAGAATGAGGACATAGGTCAAATGTCTATGCGTCTTATATATTATTCGATGCACCGCAGAAACACATATTCCCAACTACTCATCATAGAAAATAATAGAGCTGTAATGTTATAAATTTGTAAGGATGTGTATAACGTCCGTCTATCTATCTACTGCAAGTACACCTGCGGAGCCCTTGATGGTTTTCTCATCCTTCTCTATGGTGAGATGCAGGGATTCTTGGTCATATGGACCGAACTCCCCGGTGACTGGATGAGGCATCCACCACCTCTTCTTGTAGTGATCGTCGAACTCCAGGATTTCATTAGTTACTCGACTGTAAACGTGTATGTCGCCCACTGCTCGGCCTTGTACAACATATTCTCCTCCTCCACTCTTCTTCTCCGACACCACCTCGCTAAATGAACTGCATTCACCATCCAATCAAATACACTCTCCATTCACGTATCACATACGTAACAAAACAAGATCGGAAGAACAAAAGTTAGAAAAAATTATAACAATACGAACCTGCGCGTCCTGCTTAGAGGGAAAACAAGAAGATTATTTCTTCTGAAATAGCGGCCTCCGACACTCCAAAGCGACGATGCGGCCACCATCATGACGGCTGCCTTCCCTTTGGCTCCCACCTTAATCATTTTGTTCCTCTAGCTATCACAAATTGCTTCAGATCTGGAGTCTCTAACTATAAATGAGGGCTAAAAGCTTAGGCTGAGGACCAATTTGGAGCAGCTTGACCAGTGTTGCCAAATCACTTTATTCCCTTACTTTCAGCTAGGGCCAAAGAAGCTTATGCAGCGACAACGTTTAGGAGTATTTTCCTTTTTCTCTTCTGAGACACTCAAACGTCTAGTCGTTTCTTTAATGGATAGCTGGACAATGACCACCCCAGGGATTTTAAAGTTCTAAAAGAAAACATCAAACCACGAAATTGAATATAATAAAACTCGGAATCTGCACTGTCTGCGTTTCCGAGGACATTTCATTTACAATTAGACTTGCGAATTTTATGATTAGCTCCATAAATGCAACAATAATGAATAATCAATGACTTACGGTGAAATGCATGGTCCAACTTTGGAAAAGTTAGTCTAATCAAATTGCATTATGCTGATTCGAGGAATTTAGCGAATAATTGGGTAGGAATAAATCAAAAGACGGCCAAAGCCCCGTTTTATCTTGAATATATTCCAAATGGAACGATGTGGAAAGTAATCATGATAATCCATAATCTCAATGAAGTTCATATATGGAAAAAGAAAACAACTTTTGTAGTGAACGTTTTAGGGAAAAGGAGAAATTTGGTGAAGAACAGGAGAGCCTTCCGTTCGAGGTCTTCTCTATAGTTTTTACGTTTTCCCGTTACTTCGTTTTTATGTTTTCTCTATTATTTCGCCATATACCCACAGCACTTTAAAACACTATTAAAAAAATGTTATAAAACGTTTCTAATGTTTTCCATACTATTTGACTTTTATGGTATCATTTCTTGCCACCCCTATTCTCATCCAATGTTATAGGGAAACATAAAAACATAATGGTTTTCCCCTTAGTATTAAGTTATTATGTTTTCTAGTATTTTTATCTATCCTGGCCCACTCGAACTCACACAAGGTGATTTGGAAACAAAACAAAGCAAATTTTTTGTTGTTGTTTTTTTTGCTTACTATTTTTTTTTTTACATTTTTCCTACAATTCCCAACCTTCACAATAGTGGGAAAAACATAAAATTTAGCATTATTTATATTTTTCATACCATTTCACTTTTATGTTTTCCTTATTATTTTCCCCTCACCACCACCAACAACCAAAACATAAAAAATATTTTATGCTTTTTTCACAGTGAGGAGGGAAAACTTCATGAGAGTAAGGTTGCATAAAATAGTACAGAAAACATAAAAATAACCATTCCCCTCGCTATATTTTTCCTATTATACTTTTCCATGCCCAATTTCCGACCGAAACCCACTCTCAATCACACCCTCATCTTCACCTTAGTAGGGAACCTTTTATTTTTTTCCTATTATTTTCCCATTGTGAGGGTGGGGATCAAGGTAAATAGTTTGGATAACATAGTGAGAGTTGGGGCCTAATGAAATAGTAGGAAAAACATCAAATTGTTTTTTTATGGTTTCCCCACTATATAAATTTTATGCTTTCCTCACTATAAATAGTTTGGATGACAAAGTGAGAGTTGAGGTCTAATGAAATAGTAGGAAAAACATCAAATTGTTTTTTTTTATGGTTTCCCCACTATATAAATTTTATGTTTTCCTCACTATCTTTTGCACCCCGCCTTCATAAAAGGGCGAGGGTTTTCCCTACTATTTGAATTTTATGTTTTATTCACTATTTTCCACACCTCCTCCCTCTTATTAGTTTGGGGATGGGGGTGGTGTTATGGAGAAACAATAGGGAAAAAATGAAAAAAATCATGTTTTTTTTAAATATGTTTTCCCCACTATTTCATACCACCCCAGTCCTCAAACCATTGAGAGGATAAGGGCTCGGGGAAATAGTAGAGAAAAAAGAACCATTCAATTTGGGTTTTGAGTTATTATTCATTACATTTGATGGAGAGCATATTCTCGTCAATTAGAAACTAGCATATTGAATTAATGGGATAATATGATTGATGTAGTAAATTGATTGGTACATGTATAAGATGAAGAGATGAATAAGGAACACTACTATGTTTTTTTAGAAGGCTACATAGTAGTCACAATCCAGCTATCCCCAATCATATATTTATGTGTACCATGGAATTCCAGAATTGTGATATTTGGAATGGACACATAAGATGAAGAAATGAATCCCTGTTGGGTGTGAACATAGGATGTACCAAATACTTTGCCAACAAATACTAATACCATACCACAAAACATAAAAAATGAGGAAAAATATATGCATTTACGTCATGGCATGACACCCAAAGGAGAACTGTGAAACACGTTAATTATTTCAATATAATATGGAAAAAATCCATTTCATCTTAACGAGGATTTGCGGTGAAACATATATTATGTAAACTCAGATTCAAAGAGATATGTGTAATATATCCTTCCCAAAATATCCTAGAAAACCCATGAAAATTATAATTTTAAGTAGCTTAGTTCACTACAGTATTTTAACCAAAAAAATGCATACAATGTGCCGAAGGGGTTTCCTTCATGAGTTTAATTGAAATAACACAAATAGTGATAAAAATAGATGATAGTAGTTCTTCAAAATAACTCATATCCACTTTGCATTAGATATCAAGAGCATACAAATCACTAAACATACAAGTTTCCATAGATAAAGGAGAACATGTTGAGAAATATCAGTTAACAGATGAAAAGTAGCTGGTTCTACATGGTGTTCACACTTTAGAAAAAAATCAGCAATAGAAAGTAAGTTCCAACAACAATAATAACATAGATATTCTACCACTAGGCACATAGTTACACTCAGAAAATGATACCATAGGCACATCAGGGCATTGGTCCAGCTAATGATGAACACGTGGTCTCTTATGGAAAGAACAACCATTGTATGCTCGAGATAACCCCCAACCATTCAACTATGGCTCTTTTCCTCACACATCCAGCACTTTGGTACAAACATGTCCCCTTAAAACAATAAACTTCATCCCACATTCTGATGTTCAGTTATGATCCACAAATAAAATATATTTAGCCAACATGGAGTGACACTTTATGCCGTTCACATGGTAGAATTGGCCAATGAAGCAAAGGAAAATCAACCCCTTTTTCCATGGAGATGGACTTGGACCCTGAGTTAGATGCACTCGACCCATAAGCTACAACAACCAAGCCCTTTTAAACACAGGTAAACTAAGTGTATCTAGAAAGTTAAACTCGGCCCTCAGTAGATCTCTAGCTTGGTATTTTGACCCAGAAGAGAATATGCATATTGGCTTCCAAGAATATGGTTCATCATTGGCCCTTCATCTTCAACAAAGTTCTCTTATGGAGAGATTTATAGAAAACTCAATATTAGAGGATAAAATAAAATAATAACATTGTTACCTCCATTTTCATCATCAAATATCCTTCTCCAACAAATCAGAATAACGAATTATGAGTGATTCTACTCTCCAAACTAGCTAGCATGTATGGTCTCAACACCAAAACTAGCAACCAACAATAGGGTTTCCAGAACCCCAGGATCATCTTCACGAGCTCTCCAAAATTTATTTTTCAGAGATGGAGAAGTGTTAGAAAGAGGAGAGATTCCTCATTTTCCCCATTTTATAACTTATTCACAAATTTTTCCACCTTTTTATTTTTATGAGTCACTTTAGTTGTTTTTTTACTTTATAAAACAAAAGTGACTTTTCATTAGCCTAGGATATGTCCCCATTCTCATAACTTTAGATTTTTTAATTCTTTTACTAGGTGAATCATATACCCTTAGTTAATTATTCCCCACCTTGGCCCATGGGAATTTAATTAGGCTAGCAAAACTCCCCCTTATGCCTCCTAAGCGGTTGAGGAAATTACAGTCCTCCAAACCCAATATTGATTTTCCCCACGAAAGTTCTACTACAAATGTTTGAGCACCTATTCACCTTCCTAGGTGGAATATTCAATAGGAAAATACCTCCACTTCACCATGTACTCCTTCATGGTCCTACACGTCAACATCGATTCCCTTGTCTTGATAATATCCTTTGAAACCAAAAGCATCTCCCCGTCTTCATCTAAGGTTGGAAGTTGGGTAGAAGTAATTACATGATACCAAAGATATTTCTAAGGAAAGAAGCATGGAATATGTTGTTAATTTTACCTCACTCCAGAAGTTATAGCTCGTAGGCCACTTTTCCATCTCATCTCATAATCATTTATGGCTCGTAGAATCAACGCTTTAGTTTTTCTTCCCCCTTCATTTTGAGCGATGAGCACCTATAGAGTTGTAGATTAAGTTGTACCATGTCCCCCACTTCAAATTTATTCTCTATTAAGTTCTTGTTTGCATATAATTTTTGTTGTTTCTTAACCATCCATAAGTTTCCTTTGAGTACCCATAAAATATCCTCTATCTCCTAAACCCAATCTTTAGCTAAAGTGACTTGACTATCTACAAATATATAGTCTGCAAATTTTGGGGCATCATATACATACATTTATTTGAAGAGTTTCATTCCAACAGACATGTGGAAAGGGTTATTTTATCATTGTTATGCAAAATTCAACCACTTTACCCACGATTTATGTTGGCCATATGCATATATTTTAAGATATACCTATAACTATTTGTTGACTATCTTGGTATTTCCATCAGTATATAGGTGGTAAATAGTGCTTGCTGTTAACTACATACCCACAAGTTCGAATAAATCACACTAGAAGCCACCCATAAATCTATTTTCGATATCACTCACTATCGTCATCGTCAACCCATGCAATCAGAAGGCCTCCTTGAAGAACAAATTTTCCACCCATGCTACTGAATATTTGGAAGTTATGGAAAAGATGTGTGTGAACTTCATTATCCTATCCTTGACTACATATATGTAGTATTTTCCATATACTTGAGGTATCCCAATCATTAATTCCATGGAAATACTATCCATTTTTTTCTCAGGGATGGTGAGTGGTTGTAGCAACCCTGTTAGATGGGTATGCTCATATTTTTTTATTGGCATAAGCTAGTTTCCTTCAAAAAATTTAGCACGTCCATCGTGAGTAATTTCCCAGTCAACCTCTGCTTGATATCCTTATAGGTTTTCAAGTACCCCAAATATCCTGCTAGGGGTGAACTATGAGTTGCTTCCATAATCTTCTCTTTGAGCTAGGATTCTAGTACCAAATAGATTTAGTTCTAGGAGTAAATGATGTAACCTATGACACGATAACCATCATCGTCGATCAATCCCTAAAGAACCTCATAAGAAAAAAAATTCTTGGAATATTGTACCAACAACTTCAACTTCCAATCATTGATGATCTCCATGAATGAGGGAGTGGGTGGAATTCTAAGAAGGGCATCTACTACCACATTTTTTTCCCTTGACATACCTGATTTCAATGTAATATGCTTGTATTTTTTTGACCCATTTATGTCGTATCTCACTCAATTCCTTATTTTCCATAAGGAATCTGAGGTTATTATGATTTGTCTTGCCTTTGAACTTTTTCCCTACTAAATGCAGTTTCCCCAAACACTAGCCAAGAAACAACACTATATTCGATGTTGTATAATTAAAATGAAATTAAATTAAGTTAAATGCAGAAGCGTATATACTTGGATTAGGAATAATCATGATCTTGTATGTTATATTTAGTATGAAAGAAACACTATATTCCTGAATGCAATATATTTCATGTATAAATTGTAAAGTGGAAATAATTGTACGTCTCTGCCATTAAGCTTGAACCCAAAAATTAGGGTTTAATAACAAAAATTAAAAATAAACATGGCACATACATTTATAATGATTATTAAGAGTTTAGTATCTTATTTAGTAATGAAAAGGATTCTAGTTATGGGCTCTCCATGTTCCTCCAAGCAATAGACCTAATGGTTCATAAGCTCAACCATTGGTTACCCTTGAGCTAGTATAGAAACTCCATATGCAGTGAATGTACAACCAAAATGAAACCCTAGACGAGACACCAACCCTAGCAACCCCAAACTCTAACCATAGGCTCAGATCCCCCTAATCAACACCCATGTGGCATAGCTCAAGCCTCTAGGTGGTTTGCACGTTCGAATGTGACTTATAGTCAGAAAATATAGTCTTATACCATAGCTCCTAGAGTCATGTTGTTGTGCGAGCATCCAAATACCAAAAACCAAACCGAAATAACTCCATAGCCAATTTGAAAGCGCCATTGGCACACACCATCTATCTCTGAACTAAGTTCTGAAACCAGAATTCGATGGCCACCTTGTCATAAATAGGGCCAAAAAAATTTCGGAGCACCAAGCTCCTAAGAGTCGTATAAAGGCTCACATCATAAATAGGATGCATCCAAATGATACGGTTAGATAAATAATCACACCTCAACCACCTTTAGTCTCCTTCTCATGACTCACTAACTAATCAGTAACCAAATGAATTATTAATTGATTTAATACTCATTCCCATGAAAAACACAACATTTTTTTTAAAGTGTGGCCCTAACTTTCCATGTAGCACCCTCCATAAACCATGTCATCCCTGGGTGCCATTTTCCAAAAAAATACCAAATAATTTTCTTTTTCTATGGACTTGCATCCCCCCTACTCTTTCCATGAAGTTGGCTTCATAGCTAGCATTATTTTATTACTACCAACATATGTACAAATTGGCAATGTTGGGGATGATGTCCCTGAAAACATGACTAAAAATAGCTATATGGGAAGAGAGGCTACATAATAAAACATCTTACTCACCAACCTAAGCATCAACAAAATCTATCTCCACAAAATAATAACAAAAGTACACATATCTACATTATCAAAATAGGTGGGCGTATTATATTCCTCAACCCCTTATTTTATGCATTGTGCTAAGTGCACCATATATAGAAATATACAAACATATATAATATATCAGTAAAAGAGGTGAGGATATTCTACCTTCATGATTGTTTTCTCCCGAGTCACATCCTCATGACTGAGCACCATCTATTTTACATTTACCATGTCAATGGCTTGATTCTAGATCACCTTGACCTTTTTCTCCAAGATATGCACTGAATGATACTTGAAGTGTCCCTCGGTTTCTACCTGAATCATTTTTCGATCAATAACATGATTAATGTTAGGGACATATTTATTAAGAAATGAAACATGAAAAATATTATGAATATGTAAATATGCAATAAACACAATCTTATATGGAATGGGGTTGATCCTCTTTAGTATCTCAAATCACCCACAATATCTCATTGCTAACTTGACAAAACTTCCCAAATTTAATGAACTATATTTTTCTTTTACTTCCAATAATACATTTTCCTTAACCTTAAATTCCCTATTTTTTTTATTCCTATCTGGATAAATTTTATACCTATCATGTTCATCTTTCAATTCATTTTGGTTTTAAACATATGCTCTTCCATGTCATTAATAAATTCAGGACCCACCATAATTATTTCCACTAGGTTGGTCCAACTCAAGGGAGTATTGCATTTTATTCCATACAAAGCCTCAAATGGGAACATTTATAATGATTCCTAGTACCTATTATTATATGAAAATTCCCTGAAATGGAGGTAGTCCTACCACGCACATGGTTTATCCATAGCATACATCCATAACATATCTTAAATTAATTAATTTAGACACTCAACATGTTCATTCGTCTAGGGATGATATCAAGTATTGAAGTTTAATTTTGTACCATGTTTTTGTAGTTGTGACAAACACCCTCCAAAATGTTTCCTACATCTTGAACAATGAATCCACCTCATGATATTATGATCTGTAATCTCAAGCTATTCATGGTAACTCCGTGATTGGTTGATATTATTTATAAGTCCTGAATTCTTCTTGTGAGATTCTAAAATTCGAATTCACTTGGTTACACATGCTCAAATTTTAATTCATTCACAAGAAAACCTCATCCTAGGAAGATAATTAGCAGTCCATGACTAACTTTGAAGATAGGTATTTTTCATTCATGGAGGACAGAGCATGTGCAATCGTTGGCAACAATGATTGTGTAGTATTTAGTGGCCAACATTATGCAAGCTCCCAAACATTACGTAGTCTCTAATGGCAGTGCTTGCACAAATGACAAGAATAGTGACTTCACAATCCATGTGGACAATCAATATGCAATTGAAGTTGAAAATATTCATCACTCTTAGTTGTAAGTGTACCATAATCCAAGTGCTTTTTCTCAATTGTCTATTTTTTAGGTTTTTTCTTTCATAAGTGTCACTTTCAATTTTGCGACTGTCATTTTTCTTGCTTTCACTTTTTTAAGTGTCGCTTTTTATTTATTTATATTTATCTTATGTTGCTTCCACTTTCTTTATCTTTTGCATGTGTCATTTTCACTTATTCTTATTCTTTCAAGTGTTTATTTTGATTATTTTCACTCCTGCATGTGTTGGACTTTAGCACACCATTAAACCTAGATTTAGTGCATTCTATTTCATTAGCTGATCATATACATCATAATAATATGGGTTAGACACTCTCCCATAACTTAATGCACTTTATGGTTGTAGTAAAAACTTGTGTCATAACTTGTATTCTAAATGTCACAAAGGTACATTTCAATTGTCACACTGAGAAATAAGTGTCTTTTTATTGTCATTTCAAGGTATGCATGTGGAATTTGAGTAAAAATATTTTTTTTTTAAATTTTTTTATTGTACAAATGTGTGTGATTTAGTTCTGAAACATGTTTATATCATATTTTCTCCCGTCTTCCATCGATCCAACACTTAGCCAATTTTGGAGTTCATCCTTGTCCTCACAACTTACACAACTCATGAGCATAATTAATCTTAAGGAAAAGAGATGAGTAATTTTCACACCCATAAGTCTTAGTGTGAAATACTTACTTGTTAGACTCAAGCACTCTTCTCATCATATAGAAAATCTCCTCCACCTACACATTGAGAAACCTTGGAGCCGAGATGATTAATATACTTGATTATTTTTGTCAAATACATAGTTCATGGTTCTATCTGCCATATATTCCACATTGTGTAGTTTTATTCGAAAATGGGGCCATCGATGTGTCACTATAATTCCTAAAAAATTAGTCTCCTAAGGTTCCTCTTCAACTGTTGTGCATTGTGAAGTTATAGTTTCCTAACATGCCTCCATGTCTCCCTAACTTGTTCAACTACAAAATCCCTTCATATAATGGGTCTCCTACTCCACATTTCATATTTCTAGTGGGAATTAGGTCACCTCTAAGTCACTGCAACCCTAAACTATGCAATCCTTATAGTATGCCCCTCAATCACTTTGTATTGTGCAGTTATAATGGCTAGTCACATCCCTCTTTTTAATTGAATCCCCTCATTACACAGTACCTTGTCCTACATTCCATCCTACTACACATTTTATAGTTCATGTGGATAGTGGGGTCATACATCATCCCTTGTTATGATCATCTCCACAATATTTTCCTCCTCTTCCTTGGGCATTGCACATTATGCATCCTCAGTCGGTAAGCTCATCATATTGTCTCGCACAAAACCTTCATAGGCATTCCCTAATTGAAAATTGTGCAGTTATAGAGGATAGAGTGGTAGTACCTATGTCCCTATAGACCTCAACTTCACAATTGTTATCTTCTTTCTCTCAAAATCATTTCCTGTTGCCTTAATACAGTCAACACCTTCCATGAGAAAGAAAATATAGAATAGGTATTTTTTGGAATGATGCTGCCCCTTCATGAGTGCAATTGATCTATAGGTGCTATCATTGCAACATGACATGTTTATCCTCAAGGTATTTCATCAAGGATATGCTACAAAGGCAACAGTTACGAAGAAGGAGAAAAAGAAAGAACCATCATGAAGGACATGAAGAAATCCTGGACAAAGAAAATAACATGGAAATTCATTTTGACTTAGATGGTTCTAACACTCATCTATACCCTCGAGAGGGTGAAGATGAAGAGCACGAAAACACCTATCATGAATAAGTCAAAGTGATAGCACCAAGGAGAAGATCTTGGCGTTGACACATCACAATGAATTTCCATGTCATCATGCCCAAGTCATGTCTTATCCAATTGTCACCATAAGATTTTTATGTATCATTGTATTTTGCCACATCATTTTTGGAATTTAATTATGTAATTTCCAAAAATTAGAAAATTTAAATGTGTGGACGCCCAACGGTCACACATGGAATATGAAAATTCACAAGAGAGTCCTAGAGTCATGTAGAAGCTCAAAGGTCGCATAAGAATTTGAAAATTCACGTAGGAGGTCAAGAGCCATGAGGAAGATTAAGAGTCACAATGGAGGTGGAGAGTCACCTCATATACATTGCAATTCTATTCCTTAGAGGGTCAACTTAATTACTTGATTCAAGGATTGTTTTTATAATTTCCTATGTTGATAATTCTAGCTAAGGAAAATTCCTAACAATAATGGTAAATGACCTTATTTCTAGGTTGCAGCTCCTACTATAAAAAGTGTGAGGTCTAATTTTTACTTCATACCAGGGATACCCCTTTCCCTATTGTTTTCATGTAGTATGGTCAATAGCAATTTTGCACTAGAAGGTGTTGAGAAATCTAGGGGCGGCTAGATTAGGTGATTTCCCTTACTTTGATAATTGTTTGTGATGTATTTTTACTTAACTTAATTAGCTTATTCTTTCACTTGATTATTATTAGTGTTCTTAATCATCAAACAACTAATAAACAAAAAAATCAATGAGACAATAGAACACAATATTTAGGCGATCATCAATCGATAAAACCTCTATAATTAAGAGGAAAACCCACAAGAATTATTATATTCTTATAGAACATTAATTGATGAATTCCAAGACCTATGACCCTTGAACAAGACCCTCCAAGACCAATTCAAACTTTGATTCCAGCAACGTTCTTGATAGATCCTTCTCAAACTTCGAACTACCCAGCACATTCTTCTACAACTTTGACCAGCCCAACCCATTCTTCTACAACTTCAATCTACCCATCCGATTGTTTTTCAACATCAATGTACCCAACACATTCTTCTGCAACTTCAACCTGGCCAACAAATTCTCCTATCCAACAAATTCTTCTTCCCAACAAATGTAGAAACCCTAACATGAGGAGAGAGAGAGAGGCTCGAAAACTTCTATCTATTTCTTCTTATCCTTATTCTCCATTCCCCAACTTCTATCGTAAGAAGATCAAAATTTCTTGAGTGAGTGTGTAAATGAGGTCGAGTTCCTTCTTATTTATAGCCTTTTGAGGGGTAAAAATTTCTCTTTTTAGGCCGACTAGAATTTTTCTTAGGTTGACTTGAACTTTGTACCATGATGAGGTCTTGGAGGGTATTTTGAGTTGATTATGACTCAATATTTTTTTCTTTACAATATGTAACATGCCCAAATGAGTCATTCATACATGAAAATGACTCAATGAATTTATAACAAACCTAGAAGCACTCAATGGGTGATTTGAGCTATAAATAAATTTTGTTGAGCATGAAACCCATCCCTCAAGACTTACAGTAATTTTTTTTTTCTCTTTTCATTAAATACATAAAATCATGATTAAATTTTTCATTATGAATACCAAACCTAGTTACATATTTCAACACTCCCTCTAAACTAGGTAGGTATTCATAATCCATACAAGGCACTTGGACATTCTCACTTTGAATAATTCTCATATGAGGAGTCGGATTGGTAAGCCATTTGTATAACATCATATCCATCATTGTCACATAGCAAGGAATTGAATAACAACTCTATCTCTCCACAACATTAGAGCACAATTCTGGTGAGACCAATGATTTATAGACACCTTCATCATTGTCTCTCCAAGAACATACCCCACACAGGTGTTCACAGGGTATGTCCTTAGAGGACTATTCTTATCCTAGATTCCCAGTACTAAAATAATAATGTTCGTATAAAACTAGTATTATATTGGATACCCTATCACATTCTCAGAGAGTATCAGATGCAAATTAGTTACCAATCCTCCATTATTTAATCCCAAGTGGAGACAAAAATGATGTGTCTATCTCTCCCTCTCAACTTGGGAGGACATACCCATTCATAAGAGAAATTTTGAGGTCTAACCCCAACCTCCTAAGAAAAATGTACAACCAAAATAAAATTTATAAGAACCAATAGGATTCAAGATGATTATGTAAACCATTGGGGATGATTTACCACTTTTGGAGTAAAACCGTAAAAAAAAATAAAAATAATAAAATAATAAAACTACTTTTTCAACTCATATTTTCAACTTATCTCCATAAGGTTTTACTCAAATTTCGAGAGAGAGTACTCTTTGGATGAAACATTTAATTCCTCATCCAAGGAGTACAATGTTTCATACTTTTGATGGACCCTTATACATGAAAAATGATAAATACATGAAAAACGTGATTGCATTCATGTTTTTTCATGTGTTTCTCATTTTTAGTGTAGCAGGGTCCATCGAAAGTATGCAACATGGATACTCCATGGATGAGGAATCAAATTTTGCATCTAATGACTATTTTCACTCAAATTTTGAGTAAACCCATAGGGATATAAGTTGAAAATACGAGTTGAAAAGATAGTTTTCCATTTTTTCCCTCTAAAATTTGGTTATGTAATGTAATCTTAATTTATTATTTCCACTATTACTTTATAATTTCCTTAGAAAGCCCAGTTTAGACCCCAAAATTCCTCTAATGCATATTAAGGACTTGTACAATATTCTATGAATTTTTTTCCACAATCCCTCTTAGCCAATTACTTGTCCAAGCTTACACTTAAATAGGGACATGTTTCCAGCAACAACCTTTTATTCATTAGTGGAGATCATGTCATGAATTTTATCTTTAATATTATGGATCCTTCATTTTTGTAGGGCTTCAACCATCCATAACTTTCCTCAAGTTATTCATGTCATCCTTCCATTTATCTAAAAATGATTTTCTAGTACACATATGGCCTTCCTTCATACAACTACCTCTTCTACATCATGATTTCATTAATATATTCCATCCCACCACATGAGTGATAGTTGTAGACAAAATCCACAACTCTTTTTCTGGTAGTCCTACATTAACCCACCCAAATTTTATTTAAAAACCAAAAATGAATATTAAATACCTTTTGTGATGACCCTTCATCGTGAAATCCATTTTCTTGCAAATTTTAGCTCATACATCTTGAGGAATTTCCAAGCGAACCTATCCTTGAAATTCTTATAGGCTTTCAGGTACCCCGGATGTCCTAAAAGGGGTGAACCATGAGTTGCCTCCATAATCTTCTCTTTGAGATAGGATTGTAGTACCAATACATATAGGTCTAGTAGTAAATGGTGTCATCTATGAGACAATAGCCATCATCCTGGATCAATCCACCAAGAATCTAAAAATAAAATGTGTTCTTGGAATATTCTAACAACACGTGCAACTTCCAATCGTTGATGATCTCCATGAGTGAAGGAGTGGGTGGAATTACAATAAGGGCATCTACTACAACATTTTTTTTCCCTTCAAATACTTGATTTCAATGGAATATCTTGTAGGTTGCTAACCCATTTATGTTGTATCTCACTCTATTCCTTCTTTTCCATAAGGAATCTAAGGTTATTATGATCCGTCTTGGCTTTGAAATTGTTCCCCTCTAAATGTAGTGTCTCGAAATACTAGCGAGGAAACAACATTATATCGAATGTTGTATAATTAAAATTAAATTAATTTACGTTAAACGCATAAGCGTATATACTTGATTCATGCATAATATTTAACATGATATTTTATGTTATAGTTAGTATGAAAGAAACACTAAATTCTCAAATGAAATATCTTTCATGCATAAATTGTAAAGGTGAAATAAGTAATGGAAATAATTTTACATTTCTTCTATTAAGATTGAACCCAAAAACTAGTTCTTAATAGTAAAAATAATAAATGAACATGGCACACACATTTAAAATTAATATTAAGAGTTTAATAGTTTATCTATTAATGAAATGATTTCTATCTATGGGTTTTCCATGTTCCTCAGAGCTATGGGTTGTCCATGTTCATAAGCCCAACCGTTGGTTACCTCCAAGCTAGGATAGAAAATCCATAGGAAATGAACGTAAAAAACCGAAATGAAAGCCTACCCGATACACCAACCCTAGCAACCCCAAACTCCAACAATAGGCTCACGTCCCCCTGACCACCATCCATGTGGCATAGCTCAAGTCTCTTAGTGGTTCCCACCTTTGAAGGTGAGTTATAGTTGACAAAGATAGTATGAACCCATAGCTTCTGGAGCCGTGTTGTTGTCAGAGCATCAAAGTACCAAAAAAAAAGTTTGAAATCACTCCATAGACGAAGTTAGAGCCTAAGTGGAACTCACCAGCTATATTTATAATAAGTTTTGTAGCTAGATCTCAATAGCCTCATAGTCATAAATAGGACCTACAAACTCTCGGAGCACCAAGATCCTCAGAATTGCATAAAGTCTCATTTCATAAATATGATGCATTCTAGTGATATGGTTAGCTAAATAATCACACCTCAACCACTCTTAGAGTCCTCCTCATAACTGACTAACTAATTAGTAACCAACTAAATTATTAATTGATTGAATAGTCATCCCCATCAAACAAACAACACTTATTTTTACAAGTGTGGCCCTAACTTTCCATGTAGCACCCTCTAGAACTCATGTGGTCCCTAGGTACAATTTTTCCCAAAAATACCACATAATTTCCATTTCTTATGGAGTACCATCCCCATTAATCTTTCTATGAAGTTGGCTCTGCAACTAGCATTATTTTATTAATAACATTATATGTACAAATTGACAATGTTGGGCATGGTGAACCTGAAAACCTGACATACAAATAACTACATGGACAGAGAGGCCACATAATAAAACATATGACTCACCAACCTAAGCATCAAAAACATATAGCTCAACAACCAAATAATAAAAGTACATATATTTACATTATTAAAATAGGTGGGGGTATTACATTCCCCCCTCCTACCCCCCTTATTTTATGCACTGTCCTCAGTGCACCATATATACAAATATAAAAACATATACAATATATCAGTCAAAGAGGTGAGGTTATTCTACCCTCATGACTTTTTTCTCCGAACTCGCATCCTCGGGATGGAGCACCACCCATCGTACATTTTCCATATCGATGGCTTGATTCCAGATAACCTTGACCTATTCTCCAATATCTGCACCGACTAAACCAGGAAGTGTCCCACAATTTATACCTAATTAATTTTCCAATAAATAACATGATTAGTTCTAGGGACATATTTATTAAGAAATGAAACATGAAAAATATCATGAATATGAAGAGATGTAGGCAACATAATCTTATATGGAACGAGGTTGATCCTATCTAGGATATCAAATCAACCACAATATCTAGTTGCAAACATGCCACAACTTCCCAAATTTAACAAACTCTATTTTGATTTTACTCCCAATAATACATGTTCAAACTTAAATTCCCTCTTTTTTTTATTCATATCGAGATAACTTTTCTACCTATCCTGGTTAACTTTCAAATTTTGTTAGATTTTAAACATGTCCTCTTCTAGGTCATTAAGCAATTCAGAACCCACCATAATTCTTTCCACTAGGTTACTCCAACTCAAGGGAGTATTTAATTTTATGCCATACAAAGCCTCAAATGGGATCATTTTTAATAATTCCTAGTACTTGTTATTATATTTAAGTTTCTAGAAATGGAGGTAGTCCTCCCACCTCGATGATTTATCCATCACATACATCCATAACATATCTTAAATTATTTACTTTACACACTCAGTGTTTCCATCTAAAAAGGGATGATATCATGCATTGAATTTTAATTTGGTACCCTGTTTTTGTTATTGTGACAAGTACCCTCCAAAATGTTTCCTACATCCTAAAATTTGGATCCTCCTCATGATCTTATGATCTGTCATCTCAAGTTGTTCATGGTAAATTCATGATTGGTTGATATTATTTCAAAGTCATAAATTATTCTTGTAAAAATATAACATTCCAGGTAACTTTCTTACACATGCTCAACTTTTGATTCATTCACAAGCACACCTCATCCTAGCAATCTTAGTAGTCCATGAAAACCTTTGAACATAGGAATTGTACAGTCTTGGATGACAAAGCATGTTCAATCCTTGATAATGGTGATAATGTAGTATATAGTGGCAAACATTGTGCAATCTCTCAAAAAATATGCAATCAATGATGGAAGTGATTGCGTGACTGAAAAGAACAGTGAATACACAATCTAGTTTGACAATCAATGTGAAATTCCATTTGACAATCTCCCTCACTCTATGTTGTAAGTGTACCATAATCGATTGAGTTTTCTCAATTGTCACTTTTGTAGGATTTTTATTTCATAAGTGTCTCTTTCACTTTTGTGACTATCATTTTTCTTGCTTTTACTTTTTCAAGTGTCATTTTTTCTTTATTTATATTTCACTTATGCATCTTCCACTTTCTTTATCTTTTTCAAGTTTCATTTTCACTTATTATTATTGTCATAAGAGTTTCTTTTGATTATTTTCATTCTTGCATGTGTTGCACTATATCACACCATTAAAGCTATATATAGTGCACTCTCTTGCATTAGTTGATCATATGTATCATAAGAATATAAGCTATAAACTATCTGATAGCTCAATGAACTTTTTGGTTGCAAGTAACACTTGTGTCGTAACTTGTATTCTGAATGTCACAAAGGTACGTTTCAACTGTCACACTTAGAAATAAGTGTCATTTTGTTGTCATTTCAAGGTATGCATGTGGATTTTGAGTACAGTGCATTATGTTGCCTTTTTTATAAGCTATACATGTGTGTTATTTATTTTGGATACTTTTTTATACCATATTTTATCTCGTGTTCCATTGATCCAACACTTAACCAATTTTGGAGCTGATGCATGTCCCCACATCTTGCACAACTCATGAACATACTTAATATTCAAGAAAATATATGAGTAATTTGCACACTCCTAAGTCTTAGTGATGAAATCCTTAATTATCAAACTCATGCAGTCTACTCATATTATAGACAATCTCCTCCACCTACAAGTTGAGAAACGTTGGAGTTCACACCATCAATATTGTTGTTTATTTTTGTCAACTACATATTTCATAGTTCTCCCTACCATATATTTCACATTGTGCAATTGTAGTGGATAGTGCTGCCATCATTGTAACATTTTAAAGCACACCGAGTTATTTTCCTAAGCTTCCTATTCAACTTTTGGGCATTGTACAGTTACAATGTCATCACATGCTTCCATGTTTCCCTAACTTGTTAAACTGTGCAATCCCTTCATCTAATGGGTATCCTACTCCACATTTCATATTTCTAGTGGGAATTAGGTCACCTCTAAGTCACTACAACCCTCAACTACGTAATCCTTCGAGTCTAACCCTCAATCACTTTGCATTGCACAGTTATAATGGATATTCCTATCCCTCTTGCTAATTGAAGCCCCTAACTGCATAACACCTTGTCCCATATTTACTCCTACTACAAATTGAAAAGTTCAAGTGGATAGTGAAGTCATACATCATCCCTTGTGATTCTCAACAACACAACCTTTTCCTCCTCTTCCTTGAGTATTTCACACTGCACATCCTTACTCAGTAAG
This sequence comes from Pinus albicaulis, assembly GCA_034641835.2. Taxonomy (NCBI): domain Eukaryota; kingdom Viridiplantae; phylum Streptophyta; class Pinopsida; order Pinales; family Pinaceae; genus Pinus; species Pinus albicaulis. The sequence goes on from CM076570.1 coordinate 925,263,850, forward strand.
GTCATGATCTTGTCTCCTAGACTTCCCCATTATCCAGAACCTTCATAAGCCTTACCTAACTGCACATTGTCTAGTTCTATGGGATAGTGTGGTAATCCATATGTCCCTATAGTCCTAAACTACACAATTCTTATCTTCTTTCTCTCATAATGATTTCCCGTTGCCTCAGTATAGTCAACAACTTCCATGGTCAAGAAAAGGTAGAATAAGTAGTTTCTGGAATGACATTGGCCCTTCATGAGTGGAATTCATATATAGGTGTTATAATTGAAACATGGAAGGGTAATCCTCAAGGGAGTTAATCAAGGAGAGGCTAAAAGAGAACACTTGCGAAGGAGGAGCAGAAGAAAGACACATTATGAACGGTATGAAGAAATATTGGACCAAGACAATGACATGGAAACTCATCATGACTTAGACGGTTCTGACATTCATCTATATCATTCGGAGGGTGATGATGAATAGCATGCAAATACATATTATGAATAATTCAAAGTGATAGCACAAATTAGAAGAGCTTTCCATTGACACATCGTAATGACATTCCATGTGATCATTCCCTAATCATGGATTATGCAAGTGTCACCACAAGAGTTTTATGTATCATTGTATTTTTCCACATTATTTTTGGAACGTAATTATGAAATTTCCAAAAATGAGAAAATTGAAAATGTGTGGAAACCCAAGGGTCACACATGGAATATGAAAAGTCACAAGAGAGACCTAGAGTCATATAGAAGCTCAAAGGTCACATAAGAATTGGAAAAGTCATATAGTGATCCAGACTTATGTAGGAACACAATAAAATAAATAAATACACATAACAGAGAGATGCAGAATAAATAATACTTCATTTCATTAATATCACATAACTGAAATATGCTTACAAACCGAATGGAAATAAACTAGCTAGGGCGCTAGTAGATTATATCTGAGAAGAGATGTGGTGGCTACATGCCTCTGAACTATGTTATAATGAGAATCGAATGCCTATTTATAATTTATAAATGATGGAAAACCTGAAACATCCAAAAACCTAACCCTAGGAGATGAAGTGCCAAAACTATGGGCCCCGTTTGGGTAAATTGGTACATCAACTTCCCGGGGATGTAACTTTGACATACGATCTATGTTTCACATGTACAATACCTCATTAGAAATATCTATCAAAGCACTAGAACTTTTTATGTGAGTGGAAACTCTAAAATATTAGTGTTGCTCCTAGTTTTCCCAAAAAATGTCATTTAGGGCCTCAAACGGCTCTGGAAGTTGAGGACCCGAAAAAACTTCTAAAAATAGTAAATTGTTCTACAATTAAGGAAATTGAAAAACTAAAAGAAACAACAGTGGAGCCCTAAGTGGAATAGTCGGGTGGCCACCAATATCCACTTGGATCATTCCTCCCCCCTTAGGAGGCAATGGTCCCCATTGCGTTGTGTTACTCCATGAGATGACCAAACTTTTGTTGAACTTGGTCCCTGCTTAGCCACTTGCCTTGGTGCAGGAATTGGCTAGCTTTGACAATCTGATACAATTGGATCTTTTGCTAGCAAGTGTTCATCATTTGTTTTTCCATTATAGGATCCGTGGTGGCCTGTTCCATGCAATATGGGTTTAACTTTGTTGGTGTTAGTTGTTCTGCAATGTTGGAGGTGTCCACTAGAGGTGGGAAGTAGGAGCGAAGGTGGTCCACATTGATCACTAGGTGCAAACCAAGGAATAGTTGAATACTAAACTCGAAGAAATTGTCCCCTACAACCTTGTTGATGGTGTATGGCCCATATCGAATCGGGAAAATATTACAGTGGGGTCCAGCGAAGCACTCCTTCTGCAAATGTAGCCACACTTTGTTGCCCACCTGGAAGTTGTGTGGCACCCAATGCTGATCATGTCACTGCTTGTACCTAGCATTAGATTTGTCTAATATGTCATGAACTTGTTGGTGGATGTGCTAAATGCACTGAATGAATTTGTTCACTTTGTTAGTTTCAGAATCTACATGAAACGAATCAGCTTGAGTAGCCATAAATGGCATGGCTACATCAATGGGACATAGTGGCTAGAATCCAAAACCCACCTGAAAGGGGTTATATCTGATTGAGTTGTGGAGAGTCTAGTAACAGTTGTGTTGTAAATAGGGGAGGATCTCATCCCTTGTGCATGGATGCTTTGAGTTGTAGATGTGCATAGTGCCTAAGATCACCCTGTTGACAACCTCTGTCTGGCCATCAGTTTGGGGATGGAAAGTTGTGGACTTGGTGAGCTTGGTGTCCAGCATTGAATAGAGGCTGGACCAAAATTCACTAAGGAACCTGATGTCCTGAACTAAGATGATAGATTGTGGGATCCCAAAGTGTACCCACACTTGTTTAAGGAAGATTTTAGCAATGTTTTCTACTATGATATTATTCTTGCAGACCGCCATAATGGCCATCTTTGAGATTCTCTCAATGACCATGAAAATACAATCATTTACATGCTTAGTTGAAGGAAGGCCCAACATGTAATCCAGGGAGATGGATTCCCAAGGTCGACTAGGGCTAGGTAGCAGATCATATAGGTCTTTCTTCTTGATCTCCAGTTTTCCAATGGCATAGGTAGTGCATGATCTGATGTACTTCCTAACATCCTGTCGAAGGTTCGACCAATAGAAATATTTCTGCAGTAGTGCAATTGTTTTCTCAACCCCGAAGTGCCTAGTGACCTGACTGTAATGAGCTTCCCAAATCATCTTGGCACGCTCGCTTGAAGGAACACAAAGGTGTCTTAGGTGACATAGCAGTGCATCCTGGAGATGAAAATTTAGAACTTTCTTACCCTCGAAGAGGGTCTTGTATGTGTGGCCTAATTCTTGATCGTTATTGTAGAGAAGCGACCAATCAGAAGTCTCGTGCCTAGAACAATTGAGCACGATGGTTAGCACCATGGTTAGTGGTCGGTTGAGGGAGTCTACAACATTATTGGTGCTTCCCTTATTTTACTTGATGTTCAAATGAAACTATCACGGATATGAAGACCACTTATGATGGTGATCGTTCGGCAGCTTCCCTTGTGTTTGTATGAATTATAGGGGTCGGTGGTTTGTGTGGATGTTGGTTTCCTTCCCCAAAATGTAATGCTTCCATTATCAACAAGCCTGCACAATGGAATACATCTCTTTGTCATAAGTGGGATACTTCTAGATTGTGTAGGACAATGTCTCACTATGATATGCCACAAGATGCCCTTGTTGAGTAAGAGCTAGCCCGATAGCATAATCTGAGAAATATCTCTCGATCTCAAATGGTTTTTGCAAGACTGGTAATAAGAGCACTCACGTAGTATAGAGGTGATGTTTTAACACGACGAATGCCTTTTGTTGAGATTCATACCAAAAGAATTTTTCTTTATCTCCTCCCTCGGTGACTTGCCTCAAGGGAAAACTAATATGAGAGAATCCCAACACGAACCTGTGGTAGAAATTGGAAAGACCCAGAAAGTTGTGAAGCTCTATTAGAGTGGTTGGGGCTGGTTAATCTCGAATGACTTCGATCTTGGCTGGATCCACATGAACCTCCCTGCTTATCAATAACATATCCAAGATACTGAATATGTGTCATGCCAAAATTGTACTTCTCCCAATTGGCACACAACTTGTGTTGTCGTAGTGTTTGGAGGACCTATCAGATGTGGTGGAGGTGCTCTCTTCAAGTTTGGTTGAAGATCACATCAATGTACACTACAACAAATGAGTTGGTGAATGGCTATAAGATGTCGTCCATCATCCTCATGAAGGTTGCAGGAGCATTCAGCAACATGAAATGCATGACCAACCATTCGAAAAGGCCCTCCTTGGATTTGAAGGTAGTTTTACACACATCAAATAGTTAAATTGGTATCTGGTGATACTCAAACTATAGTTGATCTTGTTGAAATATTTTTCCCCCTTGAGTTGGTCCAGAAGGTCATAAATCTGTGTGATTGGGTACCTATTCTGGACAGTGATCTTGTTCGGCGCCTGATATTCAATACAGAGTCTCCAAGCCCCATCATTCTTCTACACCAACATTATCGAGCTCCCACACGGAGATAAAATTGTCCAGATGTGACCTTTCTACAGTAGCTCCTGAATTTTCCTCTCGATTTCGTCGTTATCCATAATAGAGCATCGATAGATTGGTCCATTGGATAGCAGTTTCCCTAGGGTCAAATCATTGGGTGCCTAACCTGATAGTGCAGAGGCACCCCCGCGGGTGAGGTGAAGATGTCCTCATACTTCTCCATGACCTTTTCCATCTGTTTTTGTCATGTGGAGGAGCTCTATCTGGAGGTCGTGGCCACAATATTCTTCTTACCCTAAGGGTGCATTATCAGGAAAAAAAAATTCCTATTTTTGTAAATGAGCTTACTGCATTGTTTTGAGGTAACCAAAGAGATGGAGATAGGTGGTGCTACCTCCGGTATCCTATACAAATTATTTCCCAAAGTAAAAATAACAACACGAGGTCACGACTCATACACAACATGTCGCTTCCACAAGTATGGTTGGCCTAATAATACATCAGAAAAATCAAGAGGAGTAATGTCACATAATAACTCATCTATGAAGGGCTTGATGCTTTAGGAAGGTGTAATTATTGGATGACGTGGAGATCCCATCGTTGGTGAAGACACCTGATGGTGAATGGTTGTGGGTGTGTTTTGGTTGGAAAGCCCAACTTCTTCACGACCTCTGCTTAAATTAGGTTCTTTTGCCTCCCACTGTTGAAAATTAACTACAGCGGGGAACCCTTTACCCACATTTAAGAATGGAAGAGGCGCTCCCCCTCCTCTGGATCTTCTGGTTCCTCCTTCAGGATCTTTGTGGTGGAAACATTGGTGTTGGCCTCTGCATCGATAATCTACTTCCATTTATCATTTCCCTTGTCATGTTCTGATTCAAATTCAGAGCACACATATGATTCATAAGCCTTCAGCTTGGCCACTAGTGACTACTTGGCCCAACACTCACTTGTGTTGTGAGTGGAGCTCTTACGAAACTCACACCACTTTCATGTGTCCTTCTTTGGCTTAGCAGTGTTGTTCTTTACTTGTGGCTTTGGCAGGTTACCCTAGGCCACCCCGCCTTGGATTTTTCCTTTGTTCTATGGCTTGGGGGCACCTTTCCCTTGATTATGATTTGTAGATCCAAATTTGCACTTCTTTTGTTTGAAATTTTTCTCAATCTTGGCAGCATATTGATATGTTGCGCTAAGCGATGATATGTTGAGGAACTCTATTTCCTCCTAAATGTATCTGTGTAGACAATTACGGTACTTTATCACCAAATTCTTCTCTGAATATTTGATACCCAATTTTTTGCACAAGATATGTAACAGATTCATCATCTCATGCACATCTTGATCCCTTTGTTGCCGCAACATAGTCCACTATATGTACATGTTCCCATAGCTTCCCACAGGATAATATTGTTCCTTGAGAGTGCCTCGGAAATAATTCCAAGTGTGCATGACCAAAAATAGAGAGGGTTCCCTCCCGTAATTTTGCTCAAAGTAGGTTTCCCACCAGTCCCTGACATGGGGGCCAACTTGAGGAGTGAAAAAAGTAATATTTTCCTAGTTGGAAAAGTCATGAACTAAGAAATACCCTTCTAATAGATTCAGGCATTTATCTATGAAGTCTGCATTTATTTGGCGCTCAAATATGGGAAGGTCAATGTTTACTTGTACCTTTAAGGAGTTGTGCCTCCAGATTGGCTACTGGAAGCAGATGCGCCATCGGTGGGAAGTCACTGAAGGATTTGGGAAAAGTTATCCATCATCGGGTTCCTTTGTTTATCGAGGGCCTTCTTGAGAAATATTTTGATAGGATCTCCTTCTCCCTTTCATCCCCCATGGGTGGTTGTCGAGGTTTGTGAGACTGATCTTGCAAATTTTCAACCACATCGAGATGTAACTCCTTATACCTAGACCTCGTTGATTACATGCAAACAAGGATTAAAAAAAAATAGACTACTCAGATACCACTGATCTAAAATAATGCAAGAACACAATAAAATACATAAATAGACATAAACATAGAGATTTAATATAAATAAGACTTCATTTCATTAATATTACATAACTTAAATATGCTTATAGACAGAAAGGAAATAAACTAGCTAGGTCACTGGTAGCTATCTCTAAGAAGAGATGTGGCAGCTATAGGCCTCTGGACCATGTTAAAATGAGGATCAAAGGCCTATTTATTATTGAAAAACAATGGAAAACCCTAAACATCCAAAAACCTAACCTTAGGAGATGAAGCGCCAAAACTATGGGCCCCGTTTGGGTAAATTAGTACATCAACTTCCCTGGGATGTAACTTTGGCATATGATCTCTGTTTGACATGCACAATACCTTGTTAGAAATATCTTTCCGAGGAATACAAATTTTCACTTGAGAAACATCGATTAAAAACCCATGTTTCTCTCGTTTTTCCCAAAAAACGTCGTTTAAGGCCTCAAAACGGCTCTAGAAGTTTAGGATCCAAATAACCTGTTAAAAATAGTAAAATGTGCTATAATTAAGGAAACTAAAAAACTGAAAGAAACAATGGTGGAGCCCCAAGTGGAATAGGTGGGTGGCCGCCAATATCCACCTCGATCGCATAGAAGTTAAAGATTCATGAGGAAGGTAAAGAGTCACAAGGGAGGTGGAGATTTACCTCATTTAATATATATATACACCCTCATAGCTCATGAAAGTTGACTTTTGGACTTTTCACCTTGGCTTCTCTAGCAAGGAATAGGAGAGAATATATTTCTTTGGAGGATTAAGTAGCGACTTAATGTTCCTTTATTGGGGGTAGTGTGGCAACATTGTAATTGAATATCTCAGGACTTTCACTTAATATATGAATTTCTTTAAGCCAATGCATTTTCAGGCATATGTCATGAATTATTATGAGACTACTCTTTCATTGTTTGCGGCATATGTTATGTTAACATATACTAATTAAAACAAACTATTTTTGTTTTTTTTTGGTATGGATATTATTGAATGTGCATTGTTACTTAATTTTATTATTTTTGTTCTCTTGCGAACTACTTTGGAGGTTAATTCATGATTCCTTCCATGCTCTTGTGTGTCTCTTTTAGGATAGTACTATTAATTTTCCTATAGAGGGGCACTCTCTCTTTTTGCTTCTATGAAACTACCTCATATACATTGCTATTGTATGCTGTAGAGGCTCAACTTACTTGATTCAAACATTGTTTCTATAAATTCCTATGTTGATAATTCTAGCCAAGGAAAATTCCTAAGAATAATGGTGAATGACCTTATTTCCCGGTTCGGGGTCCTACTATAAATAGGGTATGTTCTAATTTGGACTTCATACCAGGGAGACCCCTTTCCCTGTTTTTGGAATTTATCATGGTCAATAGGATTTTGGCACCAAAGCTGTTGAGAAATCTAGGGGTAGTCATATTAGGTGATTTCTCTTACTTTGATAATTTTTTGTGATGTGTTTTTATTTATCATGTTTAAATTCTTCTTTCACTTTATTATTATTAGTGTTATTTATCATCAAACAAAAACGAAGAAAAAAAATCTATGAGAAAATAGGACAAAATATGTAGGATATTAGCCACATCCAAAACCTCTCCAACTGAGAGGAAAGCCCACAAGAATTCTTCTCTTCTTATAAAACTTCAATTGACAAATTCCAAGAATTTTTACCCTTGACCAAGACCCTCCAGACCAAGTCAAACCTTGATTCCAACAACTTCTACAATTTTGACTTTCCCAACATATTCTTCTAGAAGTTTGACTTACCCAACACATTCTTTTGCAACTTTGATCTACCCAACACATTCTTCCACAACTTTGATATGCCCAACAAATTCTTCCGCAACTTCGAACTGTCCAACACATTCTTCTGCAACTGCGATCTGCCCAACACATTCTTCTACAAATTCAACCTACCCAAAAAATTCTTTTTCCCAACAAATTCTTTTTCCCATCAAATTATTCTGCCCAAAAAATTCTTCTTCCCATCAAATGTAGAAACCCTAACACGAGAGAGAGAGGGGCCCAAAGCTTTGATCTAGTTCTTCTTCTGATTCTCCATCCTTCCCCAACTTCTATCTTGGGGAGATCAACCTTTCTTGAGTGAGTGTTAAAATGAGGTTGAGTTCCTTCTTATATGAGGGGTACAAATTGCTCTCTTTAGGATGACTAGAATTTTCCTTAGGCCGACTTAAACTTTGGGCTATGGTGAGGTTTTGGAGGGTCTTGTGACCTGATTATGACTCAATAATTTTTTTCTTTACAACATGTAACATGCCCAAATGGGGCATTCATACATGAAAATGACCCAATTAATTTATAACAAACCTAAAAACACTTAATGGGTGCTTTTACCTATAAATAAATTCTCTTGGGCATGAAACCCATGCATCGAGACTTACAATAATAAATTTATTTTTTTCTTTTCATTAGATACATAAAATCATGATTAAATTTTTCATTATGAAGACCGAACTTAGTTACATATTTGAACACTCCATCTTAACAAGTGAGGTATTCATAACCCATACAAGGTACTTGGAAATTCTCAATCTAAAGAATTCTAATAAGAAGAGTCGAAATGGTAACCCATATGTATAACATCATATCCATAATTGTCACATAGAAAGGAATTAACTAATAACTAAATCTCCCCACAAGATTAGATCATAATGTTGGCGAGATCAATGATTTACAGTCACCTTCATCATTGTCTCTCCAAGAGCATATCCCAGATGGGTGTTCACAGAGTATGTCTTTCTAGTACTATTTTTATCTTAGATTTGTAGTCCTTAAAGAATGTCGGTCCTCTACGACTACTATTATACTGGATGCCATACCACATTGTCAAAGTGTATCATATTTCAAATTCTTATCCAATCCTCCATTCCTTCTTCCCAAGTGAAGACAATAATGACATGCTTATCTCTCCATCTCAACTAGGGAGGACATACCCATTCCTATCAGGGACTTGTGCAAGCTTCCACTTAACTAGGGAACTGTTTCTAGCTACAACGTTCTATTCATGAAGGGAGATAATGGGACATTCAGTTGTTTGTGGCGGTCCTCCATTCACTGTCCTGAATTTTATCTTTAATATTATGGAGCCTTCATTTTTTTAGGGCATCAACCATCCATCACTTAGGTCAAAAACTTCAATCTAGTTCTTCTTCTGCTTCTTCATCCTTCCCTAGCTTCTATCTTGGGGAGTTCAAGCTTTCTTGAGTGAGTGTATAAACGAAGTTGAGTTTCTTCTTAGTCATAGCCTTGTGAGGGGTACAAATTTCTCTCTTCAGGTCGACTAGATGTTTCCTTAGGCTGACTTCAACTTTGGGCCATCACGAGGTCTTGGAGCGTATTTTGACTTGATTATGACTCAAAAATGTTTTTATTTACAATATGTAACATGCCCAAATGGGTCATTTGTACATGACAATGACCCAATGACTTTATAACAAACCTAGAAGCACCTAGTGGGTTGTTTTACCTATAAATAGATTCTCTTGAGCATGAAACCAGTGCTTGGAGACTTACAATAATAATTTTATTTTTTTCTTTTCATTAAGTACATAAAATCATGATTACATCTGTCATTATGAAGACCAAACCTAGTTACATATTTAAAAACTGCCTCTTAACTAGGGAGGTATTCTTAATCCATACAAGGTGCTCGAACATTCTCAATGTAAATAATTCTCATAAGAAGAGCCGAATTGGTAACCCATATGTATAACATCATTATCCAATTCTCAATTCTTTCAACTACATCAACCACTTTAATATTTTTAAATATTAACGTGGTTGTGCTAGTTAGATAAGTTACTTTCACATAAAATTATACTTTTATTTATAAAAATATATTTAATTTCTGAAGTACATACATTTGTGACCTTGGATTCACTTTGGATGAAAAGACTTTGTTTAAAATAAAAAAAATTGCGTCACATTTTTTTAATCTGGGGCCAAATTTAAATGGAGAATGTTTCTTTACTCTTCAACTAGTGAGAAATTATTTCAAGAACCTTGATTTCGTCCATGGATTAGGTTTACAAAGCCATGATATTAAGTAATTAATGATATTTTCCACAATATTTAATGTAATGTTACAAGGTCAAATTCCCTCAGCAAAACTTTGAATATAAATCACTTAATGTAATGTTACAAGGTCAAATGTCATAAGCAATGAAAAATTATTTCAAGAACCTTGATTTTGTCTTCCATGGATTAGGTTTACATAACCATGATATTAAGTAATTAAAGATATTTTCCACAATTTTTAATGTAAAATTACAAGGTCAAATGTAATGTTAGCAGTACCTATTCTCTTTAATTTAAATATTAAAAAAATATTTTGTAAATAATACAAAATTATTTGAAGTCAAAGTTGATTTAATCCATTAGAATTGTTTCATGCTCAATAGCTAGTCAACTAGGGTTATTTGAAATCATATGAAAAAATTAATGCTGATAAGAAATAAAATATTTACTCTGATAAATAATTTGATATTCATTATGTTTAATGTTAAAGTAATTGAAAAAAAAAACTCTTAATATTTTGCAATTTGTATATCTTACTCCTTTTTAGTTTTGAACTTGTGACTTTTTAGGAAGAAACACAAGCTCTTAACTATTAGATTCACTCAAACTACATCTATAAAATAAAAATTAAAAAATATTCACAATATTTTTATATTTATTATGTATTCAATAATAATTTTAGAAATTTAACCTATTTTCATATATAATAGATCAAAAATAAAATAAATGTACACTAGTAAACTAAATAATAAAATATTTGATTAAATATAATATGTGAAATTAGAATAAATAAAATAATAATTAATTCAAGTATATCTCGAAGGGCAGCTCAAAATTAATGATCAAAGTAATAGGAATCTTGAGGTAACTGAAACCAGGTTCAATCATCACGATTTTGACCCCTTTATAGAGGCGAGGACAAGCGGAGTGTTGAATTATTAATACCAAAATAATCATAAACAATTATTAATTCAAACATTTATATTAATTAAAAATTTCGTAAAAATTTAAGAGCAACGTACGGCATTTTTGGTTACAAGTCGACGCTCAGGCCTGTTTCAACAGGAATTAAGAATTAAAGTCATGCAACAGTTTTGGTGAGTTTGTGCCAAGAAAATTGTAATATTAGAATGAGGACATAGGTCAAATGTCTATGCGTCTTATATATATTTCGATGCACCGCAGAAACACATATACCCAACTACTGAACATACAAAATAATAGAGCTGTAATGTGATAAATTTGTAAGGATGCATACAATGTCTGTCTATCTATGTACTGCAAGTTCACCTGCGGAGCCTTTAACAGTCTTCTCATCCTTCTCGACGGTAAGATGCAGAGCTTCTTGGTCATGTGGACCGAACTCCCCCGTGAGTGGATGAGGCATCCACCACCTCTTCTTGTCTTAAACGTCGAACTCCAGGATCTCCTCAGTTACTCGACTGTAAACGTGTATGTCGCCCACTGCTCGGCCTTCTTCAACATATTCTCCTCCTCCACTCTTCTTCTCTGAGACCACCTCGCTACATGAACTGCATTCACCATCCAATCAAATACACTCTCCATTCACCTATCGCATAAGTAACAAAACAAGATCGCAAGAACAAAAGTTAGAAAAAATTATAACAATACGAACCTGCGCGTCCCGCATAAAGGGAAAACAAGAAGATTATTTCCTCTGAAATAGCGGCCTCCGACCCTCCAAGGCGACGATGCGGCCACCATCATGATGGCTGCCTTCCCTTTGGCTCCCAACTTAATCATTTTGCTTCTCTGGTTACTTCCAATTACTTCAGATCTCGAGTCTGTAATTATATATAATCGCTAAAAGGACCAATGTGGAGCAGCTTGATCAGTGTCGCCAAATCACTTTATTCCCTTCCTTTCAGCTAGGTCCAAAGAAGCTTATGAAGCGACAACGTTTAGGAGCATTTTCCTTTCTCTCTTCTGAGACACTCAAACGTCTAGTCGTTTCTTTAATGGATCCCTGGACAATGACCACCCCAGGGATTTTAAAGTTTTAAAAGAAAACATCAAACCACGAAATTGAATATAATAAAACTTGGAATCTGCACTGTCTGCGTTTCGGAGGACATTTCATTTACAATTAGAATTGCGAATTTTATGATTAGCTCCATAAATGCAACAATAATGAATAATCAATGACTTGACGGTGAATGGTCCAACTTTGGAAAAGTTAGTCTAATCAAATTGCATTATGCTGATTCGAGGAATTTAGCGAATAATTGGGTAGGAATAAATCAAAAGACGGCCAAAGCCCCGTTTTATAATCATGAAAAACGATGTGAAAAGTAATCATGATAATCCATAATCTCAATTTAAAAAAAAAAAAAAAAAACAACTTTTGTAGTGAACGTTTTAGGGAAAAAGAGAAATTTGGTGGACAGGAGAGCCTTCCGTTGGAGGTCTTCTCTATAGTTTTTACGTTTTCCCGTTACTTCATTTTTATGTTTTCTCTATTATTTCGCCATATACCCACACCACCTTAAAACACTATTGAAAAATGTTATAAAACGTTTCTAATGTTTTCCATACTATTTGATTTTTATGGTATCATTTCTTGCCACCCCTAATCTCATCCAATGTTATATGGAAACATAAAAACATAATGGTTTTTCCGATAGTATTAAGTTATTCTGTTTTCTAGGATTTTTATCCATCCTCGCCCACTCGAACTCACACAAGCTGATTTGGAAACAAAACAAAGCAAAAAAATGTTTTTTTTTTTCTTACTATTTTAATTTTTACATTTTTCTTCCTTCACAATAGTGGGAAAAACATAAATTTAACATTATTTATATTTTTCATACCATCTCACTTTTATGTTTTTCTTATTATTTCCCTTCACTACCACCAACAACCAAAACATAAAAAACACTTTATGTTTTTTTCGTGGTGAGGAGGGAAAACTTCATGAGAGTAAGGTTGCATAAAATAGTACACAAAACATAAAAATAACCATTCTCCTTGCTATATTTTTCCTATTATACTTTTCCATGCCCAATTTCCACCCGAAACCTACTCTCAATCACACTCTCATCTTCACCTTAGTAGGGAACCTTTTATTTTTTCCCTATTATTTTCCCATTGTGAGGGTGGGGATCACGGTAAATAGTTTGGATAACATAGTGAGAATTGGGGTCTAATGAAATAGTAGGAAAAACATCAATTTTTTTTTTATGGTTTCCCACTATATAAATTTTATGTTTTCCTTCACTATTTTTTGCACCCCGCCTTCATAAAAGGGCAAGGGTTTTCCATACTATTTGAATTTTATGTTTTATTCACTATTTTCCACACCCCCTCCCTCTTATTAGTTTGGGGATGGGGGTGGTGTTATGGAGAAACAGTAGGGAAAAAATGAAAAAAATCGTGTTTTTTTTAAATATGTTTTCCCCACTATTTCATACCACCTGAGTCCTCAAACCATTGAGAGGATAAGGGCACGGGGAAATAGTAGAGAAAAAAGAACCATTCAGTTTGGGTTTTGAGTTATTATTCATTACATTTGACGGAGAGCATCTTCTTGTCAATAATAAACTAGCATACCGACTTAATGGGATACTATGATTGATTTAGTAAATTGACTCGTACATGTATAAGATGAAGAGACGAATAAGGAACACTACTATGTTTTTTAGAAGACTACATAGTAGTGACAATCTAGGTATCCCCAATCATATATTTATGTGTACCATGGAATTCCAGAATTGTGATGTTTGGGATGGACACATAAGATGAAGAAATGAATCCCTGTTGGGTGCGAACATAGGATGGACCAAATTATTTGCCAAGAAATACTAATACCGTATGATGAAACATAAAGAAAGAGGAAACATATATGAATTTACGTCATGGCATGACACTCAAAGGAGAACTTTGAAACACGTTAATTATTTCAATATAATATGGAAAAACTCCATTTAATCTTAACAGGGATTTGCAGTGACACATATATTATGTAAACTCAGATTCAATGAGATATGTGTAATATACCCGTCCCAGAATATCCTAGAAAACCCATGAAAATTATAATTTTAAATAGCTTAGTTCACTATGGTATTTTAACCAAAAAAATGCGTACAATGTGCCGAAGGGGTTTCCTTCTTGAGTTTAATTGAAATAACACAAATAGTGATAATAATAGATGATAGTACTGCTTCAAAATAACTCATATCCACTTTGCATTAGATATCAAGAGCATACAAATCACTAAACATACAGGTTCCCACAGATAAAGGAGAACAAGATGAGAAATATCAGTGGACAGATGAAAAGTAGTTCGTTCAACATGGTGTTCACACTTTAGAAAAATATCAGCAATAGAAAGTAAGTTCCAACAACAATAATAACATACATATTCTACCGCTAGACACATAGTTACACTCAGAAAATGATACCATAGGTACATCAGGGCATTGGTCCAGCTAATGATGAACACGTGGTCTCTTATGGAAAGAACAACCACTATATGCTCGAGATAACTCCCAACCATTCAACTATGGCTCTTTTCCTCACACATCCAACACTTTGGTACAAACATGGCCCCTTAAAACAATAGAATTCATCCCACTTTCTGATGTTCAGTTCTGATCGGCACAAATAAAGTATACTTAGCCAACATGGAGTGACACTTTATGCCATTCACATGGTAGACTTGGCCAATGAAGCGAAGGAAAATAAACCCCTCTTTCCATGGAGATGGACTTGGACCCTGAGTTATATGTACTTGACCCATAAGCTACAACAACCTAGCCCTTTTAAACACAGGTAAACTAAGTAGATATCTAGAAAGTTAAACTTGGCCCTCAGTAGATCTCTAGCTTGGTATTTTGACCCAGAAGAGAATATACACACTCGCTTACAAGAATATGGTTCATCATTGACCCTTCATCTTCAACAAAGTTCTCTTATGGAGAGATTTATAGAAAAATCAATATTAGAGGATAAAATAAAATAATAACACTGCTACCTCCATTTTCATCATCAAATATCCTTCTCCAATGAATCACAATAACAAATTATGAGTGATTCTACTCTCCAAACTAGCTAGCGTGTATTCTCTCAACACCGAAACTAGCAACCAACAATAGGGTTTCCAGAACCCTAGGATCTTCTTCACCAGCTCTCCAAAATTTCTTTTTCTCAGATGGAGAAGTGTTAGAAAGAGGATAGATTCCTCATTTTCCCCATTTTATAACTTATTCACAAATTTTTCTACCTTTTTACCATTTTAGTTTTATGAGTCACTTTAGTTGTTTTTTTACTTTATAAAATAAAAGTGACTTTTCATTAGCCTAGGATATGTCCCCATTCTCATAAATTTAAATTTTTTAATGTTTTTACTAGGTGAATCATATACCCTTAGTTAATTATTCCCCACCTTGGCCCATGGGAATTTAATTAGGCTATCAAAACTCCCCCTTACGCCTCCTAAGAGGTTGAGGAAATTACAGCCCTCCAAACCCAATATTGATTTTCCTCATGAAATTTCAACTCCAAATGTTTGAGCACATATTCACCTTCCTAGGTGGAATATTCAATAGGAAAATCCCTCCACTTCACCATGTACTCCTTCATGGTCCTATACCTCAACATCCATTACCTTGTATCGATAATATCCTCTGAAACCAAAAGAATCTCCTCGTTTTCCTCTAAGGTTGGAAGTTGGGTAGAAGTAATTACATGATATCAAAGATATTTCTAAGGAAAGAAACATGGAATATGTTGTTAATTTTACCTCTCTCCAGAAGTTCTAGCTTGTAGGCCACTTGTCCATCTCATCTCATAATCATGTATGGCCAGTATAATCAATGCTTTAGTTTTTCTTCCCCCTTCATTTTGAGGGATGACCACCTATAGAGTTGTAGATGAAGTTGTACCATGCCCCCCACTTCAAAGTTATTCTCTATTAAGTTCTTGTTTGCATATAATTTTTGTTGTTTCATAACCATCTGTAAGTTTCCTTTGAGTACCCATAGAATATTCTCTATCTCCTAAACTGAATCTTTAGCTAAAGTGGCTTGACTATCTACAAATATATAGTCTGCAAATGTTGGGGCATCATATACATAGATTTATTTGAAGAGTTTCATTCCAACAGACATGTGGAAAGTGTTATTTTAATAGTGTTATGCCAAATTCAACCACTTTACCCACGATTTATGTTGGCCATATGCATATATTTTAAGATATACCCATAACTATTTTTTGACTATCTTGGTATTTCCATCAGTATATGGGTGGTAAATAGTGCATGGTGTTAACTCCATACCCAAAAATTCAAATAAATCACACTAGAAGCCACCCATAAATCTATTGTCGATATCACTCACTATCGTCATCAACAACCCATGCAATCAGAAGGCCTCCTTGAAGAACAAATTTTCCACCCGTGCTGCTGAATATTTGGAAGTTATGGAAAAGATGTATGTGAACTTCATTATCCTATCCTTGATTACATATATGTAGTATTTTTCATATACCCGAGGTATCCCAATCACGAATTCCATAGAAATACTATCCATTTTTTTCGTCAGGGATGGTGAGTGGTTGTAGCAACCCTGTTAGATGGGTATGCTCATATTTTTTTATTCGCATAAGCTACTTTCCTTCACAAATTTTAGCACATCCATTGTGAGTCATTTCCAAGTCAACCTCTACTTGATATCCTTATAGGTTTTCAAGTACCCCAGATATGCTGCTAGGGGTGAACTATGAGTTGCTTCCATAATCTTCTCTTTGAGCTAGGATTCTAGTACCAAATAGATCTAGTTCTAGGAGTGAATGATGTAATCTATAACACGATATCCATCATCCTCAATCAATCCCTAAAGAACCTCATAACAAAAAAAATTCTTGGAATATTCTACCAAAAAGTGCAACTTCCAATCATTGATGATCTCCATGAGTGAGGGAGTGGGTGGAATTCCAAGAAGGGCATCTACTACAACATTTTTTTCCGTGGACATACCTGATTTCAATGTAATATGCTTGTAGTTTTTTGACCCATTTATGTTGTATCTCACCCAATTCCTTCTTTTCCATAAGGAATCTGAGGTTATTATGATTTTTCTTGCCTTTGAACTTGTTCCCTACTAAATGCAATGTCCCCAAACACTAGCCAAGAAATAACACTATATTTGATGTTGTATAATTAAAATTAAATTAAATTAAGTTAAATGCAGAAGCGTATATACTTGGTTTAGGAATAATCATGAGCTTGTATGTTATAGTTAGTATGAAAGAAACAATATATTCATGAATGCAATATCTTTCATGCATAAATTCTAAAGGTAAAATAATTAGTGGAAATAATTATACGTTTTTGCCACTAAGCTTGAACCCAGAAATTAGGGTTTAATAATAAAAAATAAAAATAAACATGGAACATACATTTAGAATGATTATTAAGAATTTAGTATCTTATTTAGTAATGAAAAGGATTATATTTATGGGCTCTCCATGTTCCTCCACGAAATAGACCTAATGGTTCATAAGCTCAACCATCTGTTACCCTTGAGCTAATATAGAAACTCCATATGCAGTGAATGTAAAACCAAAACGAAACCCTAGACGAGAAACCAACCCTAGCAACCCCAGACTCTAACCATAGGCTCACATCCCCCTAATCAACACCCATGTGGCATAGCTCAAGTCTATGGGTGCTTTGCACCTTCGAATGTGACTTATAGTCGGCAAATATAGTCTTATCACATAGCTCCTAGAACCATGTTGTTGTGAGAGCGTCCAAGTACCAAAAACCAAACCGAAATAACTCCATAGCCAATTTTAAAGCCCCACTGGCACACACCATCTATCTCTGAACTAAGTTCTAAAACCAGAATTCGATGGCCACCTTGTCATAAATAGGGCCAAAAAAATGTCGGAGAACCAAGCTCCCGAGAGTCACATAAAGGCTCACACCATAAATAGGATGCATCCAAATGATATGGTTAGATAAATAATCACACCTCAACCACCCTTAGTCTCCTCCTCATGACTCACTAACTAATCAGTAACCAAATGAATTATTAATTCATTTAATACTCATTTCCATGAAAAACACAACATTTTTTTTAAAGTGTGGCCCTAAATTTCCATGTAGCACCCTCCAGGACCCATGTCATCCCTAGGTTCCATTTTCCCAAAAAATACCAAATAATTTCCTTTTTCTATGGACTTACATCCCCCATACTCTTTCCATGAAGTTGGCTTCATAGATAGCATTATTTTATTACTACCAACATATGTACAAATTGGCAATGTTGGGGATGATGTCCCTGAAAGCATGACTAAAAATAGTTATATGGGAAGAGAGGCTACATAATAAAACATCTTACTCACCAACCTAAGCATCAAAAACATCTATCTCCACAAATAATAATGAAAGTACACATATCTACACTATCAAAATAGGTGGGCATATTATATTCCTCAACCCCTTATTTTATGCATTGTGCTAAGTGCACCATATAAAGAAATATACAAACATATATAATATATCAGTCAAAGAGGTGAGGGTATTCTACCTTCATGATTGTTTTCTCCCAAGTCACATCCTCATGACTGAGCACCATTTATTTACATTTACCATGTCAATGGCTTGATTCCAGATCACCTTGACCTTTTTCTCCAAGATATGCACTAAATGATCCTTGAAGTGTCCCTCGGTTTCTACGTGAATCATTTTTCGATCAATAACATGATTAATGTTAGGGACATATTTATTAAGAAATGAAACATGAAAAATATTATAAATAAGTAGAGATGTAAGAAACACAATCTTATATGGAATGGGGTTGATCCTCTTTAGTATCTCAAATCACCCACAATATCTCGCTGCCAACTTGACAAAACTTCCCAACTTTAATGAACTATATTTTTATTTTACTTCCAATAATAAATTTTCCTTAACCTTAAATTCCTTATTTTTTTATTCCTATCTACATAAATTTTCTACCTATCATGTTCATCTTTCAATTCATTTTGGTTTTAAACATATGCTCTTCCATGTCATTAATAAATTCAGGACCCACCATAATTATTTCCACTAGGTTGCTCCAACTCAAGGGAATATTTCATTTTATTCCATACAAAGCCTCAAATGGGAACATTTATAATGATTCCTAGTACCTGTTACTATACAAAAATTCCATGAAATGGAGGTAGTCCTACCACCCACATGGTTTATCCATAGCATACATCCATATCATATCTTAAATTATTTAATTTACACACTCAACGTGTTCATTTGTCTAGGGATGACATCAAGTATTGAAGTTTGATTTTGTACCATGTTTTTGTAGTTGTGACAAACACCCTCCAAAATGTTTCCTACATCCTGAACAATGAATCCCCGTCATGATATTATGATCTGTCATCTCAAGTTGTTCATGGTAACTTCGTGATTGGTTGATATTATTTATAAGTCACGAATTCTTCTTGTGAGATTCTAACATTCGATTTCACTTGGTTACACATGCTCAAATTTTAATTCATTCACAAGCACACCTCATCCTAGGAGGCTAATTAGTAGTCCATGACTAACTTTGAAGATAGGTATTTTTCATTCATGGAGGATAGAGCATGTGCAATCGTTGGTAACAATTATTGTGTAGTATTTAGTGTCCAACATTATGCAAGCTCTCAAACATTATGTAGTCTGTAATGGTAGTGCTTGCAAAACTGACAAGAATAGTGATTTCACAATCCATGTGGACAATAAGTGTGCAATTCAAGTTGAAAATCTCCCTCACTCTTAGTTGTAAGTGTGCCATAATCTGAGTACTTTTTCTCAATTATCTATTTTTTAGGCTTTTTCTTTCATCAGTGTCACTTTCAATTTTGCGACTGTCATTTTTCTCTCTTTCACTTTTTCAAGAGTCACTTTTTATTTATATATCTTTATATTATGTTTCTTCCACTTTATTTAGCTTTTGAATGTGTCATTTTCACTTATTCTTATTGTTTCAAGTGTTTATTTTGATTATTTTCACTCCTACATGTGTTGGACTTTAACACACCATTAAAACTATATTTAGTGCACCCTCTTTCATTAGCTGATCATATACATCATAATAATATGGGTTTGACACTCTCCCATAACTTAATGCACTTTATGGTATTAGTAAAAACTTGTGTCGTGACTTGTATTGTAAATGTCACAAAGGTACATTTCCATTGTCACACTTAGAAATAAGTGTCTTTTTATCGTCATTTCAAGGTATGCATGTGGATTTTGAGTACAGAGATTTTTTTTGAATTTTTTTATGGTATACATGTGTGTGATTTAGTTCTGAAACATGTTTATATCATATTTTCTCCCGTCTTCCATCGATCCAACAATTAGCCAATTTTGGAGTTCATCCTTGTCCTCACAACTTGCACAACTCATGAGCATACTTAATCTTTAGGAAAAGAGATGAGTACTTTGCACACCCCTAAGTCTTAGTTTGAAATACTAACTTCTTAGACTCGTGCACTCTGCTCATCATATAGAAAATCTCCTCCACCTACACATTGAGTAACCTTGGAGTCGAGACGATTAATGTGCTTGATTATTCTTATCAAATACGTAGTTCATGGTTCTACCTGCCATATATTCCACATTGCGTAGTTGTATTGGACAATGGGGCCATCGATGTGTCACTGTAACTCCTAAAAAATTAGTCTCCTAAGGTTCCTCTTCAACTACTGCGCATTGTGAAGTTACAGTTTCCTAACACGCCTCCATGTCTCCCTAACTTGTTCAACTACAAAATCCCTTCATATAATGGGTCTCTTACTCCACATTTCATATTTCTAGTGGGAATTAGGTCACCTCTAAGTCACTGCAACTATCAACTATGAAATACTTAGAGTATGCCCCTACAATGTTCCCAATTTTAGCCTCAAGCTAAAATGGAACATTATAGTGGCATATTTTTATTTTGTTTAATAAAATGGGTAAGGAGACCCCTTAACCATTTGGTGATATAGAAATAACACTCCTTATGAGGAAGGAGGACAAATAAGCAGCTGAAATAAAACCTAATGGTGTGGACATGATGAGGATCACCTTGAGTTGGCCATCTTTGACCAAGTCAACAGCGCTGCCTTAGACGGGTGGCTTGCTTTAAAAGACAACATAGTTTTTCGAGGGAAAGCATTCAAAAGTGAATGGAAACCCTAATTGTGGGTCCTCTGGTGAAAGAGATTTCATTTGATTTATAATAAAGAAGGAGCAGCTCATTTGGTTCATGCTTTTGATTCAAAAATTTTGTGTTGAGGCCAAGGACTTGCACATCCGAGCTGTTCAGCAGGATTGCAGTGCTCTTGAGCACTGGGGGTGTTCTCGGGTGGGGATCTCCCACCTATTCCTTATGGGAGGAGAGGATTGGAGCTTAATTTCCTCATTCTAGAATTTGGACAAGCTCACTCCTTCAGCTTCAGCATTATTCCTATAGCAGTTTGATGCTATGTAGCTGGGGTAGCAGCAGAGGAACTCATAGAGTCCTTCCTTACTTGAATTTTCAGTGGAGGATGGATTTATTCATTGGAGGAACTATAGAGAGGGCTCTTGGACTTCATTTCAGATCATTTTCATCAGGTCATTCATTCACCAACTCCCACTGCGCAATCACTTGGAGAAACTGCGTTATTCCATGAGGGAAATGTCGAGGGAGATTCTTGTTCTCATCAGGAGGAGTGCTTGTGAGTGAAAGGGGATCAGCCCCTTCTCCTTGAGAGAATTATCAGAGGAGGGCATCAAAATTTCAGATCAGCCTTATTCTCATATTCATTTGGTTTCAGCTATAGTGACAATTTGTTTGTCACTTCTATTTTTATCCGACATTTCTAGCAATCTCCATGAGATTCGCTAGAAATCCTATATTCCGCCCATTTTCTCATGTGTGGAAATTTATTTATATTCCTTCAGCTCTATCATCATTTTGTATGTATTCAACAGTTCATCTCTCATAGAGACTGCGTAGTTATGGTTCTATAGCATTCTGTGTAGCTGCAACTACTCCGACATTATATTGTATATTCATTGGAGATTGGTTCTAGAGCTTGAGGGCTTTGCTCCTTATGATATTTCTATATAATATTACTGATATAATAATAAGATGATGGCTGTAGTATTTACCCTCTCATGATACATTCATATTTGCAGAGTTTTAGATTGATTTTTTGCATATTGCTGTAGCTCACTCTTTGAGCATTGTTTTAGAGAGCTAGATTGGGGAGATCCGAATAACCCATCTAGTGTTATTTATTTGAGCTGATTTTCTGCAAGGGATCTATATTTTATATTTACTAAGGCATTAGAGCATTGTTTTTTCTTATTTATGCAGCAAATTCCCTATACAGCATCCTCAAGGACCCTGTAGCAGAAATTCCCGAGGTGGAATATTGCATATCCATAGACAAAGTCTGTGAATGGCCAGCTAGCCTCAGGATTTCTCCCTCCTTTGGAAGGAGTCATATCATGTAAATTTCCCAACATTCAATCTCTGAAATGGACTTGTAGTATCTCACTAAAGAAGGAATTGGAGTATCTTATAGATATTCCCGATGGAGCAACAAGTTCCAGATTTGGAACATTACAGTGGTATCAGAGCATGATCTTGGCTCAGCCTGTGCCCAAGATCCAAGGCTGTCAGAAAGTGGAACTTCTCTCCAAGGAGAGGAGATATACAAAGGAGACAAGGAAAGAGGAATGAAGGAAGAGGAGGTTTCCCTTCTTCTTTCCCAAACCATTGAGGAAGTCATTGAAGATCTTGATGAAGGAGAAAATTTGGAGGAATTTTCTGAGAAGGGTTTGTTGATAGGAAAAGTCCTAGCTACTTCAAGAATGGTGTGAGCATTCAGTCACACATGCAGATCCACAGTGTAGTCCTTTGTTCACTTGCATTGCAAGGGAGTAAAGGAAGAAAATGAGGCCATGGGAGGAGCAGTGTTGCAACTCAAGTTATGGCTCATGATTGTTGGTTTGAGGGTTTAATTTTTCATTGGCATACAAATGAAAAATCTTGTGATGCATTCACTAAGGGTTTGATGGAGAAAACTTTGTGAAACTCATTGTGTCATAAACACAAACACTTTGCATACATTGGAAGGAACCAACAATGCTTTCACATTAGGAGGAGATCCATCACCACATGGAGGTGAAAGGGGAGCCATTTCTTCTACTAGAGGAGCCCTTGTGTCTTTGCAAGGAGTTCCAAATATTTTTTCATGTGGGTACCAAGACACAATTCCGGAGCCATATGTAGCAATTTTTGGGGATTGTGAGATGGAGGAAGAATGGCAGAAGGATCAACATGAAGGGATGATGAGAATTCTCCCTTATCTATTTCAGAAAATTTCTACACATGGGAAAGAGACTGCACTGTGTGGAGGAGAGAGGGACAAATTAGTCCACTCATACATGCAGTATATTTTAGATCCTGATGTCTCACTTTTGGAGGCTTTTCACTTGGAGGGCCACATGATCTAGAGATGATGAGAGGCATCATGCTATTGGTTCACCACTCATTGGACTCTGGAGGGGTGGAGACATCATAGGAGTCCACTACAGCACAGTGAGTTTGGGGATAAGCACAAGGAGGAGGAATGCAACCCCTCATTTTCAGTACCACCCATTCTCATCAGCTATACTGTGCAGAAAGAGTTTCTGTATGGATGGAGGATAGCATCTTCATGATGCAGGATGGCTGCTCCATGGATTTGGTGAGAGAGATGTTACTTCCTTTGAGGAAGGAATCTTCCATGAATTGGAGTAGAGGGAGGCCACTCATGCTTACATTTCCTAGGATCGGAAGATTCTTTAGAGGTGATAGTCTCTCATGGGAGGCTTATTTTCAAACATCATCATTTCTTTAAGCATGAGCATCTACATGATGGGCATGGAAGCAACTTAGAGGATGGCTTTGGCATGAGGGGATGTCAAGGTAGCAGGCAGCAGTGTGATGGAGCACCCTATTATAGAATACCAGTGCTTTCTATATGGAGGATTGATCCAGGATGGAGGACTCAGCTTTGGTTGAGTATTCCCCAGGATCCTAATGCATGCATGATTCTTGATGACCGGGAGGGAGATGACTAATACCAATTTTATGATATGGTCATCTAGCACTATGAAATATTCTTCTTGGCAAGAGCTTCTAGTCTCAAGAAGAAATTATTGCATGCATCCTATGAGCGCTTCCTAGCTATGCACTTGGAGGCATACTTTGATTGGCTAGAGGAGTTAACTCAGGAGGGAATTAATCATGGAACCTATCAGCATAGGGAGATGCATGGCCCACTTGATTATGGTGGAGAGAACCTCACAGCCACTTCCCTACTCATTGGAGGTAGAGGGAAATTTTCAGTGGGGCCATTTCAGCTCAAGAGCTCAAGTACAAATTGGAGAAGGTATAATCTCACATTTTATTTTGTACTCTCCTTCCTTGTTTGACTAGCATGATGATTCAAGAAGATTTGATTCCTTCTTGCATGATGTACAAGGATGTATTTGTAAAATTTTGTAGCATAAGAATGGGCCATTCTTATGGTGGTTTGTGGAGGGAGCCACATGCTCCTTGGTGTGCACCATTGGCACCAATTTATATTTTCATGTTCCTATATTTTGAGATGTGTGTGGCAGCAAACAAGTGGCTGGGAAAGACACTTTTTATATATATCCTTGATGAAGGAAAGAGGCTCACAGTGTTGGTCCCATGAGAGGAGCAGTGACCCACTCTCTAGATGTCTTGTGGCAGCTTGTTTTCATTGTATTATGCTAGCTTATATTGCTGATGCTTATTTTTCACAAGGAGCACTATGTGGGGAGTGAATTATATGATTGGGACAGCCCATTGGGAGCACTATTCTCCCCATTACACATGTTCTATAATGTAGGAGATACCATGGGTAAACCATGATTTCCATACTATTATCTTCCTCTTCTTGTGGGGTAAACCACTTGGAGAATTTGAAGAGGCATTTCATGGCAGAATATTTTGATGGGGTAGCTTGGGCCACTCTTGGAGGCCATAACATTTCAGCCCAAGGATAGAGACAACCCCATATGTATTTCAGAGGGAGAGAAGAGCTTATTGGGATGAATCAGCAAAACTCTCCATTTAGCCCCATTACGTTGCACAAAACCCGGGGCAAGATTTTCATATGATAGCATGGGTGAGGAGATCATTGGTGAGACTATGTTTTCCCATGCATGTCATCACTCCTACCTTGAGGAGGCCATAGTTCAGCAGGAGTATTTCCACCTACACCTTCTATATTTCAAGATGTACACCATTCCAGTTTGCATACTTGGAAGGAGGAATTGGAGGACAATTTATTGCAGCATATCTTGAGCAACGGTGGAGATTGTTGATGAGGAGGCCATAAGAGAAGAAGGGGGAGAAATTTTTGTTCTCTCTGTGCAGTTCCTTGGGGATAAGAGACATTTGGGAGGGGAGGACTGTAATGTTCCCAATTTTAGCCTCAAGCAAAAATGGAACATTATAGTGGCATATTTTTATTTTGTTTAATAAAATTGGTAAGGAGACCCCTTAACCCTTTGGTGATAGAGAAATAACACTCCTTATGAGGAATGAGGACAAATAAGCAGCTAAAATAACACCTAATGGTGTGAACATGATGAGGATCACCTTGAGTTGGCCATCTTTGACCAAGTCAACAACGCTGCCTTAGAGGGGTGGCTTGCTTTAGAAGATAACACAATTTTTGGAGGGAAATCATTCAAAAGTGAATGGAAACCCTAATTGAGGGTCCTATGGTGAAAGAGAGTTCATTTGATTTATAAGAAAGAAGGAGAAGCTCATTTGGTTCATGCTTTTGATTCAGAAATTTCATGGCGAGGCCGAGGATTTGCACATCTAGGCTGTTTAGCAAGATTGCAGTGCTCTTCAGCACTGGGGGTGTTCCTGGGCAGGGATTCCCCATCTCTTCCTCATGTGAGGAGAGGATTGGAGCTACATTTCCTCATTCTGGAATTTTTCAAAGCTCACTCCTTCAGTTGTAGTGTTATTCCTGTAGCAGGATGATGCTGTGTAGCTGGGGTAGCAGCAGAGGAACTCATAGAGTCCTTCCTTACTTGCATTTTTAGTGGAGGATGAATTTATTCATTGGAGGAGTTGTAGAGAGGGCTCTTGGACTTCATTTCATATCTTTGGCATTAGGTCTCTCATTCACCAACTCCCATTGCGTAGTCACTTGAAGAAACTGCGTTATTCCATGAGGGCAGTGTTGAGGGAGATTCTTGTGCTCATCAGGAGGAGTGCTTGTGAGTGAAAGGGGATCAACCCCTTTTCATTGAGAGAATTATCAAAGGAGGGCATCAAAATTTCAGATCAGCCTCAGCCTCATATTCATTTGGTTTCAGCTGCAGTGACAATTTGGTTGTCACTTGTATTTTTATTCAACATTTCTAGCAATCTCCACGAGATTGGCTAGAAATCCTATATTTAGCCCATTTTCTCATGTGTGGGAATTTATTTGTATTCCTCCAGCTCTATCATCATTTTTTATGTATTCAGCAGCTGCATCTCTAATAGACACTGTGCAGTTATGGTTCTCTGGCATTCTGTGTAGCTGCAACTACTCTGGTATTATATTGTATATTCATTGGAGATTGGTTCTAGAGCTTGAGGGCTTTGCTCCTCATGATATTTTTGTATAATATTGCCGATATAATAATAAGATGATGGCTGTAGTATTTACCCTCTAATGACACATTCATATTTTTATAGTTTTAGATTGATGTTTTGCATATTGTTGTACCTCACTCTTTGAGCATTGTTTTAGAGACCTATATTGGGGAGATCTGAATAACCCATCTAGTGTTATTTCTTTGAGCTCATTTTCTACAAGGGATCTATATTTTATATGTACTAGGGCATCCCAGCATTGGTTTGTCTCATTTATGCAGCAGCTTCCCTATACAGCGTCCTCAAGGACCCTGTAGCAAAAATTCTCGAGGTGGAATATTGCATATCCATAGACAGAGTCTATGAAGGGCTACCTAGCCTCAAGATTTCTCCCTTCTTTGCAAGGATTCATATCCTGTAAATGCCCCAATATTCAATCTCTGAAATGGACTTGCAGTAGCTCACTGAAGAAGGAATTGGAATATCTTATAGATATTCCTGATGGAGCAACAAGTTCTAGATTTGGAACATTATAGCCCCTCAATCACTTTGTATTGTGAAGTTATAATGGCTATTCATATACCTCTTTTTCACTGAATCCCCTAATTTCACAATATCTTGCCCTATATTCCATCCTAATACGTATTGTATAGTTCGTGTGGATAGTGTGGTCATACATCATCCCTTGTTATACTCATCTGCACAATATTTTCCTCCTCTTCCTTGGGCATTGCACATTATGCATCCTCAGTCGGTAAGCTCATCATCTTGTCTCCTATACTTCCCCATTGCATAAAACCTTAATAATCATTCCCTAATTGAACATTGTGCAGTTATAGAGGATAGAGTGGTAGTACCTATGTCTCTATAGACCTCAACTTCACAATTATTATCTTCTTTCTCTCAAAATCATTTCTTGTTGCCTTAATATAGTCAACACCTTCCATGAGAAAGAAAAGATAGAATAGGTGTTTTTTGGAATGATGTTGGAGCTTCATGAGTGGAATTGATCTATAGGTGTTATCATTGCAACATGACATGTTTATCCTCAAGGGATTTCATCAAGGTTATGGTACAAGGGCCACACTTACGAAGAAGGAGCAAAAGAAAGAACCATCATGAACGACGTGAGGAAATCTTGGACAAAGAAAATAACATGGAAACTCATTTTGAATTAGATGGTTCTAACACTCATCTATACCCTTCAGAGGGTGAAGATGAAGAGCATGCAAATACCTATCAAGAATAATCCAAAGTGATAGCACCAAGGAGAAGATCTTGGCATTGACACATCACAATGAATTTCCATGTGAGCATGCCCAAGTCATGTCTTATCCAATTGTCACCATAATATTTTTATGTATCATTGTATTTTTCCACATCATTTGTGGAATTTAATGATGAAATTTCCAAAAATTAGAAAATTTAAATGTGTGGACGCACAAGGGTCACACATCAAATATGAAAAGTCACAAGAGAGTCCTAGAGTCATGTAGAAGCTCAAAGGTCACATAAGACATTGAAAATTCACATAGGAGATCAAGAGTCATGAGGAAGATTAAGAGTCACAATGGGGGTGGAGAGTCACCTCATATACATTGCAATTCTATTCCTTAGAGGGTCAACTTAGTTACTTGATTCAAGGATTGTTTGTATAATTTCCTATGTTGATAATTCTAGCTAAAGAAAATTCCTAAGAATAATGGTAAATGACCTTATTTCTAGGTTGTAGCTCCTACTATAAATAGTGTGAGGTCTATTTTTTACTTCATACCAGGGATACCCCTTTCCCTATTGTTTTCATGTAGTATGGTCAATATTATTTTCACACTAGAAGGTGTTGAGAAATCTAGGGGGGGCTATATTAGGTGATTTCTCTTACTTTGATAATTGCTTG
The DNA here is from genome assembly GCA_034641835.2 of Pinus albicaulis. Taxonomy (NCBI): domain Eukaryota; kingdom Viridiplantae; phylum Streptophyta; class Pinopsida; order Pinales; family Pinaceae; genus Pinus; species Pinus albicaulis. The sequence goes on from CM076570.1 coordinate 925,292,479, forward strand.
TGATGCATTTATACTTAACTTAATTAGCTTATTCTTTCACTTGATTATTATTAGTGTTCTTAATCATCAAACAACTAATAAGCAAAAAAATCAATGAGACAATAGAACACAATATTTAGGCAATCATCAATGCATAAAACCACTGTGATTGAGAGGAAAACCCACAAGAATTATTTTATTATTATAGAACATTAATTGATGGATTCCAAGACCTATGACCCTTGAAAAAGACCCTCCAAGACCAAGTCAAACTTTGATTCCATCAACTTTCTTGATAGATCCTTCTCGAACTTCGAACTACCCGGCACATTTTTCTAAAACTTTGATCAGCCCAACCCATTCTTCTACAACTTTGATATGTACCCATTTGATTGTTCTGCAAATTAGATCTGCCCAACACATTCTTCTGCGGCTTCAACCTGGCCAACAAATTCTCCTGTCTAACAAATTCTTCTTCCCAAAAAATGTAGAAACCCTAACATGAGAGAGAGAGAGAGGGTCGAAAACTTCTATATATTTCGTCTTATCCTTATTCTCCCTTCCCTAACTTATATCTTAAGGAGATCAAACTTTCTTTAGTGAGTGTGTAAATGAGGCCTATTTCCTTCTTATTTATAGCCTTTTGAGGGGTACAAATTTCTCTTTTTAGGCTGACCAGAATTTTTCTTAGGCTGACTTAAACTTTGTGCCATGATGAGGTCTTGGAGGGTATTTTGACTTGATTATGACACAATAATTTTTTCTTTACAATATGTAACATGCCCAAATGAGTTATTCATACATGAAAATGACTCAATGAATTTATAACAAACCTAGAAGCACTCAATGGGTGATTTGAGCTATAAATAAATTTTGTTGAGCATGAAACCCATGCTTGAAGACTTACAATAATAAATCTATTTTTCTCTTTTCATTAAATACATAAAATCATGATTAAATTTTTCATTATGAATACGAAACCTAGTTACATATTTCAACACTCCCTCTTAACTAGGTAGGTATTCATAATCCATATAAGGCACTTGGACATTCTCACTTTGAAGAATTTTCATATGAAGAGTCGAATTGGTAACCCATTTGTATAACATCATATCCATCATTGTCACATAGCCAGGAATTGACTAACAACTCTATCTCTCCACAAAATTAGAGCACAATGCTGGTGAGACCAATGATTTATAAACACCTTCATCATTGTCTCTCCAAGAACATACCACACCCAAGTGTTCACAGGGTATGTCTTTAGAGGACTATTCTTATCTTGGATTCCCAATACAAAAACAATATTGTTCGTATACAACTAGTATTATATTGGATACCCTATCACATCCTCAGAGAGTATCAGATGCAAATTAGTTACCAATCCTCCATTATTTAATCCCAAGTGAAGACAACAATGATGTGTCTATCTCTCCCTCTCAACTTGGGAGGACATACCCATTCATTAGAGAAATTTTGAGGTCTAACCCCAACCTCCTAAGAAAAATTTACAACCAAAATAAAATTTGTAAGAACCAATAGGATTCAAGATGATTATGTAAACAATTGGGGATGATTCACCATTTTTGGAGTAAAAACATAAAAAAAATAAAAATAATAAAACTACTTTTTCAACTCATATTTTCAACTTATCTCCATAAGGTTTTAGTCAAATTTCGAGCAGGAGTACTCTTTAGATGAAACATTTAATTCCTCATCCAAGGATTACCCATGTTGCATACTTTCTATGGACCCTTATACATGAAAAATGAAAAATACATGGAAAACGTGATTGTATTCATGTTTTTTCATGTATTTCTCATTTTTATTATAGCAGGGTTCATCGAAAGTATGCAACATTGATACTCCTTAGATGAGGAATCAAATTCTACATCCAATGACTATTGTCGCTCAAATTTTGAGTAAACCCATAGGGATATAAGTTGAAAATACGAGTTGAAAAGACAGTTTTTCCTTTTTTCCATCTAAAATTTGGTGATGTAATGTAATATTAATTTATTATGTCCACTATTACTTTATAATTTCCTTAGAAAGCCCAGTTTAGACCTCAAAATTCCTCTAATGCATATTGAATACTTGTACAATATTCTATGGAATTTATTCCACAATCCCTCTTAGCCAATTACTTGTCCAAGCTTACACTTAAATAGGGACATGTTTCGAGCAAAAACCGCTTTTTCATTGGTGGATATCATGTCATGAATTTTATCTTTAATATTATGGATCCTTCATTTTTGTAGCACATCAACCATCCATAACTTTCCTCAAGTTATTCATGTCATCCTTCCCTTTATCTGAAAGCGATTTTGTAGTACACATATGGCCTTCCTTCATACAAATACCTCTTCTACATCACATTTTCATTAATATATTCCATCCCACCACATGAGTGATAGTTGTAGATGAAATCCACAACTTTTTTCCGATAGCCCTACATTAACCCATCCAGATGTTATTTAAAAACCAAAAATGAATATTAAATACCTTTTCTGATGTCCCTTCATCATGAAATCTATTTGCTTGAAAATTTTAGCTCATACATCTTGAGGCATTTCCAAGCGAACCTATCCATGACATCCTTATAGGTTTTTAGGTACCCCAGATGTCCTGAAAGGGGTGAACCGTGAGTTGCCTCCATAATCTTCTCTTTGAGATAGGATTGTAGTACCAACACATATAGGTCTACTAGTAAATGGTGTCATCTATGACACAATAACCATCATCCTAGATCAATCCATCAATAATCTAAAAATAAAATGTGTTCTTGGAATATTATAACAACACGTGCAACTTCCAATCATTGATGATCTCCATGAGTGAAGGAGTGGGTGGAATTCCAATAAGGGCATCTACTACGACATTTTTTTCCATTCAACTACCTGATTTCAATGGAATATCTTGTAGGTTGCTAACCCATTTATGTTGTATCTCACTCAATTCCTTCTTTTCCATAAGGAATCTAAGGTTATTATGATCCGTCTTGGCTTTGAACTTGTTCCACACTAAATGTAGTGTCCCAAAATACTAGCGAGGAAACAACATTATATCGAATGTTGTATAATTAAAATTAAATTAATTTAAGTTAAATGCATAAGCGTATATACTTGATTCATGCATAATATTTAACATGATCTTTTTTGTTATAGTTAGTATGAAATAAACACTAAATTCATGAATGCAATATCTTTCATACATAAATTTTAAAGGTAAAATAAGTAATGGAAATAATTTTACATTTCTTCCATTAAGATTAAACCCAAAAACTAGGGCTTAATAGTAAAAATAATAAATGAACATGGCACATACATTTAAAATGAATATTAAGAGTTTAATAGTTTATCTAGTAATGAAATGATTGCTAGCTATGGGTTTTCCATGTTCCTCAGAGCTATGGGTTTTCCATGTTCATAATCCCAACCATTGGTTACCTCCGAGCTAGGATATAAAATCCATAGGAAATGAACGTAAAAAACCAAAATTAAAGCCTACCCGATACACCAACCCTAGCAACCCCAAACTCCAACCATAGGCTCACATCCCCCTGACTGCCACCCATGTGGCATGGCTCAAGTCTCTTAGTGGTTCCCACCTTTGAAGGTGACTTATAGTCGACAAAGATAGTATGAGCCCATAGCTTCTGGAGCCTTTCTATTGTCAGAGCATGAAAGTACCAAAAAAAAACTTTGAAATAACTCGATAGACAAAGTTAGAGCCTCACTGGCACTCACCAGCTATCTCTAAGTTTTGTAGCTAGAACTCAGTAGCCTCATAGTCATAAATAGGACCTACAAACTCTCAGAGCACCAAGATCCTCGGAATTGCATAAAGTCTCATATCATAAGTATGATGCATTCCAGTGATATGGTTAGCTAAATAATAGCACCTCAACCACTTTTAGAGTCCTCCTCACAAGTCACTAACTAATTAGTAACCAACTAAATTATTCATTCATCTAATATTCATCCCCATCAAACAAGCAACACTTATTTTTATAAGTGTGGCCCTAACTTTCCACACCCTCTAGAACTCACATGGTCCCTAGGTACAATTTTCCCAAACAATACCAAATAATTTCCATTTCCTATGGAGTACCATCCCCCATAATATTTCTGTGAAGTTGGCTCCACAACTAGCATTATTTTATTAATATCATTATATGTACAAATTGACAATGTTGGGCATGGTGACCCTGAAAACCTGACATACAAATAACTACATGGGCAAAGAGGCCACATAATAAAACATATGACTCACCAATCTAAGCGTCAAAAACATATAGCTCAACAAAAAAATAAGAAAAGTACATATATTTACATTACCAAAATAGGTGGGGGTATTACATTCCCCCCTCCCGCCCCCCTTATTTTATGCACTGTCCTCAATGCACCATAGATACAAATATACAAACATATACAATATATCAGTCAAAGAGGTGAGGTTATTCTACCCTTATGACTTTTTTCTCCAAACTCGCATCCTCAAGATTGAGTACCACCCATCGTACATTTACCATATCGATGGCTTGATTCCAGATAACCTTGACCTTGTTCTCCAAGATCTGCACCAACTAAACCTGGAAGTGTCCCACAATTTATACCTAATTAATTTTCCAATAAATAACACTATTAGTTCTAGGGACATATTAATTAAGAAATGAAACATGAAAAATATCATTAATATGAAGATATTTAGATAACATAATCTTATATGGAACGAGGTTGATCCTATCCAGGATATCAAATCAACCACAATATCTAGTTGCAAACTTGCAACAACTTCCCAAATTTAACAAACTCTATTCTGATTTTACTTCCAATAATACATGTTCCTTAACCTTAAATTCCCTATTTTTTCTATTCATATCGAGATAAATTTTCTACCTATCATGGTCAACTTTCAAATTTTGTTAGATTTTAAACATATCCTCTTCCAAGTCATTAAGCAATTCAGGACCCACCATAATTCTTTCCACTAGCTTACTCCAACTCAAGGGAGTATTTAATTTTATGCCATAGAAAGCCTCAAATGGGATCATTTTTAATGATTCCTAATACTCGTTATTATATTTAAATTTCCAGAAATGGAGGTAGTCCTCCCACCTCGATGGTTTATCCTTCACATACATCCATAACAGATCTTAAATTGTTTACTTTACACACTCAATTTTTCCATCTAAAAAGGGATGATATCATGTATTGAAGTTTAATTTGGTACCTTGTTTTTTTTATTGTGACAAGTACCCTCCAAAATGTTTCCTACATCCTAAAATTTGGATCCTCCTCATGATCTTATGATCTGTCATCTCAGGTTGTTCATGGTAAATTCATGATTCATTGATATTATTTCTAAGTCTTGAATTATTCTTGTGAGATTCTAACATTCCAATTAACTTGCTTACACATGCTCAAATTTTGGTTCATTCATAGGCACACCTCATCCTAGCAATATTATTAGTCCATGAAAACCTTTGAACATAGGAATTGTGCAATACTAGATGACAAAGCATGTGCAATCCTTGGTAATGGTGATAGTGTAGTATATAGCGGAAAACATTGTGCAATGTCTCAAACAATATGTAATCACTGATGGCAGTGATTGCGTGGCTGACAAGAATAGTGAATATGCAATCGAGTTTGACAATTAATGTGTAATTTGATTTGACAATCTCCCTCACTCTATGTTGTAAGTGTACCATAATCCATTGAGTTTTCCCAATTGTCACTTTTGTAGGATTTTTATTTCATAAATGTCCCTTTCACTTTTGCGACTATCATTTTTCTTGCTTTTAATTTTTCATGTGTCGCCTTTTCTTTATTTATATTTCGCTTATGCACCTTCCAGTTTCTTTATCTTTTTAAAGTTTCATTTTCACTTATTATTATTGTCATAAGTGTTGCTTTTGATTATTTTCACTCGTGCATGTGTTGCACTTTATCACACCATTAGAGCTAGATCTAGTGCACTCTCTTGTATTAGTTGATCATATGTACCATAAGAATATAAGCTATAAACTATCTGATAGCTTAGTGAACTTTTTGGTTGAAGGTAACACTTGTGTCGTAACTTGTATTCTGCATGTCAAAAAGGTACGTTTCAACTATCACACTTAGAAATAATTGTCATTTTATTGTCATTTTAGGGTATGCATGTGGATTTTGAGTACGTCGCATTATGTTGGCTTTTTTTTTAAGGTATACATGTGTGTTATTTAGTTTTGATACTTTTTTATACCATATTTTATCTCGTGTTCCATTGATCCAACACTTAACCAATTTTGGAGTTCATCCATGTCCCCACATCTTGCACAACTCATGAACATACTTAATATTCAAGAAAATATATGAGTAATTTGCACACCCCTAAGTCATATTGATGAAATCCTTAGTTATTAGACTCATGAAGTCTACTCATATTATAGACAATCTCCTCAACCTACAAGTTGAGAAACCTTGGAGTCCACACCATCAATATTGTTGTTTATTCTGTCAACTACGTATTTCATAGTTCTCCCTACCATATATTCCACATTGTGCAGTTGTGCTGGACAATACGACCATTGTTGTGTCATTTTAATTCACAACAAGTTAGTTTCCTAAGCTTCCTATTCAACTTTTGGGCATTGTGCAGTTACAGTGTCATCACATGCCTCCATGTCTCCCTAACTTTTTAAACTACGCAATCCCTTCATATAATGGGTACCCTACTCCACATTTCATATTTCTAGTGGGAATTAGGTCACCTCTAAGTCACTACAACCCTCAGCTATGCAATCCTTAAAGTCTAACCCTCAATCACTTTGCGTTGCACGGTTATAATGGCTAGTCTTATCCCTCTTGCTAATTGAAGCCCCTAACTGCATAATACCTTGTCCCATATTTACTCCTACTACAAATTGAAAATTTCAAGTGGATAGTGAAGTCATACATCATCCATTGTGATTCTCAACAACACAACCTTTTCCTCCTCTTCCTTGGTATTTCGCACTGCACATCCTTAGTCTGTAAGCTCATGATCTTGTCTCCTAGACTTCCCCATTACCCATAAACTTCATAAGCCTTACCTAATTGCACATTATATAGTTCTATGGGATAGTGTTGTAATCCCTATGTCCCTATAGTCCTCAACTACACAATTCTTATCTTATTTCTCTCAAAATCATTTCCTGTTGCCTCAGTATAGTCAACAACTTCCATGATCAAGAAAAGGTAGAATAAGTGGTTTCTGGAATGACGTTGGCCCTTCATGGGTGGAATTCATATAAAGGTGTTATAATTGAAACATGGTAGGGTGATCCTCAAGGGATTTCATCAAGGAGAGGCTAAAAGATAACAATTTCGGAGAAGGAGAAGAAGAAAGACACGTTATGAAGGACATGAAGAAATATTGGACTAAGACAATGACATGGAAACTCATCATGACTTAAACGGCTCTGACACTCATCTATATCGTTTGGAGGGTGATTATGAATAGCATGCAAAGACATATTATGAATAATTCAAAGTGATAGCACCAATTAGAAGAGCTTTCCATTGACACATCATAATGGCATTCCATGTGATCATTCCCTAATCATGGATTATGCAAGTGTCACCATAAGATTTTTATGTATCATTTTATTTTTTCACATTATTTGTGGAATGTAATTATGAAATTTCCAAAAATGAGAAAAGTGAAAATGTGCGGAAGCCCAAGAGTCACACATGGAATATGAAAAGTCACAAGAGAGACCTAGAGTCATGTAGAAGCTCAAAGGTCACATAAGAATTGGAAAAGTCATATAGTTATCAAGACTTATGTAGGAACACAATAAAATAAATAAATACACATAAACACAGAGATGTAGCATAAATAAGACTTCATTTCATTAATATCACATAACTGAAATATGCTTATAGACCGAATGGAAATAAACTAGCTAGGGCGTTGATAGCTTATATCTGAGAAGAGATGTGGTGGCTACATGCCTCTAAACTATGTTATAACGAGGATCGAAGGCCTATTTATAATTTATAAATAATGGAAAACCTAAAACATCCAAAAACCTAACCCTAGGAGATGAAGCGCCAAAACTATGGGCCCCGTTTGGGTAAATTGGTACATCAACTTCCCAGGGATGTAACTTTGGCATACGATCTCTGTTTCACATGTACAATACCTCATTTGAAAGATCTATCGAAGCACTAGAACTTTTTATGTGAGCAGAAACTACAAAATATCCATTTTGCTCTTATTTTTCCCAAAAAACATCATTTAGGGCCTCAAAATGGCTCTAGAATTTGAGGACCCAAAAAAGCTGCTAAAAATAGTAAATTGTTCTACAATTAAGGAAATTGAAAAACTAAAAGAAACAATGGTGGAGCCCCAAGTGGAATAGGTGGGTGGCCACCAATATCCACTTGGATCATTTCTCCCCCCTTATGAACCAATGGTCCCCATTACATTGTGTTCCTCCATGAGATGACCAAACTTCTATTGAACTTGGTCCCTGGTGAGCCGCTTGCCTTGGTGCAGGAGTTGGCCAGCTTTGACAACCCGATACAGTTGGATCTTCTGCTAGCGAGTGTTATTCATTTTTTTGTCCATGATAGGATCTATGGTGGCTTGGTCCATGCAGTCTAGGTTTAACTTGGTTGGTGTCAATTGTTCTGCAATGTTGGAGGTGTCCACTAGAGGTGGGAAGTAGGGTCGAAGGTGGTCCAAATTGAACACTAGTTGCAGACCAAGGAATAGTCGAATACTAAACTCGAAGGAATTGTCCCCTCCAATCTTGGTGATGGTGTATGGCCCATATCGAAGCGTGAAAAGCTTACGGTGGGGTTCAGCAAGGCACTCCTTCTGCAAATGTAGCCACACTTTGTGGCCCACTTGGAAGTTGTGTGGCACCCAATGTTTCTCATGTCGCTGCTTGTACCCGGCATTAGATTTGTCTAATATGTCATGAACCTATTGGTGGATGTACTAAATGCACTGAATGGATTTTTTCGCTTTCTTATTTTCAGAATCTACATTAGATGAATCGGCTTGAGTAGCCATAAATGGCATGGCTACATCAATGGGACATAGTGGCTGGAATCCCAAACCCACCTGAAAGGGGTTATGACTGATTGAGTTGTGGAGAGCCCAGTTATAATTTTTTTGTACATAGGGGAGGCTGTCATCCCATGTGCATGGATGCTTTGAGTTGTACATGTGCATAATGCCTAATATCACCCTGTTGATGACCTCTGCTTGGCCATCAGTTTGGGGATGGAAAGTTGTGGAATTGGTGAGCTTGGTATCTAACATTGACTAGAGGTTGGACCAAAATTCACTAAGGAACCTGATGTCCCGATCTAATATTGTAGATTGTGGAATCCCCAAGTGTACCCACACTTGTTCAAGGAAGATTTTAGAAATGGTTTCTGCAATGATATTATTCTTGCAAACTGCCATAATGGCCATCTTTGAGATTCTCTCGATGACCACAAAAATACAGTCATTTCCATGCTTAGTAGAAGGAAGGCCCGACATGTAATCCATGGAGATGGATTCCCAAGGTTGAATAGGGGTAGGCAGCAGAGCATATAGGTCTTGCTTCTTGATCTTCGGTTTTCCAATGGCATAGGTAGTGCACGATCTGATGTACTTCGTGACATCCTATCAAAGGTTCGACCAATAGAAATATTTCTGTAGTACTGCCATTGTTTTTTCAACCCATAAATGCCTAGTGACCCGACTATAGTGAGCTTCCTAGATCATCTTGGCACGCTTGCTTGAAGGAACACAAAGGTGTCCTAGGTGACATAGTAGTGCATCCTGGAGATAAAAATTTGGAACTTTCTTACCCTCTAAGAGCATCTGGTATGTGTGGTCGAATTCTAGATCACTATTGTAGAGAAGTGGCCAATCATAAGTCTCATGCCCGGAATAGTTGAGCACGATGGTTAGAGACATGGTAAGTGGTCAGTTGAGGGAGTCTTCAACATTATTGGTGCTTCCATTCTTTTACTTGATGTTCAAATGAAACTATTGCTGATATGTAGACCACTTCTGATCGTGATCATTCTGCAACTTCCATTATGTCTATATGAATTGTAGGGGTCGGTGGTTTCTGTGGATGCCAGTTTCCTTCATCAAAATGTAATGCTTCCATTATTAGCAAGCCTGCATAATGGAATATATCTCTTTGTCACAAGTGGGATACTTCTGGGTTGTGTAGGATAATTTCTCACTATGATATGCCACAAAATTCCCCTGTTGAGTAAGAACTGGCCCAATAGCATAATCTGAGACATCTCTCTCAATCTCAAATGGTTTTTTCAAGACTAGTAATGTGAGCACTCACGAAGTGTAGAGGTGATGTTTTAACATGACGAATGCCTTTTTTTGAGATTCAGACCAAAATAATTTTTCTTTAGCTCCTCCCTCAGTGACTTGGCTCAAGGGAAAATTGATATGAGAGAATCCCAACATGAACCTGTGGTAGAAATTAGAAAGACCCAGAAAGTTACGGAGCTCTATTAAAGTGTTTGGTGCTGGTTAATCCCGAATGACTTGGATCTTGGCTGGATCCACATGAACGCCCCCGCTCATCAATAATGTATCCCAGATACTGAATATGCGTCATGCCAAAATTTTACTTCTCCCAATTGGCACACAACTTGTGTTGTCGTAGTTTTTGGAGGAACTATCAGATGTGGTGGAGGTGCTCTTCTCAAGTCTAGCTGAAGATCACATCAACGTACACTACAAAAAATGAGTTGATGAATGGCTATAAGATGTCATCCATCATCCTCATGAAGGTTGTGAGAGCATTCACCAACATGAAATGCATGACCAACCATTCAAAAAGGACCTCCTTGGATTTGAAGGTAGTTTTCCACAAATCAAAGGGTTCAATTGGTATCTGGTGATACCCGTACTTTATTCGATCTTTTTGAAATATTTTTCCCCCTTGAGTTGGTCCAGAAGGTCATAAATCTGTGGGATCGGGTACCTATTCTAGACAGTGATATTTTTCAGTGCCCGATAGTCAATACAGTCTGCAAGCCCCATCATTCTTCTACACCAACATTATCGGGCTCCCACAGGGAGATGAAATTGTCCATATGTGACCTTTATATAGTAGCTCCTGAATTTTCCTCTCGATTTCTTCATTCTCCATAATAGAGCACCAATAGATTGGTACATTGTGTAGCAGTGTACCTAGGGTCATATCAATGGGGTGCCTAACCTAATAATGCAGAGGCACCCCTGCAGGTGAGGTGAAGATGTCCCCGTACTCCTCCATGACCTTGTCCATCTATTTTTGTCATGTGGAGGAGCTCTATCTGGAGGTCATGGCCACAATATTCTTCTTGCCCTAAGGGTGAATTATTAGGAAAAATAAATTCCCATTTTTGTAAATGAGCTTACTGCTTTGTTTTGAGGTAACCAAAGAGATGGAGACAGGTGGTGCTACCTCCGGTATCCTATACAACTTATTTCCCAAAGTAGCAATAAAAAAACTTGGTTGGGACTCATACACAACATGTCGCTTCCACAAGTATGGTTAGCCTAATAATACATCAGAAAAATCAAGAGGAGCAATGTCACATAATAACTCATCTGTGAAGGGCTTGATGCTTTAGGAAGGCGAGATTATTGGATGACGTGGAGATCCCATCCTTGGTGAAGCCACCTGATGGTGAATGGTTGTGGGTGTGTTTTGGTTGGAAAGCCCAACTGCTTCATGACCTCTACTGAAATTAGGTTCTTTTGACTCCCACTGTAAAAAATGAACTGAAGCGGGGAACCCTTCACCCACATTTAGGAATGGAAGAGGCGCTCCCCCTCCTCTAGAGCTTCTGGTTCCTCCTTCAGGATCTTTGTGGTGGAAACAATGGTGTTGGGTTCTACATCGATAATATTCTTCCATTTATCATTCCCCTTGTCAGGTTCTGACTCAGAGTCAGAGCACGCATACAATTCATAAGCCTTCAGCTTGGCCACCAGTGACTGCTTGGCCCGACACTCACTTGTGTTGTGAGTGTAGCTCTTACGGAACTCACACTACTTTCGTGTGTGCTTCTTTGGCTTAGCAGTGTTTTTCTTTGCTTGTGGCTTTGGCAGGTTACCCTGGACCATCCTACCTTGGATTATTCCTTTGTTTTGCAGCTTGGGGGCACCTTTCCCTTGATTCTGATTCGTAGATCCAAAGTCGCACTCCTTTTGTTTGAATGTACCTATGCAGACAACTACAATACTTTACCACCAAATTCTTCTCTGAATCTTTGATACCCAATTTTGTACGCAATATATGGAACAAATTCATCATCTCATGCATAGCTTGATCCCTTTGTTGCTGCATCATAGTCCACTATATGTACTTTTTCTCATAGCTCCCCACAGGATAATATTGTTCCTTGAGAGTGCCTCAGAAATAATTCCAAGTTTGTGCGACCGAAAATAGAGAGGGTTCCCCCTTGTCATTTTTCTCAGAGTAGGTTTCCCACTAGTCCTTAACATGGGGGCCGGCTTTGAGGAGTGAAAAAGTAATATTTTCCTAGTTGGAAAATTCATTAACCGAGAAATACCCTACTAATAGATTCAGGCATTTATCTATGAAGTCTGCATTTATATGGCTCTCAAATATGGTAAGGTAAATCTTTACTTGTACCTTTAAGGACTTTTGCCTCCAGAGTGGCTACTGGATGTAGATGCGCCATTGGTGGGAAGTCATTGAATGATCTGGGCAAATTTATCCATCATCCAGTTCCTTTGTTTTTCGAGGGCCTCCTTGAGCAATATTTTGATAGGATCTCTTGCTCCATTGAATTTCCTTTCATCCCTCATGGGCAATCATCGAGGTTTGTGAGACTGATCTTGTAAATTTTCAACCACATCGATATTTAACTCCTTATACCTAGACCTTGTTGATTACATACAAAGAAGGATAAAAAAAAAATAGACTACTCTGATATCACTATTCCAAAATAATGCAAGAACACAATAAAATATAGAAATAGACATAAATGTAGAGATGTAATAGAAATAAGACTTCATTTCATTAATATCACATAACTTAAATATGCTTATAGACAGAAAGGAAATAAACTAGCTTGGTCGCTGGTAGTTATCTCTAAGAAGAGATGTGGTAGCTATAGGCCTCTGGTCCGTGTTACAATGAGGATCAAAGTCCTATTTATTATTTATAAACAATGGAAAACCCTAAACATCCAAAAACCTAACCTTAGGAGATGAAGCACAAAAACTATGGGCCCCGATTGGGTAAATTAGTACATGAACTTCCCCAAGACGTAAATTTGGCATACAATCTCTGTTTGACATGAACAATACCTTGTTAGAAATATATATCTGAGAAATACAACTTTTCTTGTGAGAAACATCGGTTAAAAACCCATGTTTCTCCCAATTTTACCAAAAAACGTCGTTTAAGGTCTCAAAACGGCTCTAGAAGTTCAAGACCCAAAAAAACTGCTAAAAATAGTAAAATGTTCTATAATTAAGGAAACTAAAAAAATGAAAGAAACAATGGTGGAGCCCTAAGTGGAATAGGTGGGTGGCCACCAATATCCACCTCACATAGAAGTTGAAGATTCATGAGGAAGGTAAAGAGTCACAAGGGAGGTGGAGAGTCACCTCATTTAATATATATACACCCTCATAGCTCATGAAAGTTGACTTTTGGACTTTTCACCTTGGCTTATCTAGTTTGGAATAGGAGAGAATATATTTCTTTGGAGGATTAAGTAGCGGCTTAATGTTCCATTATTTGGGGTAGTGTGGAAAAATTGTAATTGTATATCTCAGGACTTTCACTTAATATATGAATCTCTTTAAGCCAATCCATTTTCAGGCATATGTCATGAATTATTATGAGATTACTCTTTCATTGTTTGCGGCATATTTTATGTTAACACGTACTAATTAAAACAAACTATTTTGTTTTTCTTGGTATGGATATTATTGAGTGTGCATTGTTACTTACTTTTATGATTTTTGTTATCCTGTGAACTGCTTTGGAGGTTAATTCATGATTTTTTCCATGCTCTTGTGTGTCTCTTTTAGGATAGTACTATTAATTTTCTTGTAGAGGGGCACTCTCTCTTTTTCCTTCTATGAAATTACCTCGTATACATTGCTATTGTATGTCGTAGAGGGTCAACTTACTTGATTCAAACATTGTTTATATAAATTCCTGTGTTCATAATTCTAGCCAAGGAAAATTCCTAAGAATAACGGTGAATGACCTTATTTCCTGGTTCAGGGTCTTACTATAAATATTGTAAGTTCTAATTTGGACTTCATACCAGGGATACCCCTTTCCCTATTTTTGTAATATATCATGGTCAATAGGATTTTGGCACCAAAGGTGTTGAGAAATATAGGGGTAGTCATATTAGGTGATTTCTCTTACTTTGATAATTTCTTGTGATGTGTTTTTACTTATCATGATTAGATTCTTCTTTCAATTTATTATTATTAGTGTTATTTATCATCAAACAAAAACCAAGAAACAAAATATATGAGAAAATAGGACAAAACATGTAGGATATTAACCACATCCAAAACCTCTCCAACTGAGATGAAAACCCACAAGAATTCTTCTTTTCTTATAAAACTTCAATTGACAAATTCCAAGACCTTTTACCCTTGACCAAGACCCTCCAGAGCAAGTCAAACCTTGATTCCAACAACTTCTGAAATTTCAAATTTCCCAACATATCCTTCTAGAACTTTTATTAAAAATCAAACCACTTAGAAAAATATATAAAGACACACATAAAAAATTAGACACCAAATAATGGCGGAAAAGGTTTTAGCCTCACGCCTTCCTCATATGTTTTATCATTATTAAAAGAACGTAGTTTTACAATTAAATAGATGTGGAGATAGTGTTTCAAGATAGTACGTGCTATCTTGAACACCTTGTTGAGATGATGTCTCAGCCAAACACTCACAAATTTAGGAGCTACCTAAACTAACTCCTATCTTAGAGGAACAACCCAAGAGTAAGGCACAAATTCCTAACTTGTGATATTTAATTAATTAATTTATTTTTGGATTTATTATTGTTTTGTGAGAGAGGCTAACATTCCCCCATTCAATGATAAATCCAAAATAAGAACGAGGAACCATCTTCCAAGTTCTCATGTTGATCCTCAAAAAACATTTCCTGAAAAACTACCAAAGATGGATGCTAAAAAACTACAATCTGAAGGGACCATGAGTCAGTTGCATGTCTGATTCATCTTTGAATTTTTCTTGACAACTCCATCATGTGCCAAGTTGCAAAATGATCCATATGTCCTTTGCGTGAAATCAAAATCCTTTGTCCACTGACAAAATTTGTTCAATGCCCACTGGTTGATGATGTCAAAAACAAATCTTTGTTTCTTTTGTTGTATTGAAAACTGCTCACTGCTTCTTTGCTGTCGACTGCCCACTGGCGAATTTTTCGAGGCCCACTGGCTATGGAAGCTGCCCACTGGCTTCTTTTGTTTGTTTTTTCGAGACTTTCAGTCTGACAACCACTGTCAATTTGATTGACATTTTCCCCCTTTGTCAGTTGACAGGAGAGACACTTCTCCAGAAAGGTTTTCTGAACTACCCCCCTTGAGGTGTAGGATTTTTACACTGGTGTACTCCCCCATTCAACTGAATGAGAATACCATCATCTTTTCACTGTTGGATTCACTATGTGTGATTGTATTCGATTATAGAACTAAGACAATCTGTTGACTATGGATGAAAATTCTGAAGGATCAATCCAGTCATAATGTATCTTCAATCTGGCTAATTGTCGGTGGTTGCGACATTTCTCTGAGGAATGATTGGGCTTGCCACAATCACAACAAGGATGGAGATCAAAACACTGATCTTCCATATGATCGGTTCTTTGACAATGAGGACATTTCGGTTTGAATTCAACTTTAGGTTGCGTGCATTCTGTTTGTCTACAACTTTTTCAGAACTTGCTAAGGTGATTTGTGCAAGAAATCATGCACTGAAAAAATTAATTAGTTTGGAATAATCTAGGATATGCAGGTTGGTGTCATCGTTTACATATCCTAAGCCTCATCAATTCTTGTTATTTTTAAGTTCTTCCCATGGCTTGAAGATGGGCTTGGAAGAATTTTTAACAGGAACAACTTCGACACTTGAAGCTTGTGGGATGAATGACTTAGAATCATTTTTAGCTGTATGGTTCAAAGACTTGAAATTATCACTCTTTTCTTGCAACTCATTTCGTTGTAGTTGCGACTCTAGTTGAAGAAACTCAATGGCTTCATTTTTTTGTTGTAGATTTTGGGAAAGATCAGCAAGAGTTTCTTTGCTGATTTTCAACATGTCTTCATCGCTAGAGATGATCAAATTGTGAAGAATTTTTAACAACTGAATGTGTTGTGCCATCTGAACTTGCTCTCTTGAATTCAGGCTCTCTTGTCATAGATGTCATGCTTTGAACTGTTTTTCTTGATTTTGTTACTTGAATGATAGGCTCGCTTGTTGTGTTTCTTATTGCACTTTCTTATAACACTTGCGAGAGTTGTAGAACTTTCTTTCTTGAACTCTTGAATTCATGCTCGCTTGATGATGATCATTTTTCTTGACCGCTCACTTGACTTGCTTGATGACTTCATGCTCACTTGAATGAATATTCACGCTCGCGTGATTTAGAATTTGTTGGATCTCTTGCTTGGTGAAACTTGATTCTCTTGTTTCAAGTTTACTGGAAATCACGCTTGCTTGTTGTAGAGTTCAACTTGCTTGATTGGTTTTAGAGTTGAACTTGTTTTGGTTTCTTTGATGGTTGCTGCTAGCTCGCTTGATGGTTTGAACTTTGTACTAGCTTGATGCAAATTTCTTGAATGAATACACATGCTCGCTTGCAGGAGATGTGAACTTGTTGCTTGTTTGATTTAGAGTTAAAACTCGTGCAGTTAGTTGATTTTGCTTAAAGAAAGGGTGTCGAACACTGTCTAAAATGCACCCAAAAATTCTTAAAATGATTTTAATTATTGACTTGAAACAATGAATTCACTTTTCCTCTTAGAAATTCATTAACAATGAATTTTTAATGATTCACTTAAAACAATGAATTTGATTACAAGTTCTTAAATGTATTTGCAAGAATGCTGATGTATACTTTTCTTTGAAACGTTGCAGTTTCTAGATTCATGAACTTGATTTCATTGAGTGAATTTTCTTGTTGAGGTAGAATTCCGATGTTGAAAACTTTGATTATTTGTTGTAGTGACGCAAATGCATGTGTTGAGCTTAATTATCCTTCCTTGTAGTTACAGGTGTTGTGCTTGATGGCATTGAATTTTATGTGTGCATTAAATGAGATCATTTATGTGTCAAAACTGGACACAAATCACAAGCAAAATCATGAAGCATGCACCATCATCAACACACTCTTCGTGTACCTAAGATCCCCTTATTCAATTTCGGGTAGATCTGGGACACAATCACCACAAAACAATATATGCTTTATCAAAATTTGGAGTACATAATCATTCAGCATCACAAAATCTTCATGGAATCAAAGTTCCAAAACTTCTTGGAAGAAAAAATGACTTCAAAAACAAACTCAACCTCCTACAACAATGAGCGTTATTTTGATCACTCCAAATTTACAAAAAAGGTGAATCCTTATTACTCCACAAAATAACTTATTCGTCCAAAATTATAAATAGAATTTCACTTAACACTCCACCTTTTTTTTTTTTTTAAACGAACTTATCTCTCCAAATTAAAAAACATTGAAACATCAAACTTATTACTCCAAATTTTTGTTTTTATAAAATCACTTTATATAAAAAAAAGTGAATAAATTTTTCGATACTTCAATTCCATTAACCTCACTTTTCACTCCACTCACTTATCACTCCAAAGAAATATCTACTAAATTTTTATCTCTCCATTAACTTAATCACCCACTTCATTAAAAAAATACCTCCACTTATTTCAAAAAAAGGTATACTACCTTTCCATTACCTTTTAACTCCCTTTCATTAAAAAAAAAATGCCTCCACTTATTTCAAAAAAGTAAACTTTGTTTCATTAAAAAAAAATGCCTCCACTTTTTTTCAAATAAGGTATACTACCTTTCCACTAAGATTTAACTTCCTTGTTTAAACTGTTTAAAAAAATCCTTGGTGATGTCACTTAAAACCTGAATTTTACATTCACATAAAAAGGTGAATGAAAACACAACCATTTCCATATTCCGATTTCCTTTTATAGGAAAATGGATTTCACGTCGTGGATTTTTACCTTTGCAACATTAAAGATGGCACTTAAACAATCTGTATCTTTATGGAAGCGGTGTTTCTCTTGTGATTTTTCATGCTCAACAAGTCATAGCTTTCAACACCTTTGCACCAATGGGGTTAACAACTCTTGGATTAACTAAAATGATTTTGGTTCAACAGAAGTAGGCTTCTGAGATGTGTGCCCAAAAAAGTGTGATTGTAGAGACTGTGTCCGAAATAGGAGATCCTAAAGATGCAATCTGCAAAGCAGTTGAGAAATTTAAAATTGACCTTATTATCACAGGAAACAATGGCTACAGAATGCTCAAGAGGGAATTTTTGGGAAGGGTGAGTAGTTTTGACATATTCGGTAGTGGGAGATGGTGGTTCGTTGAAAGGTGTAGCTTTCCTCTTGCAAGTGGATTTCCTAAGTAATTATGAAGCTACGTACCAAACCGAAAAATTTATTGCAAGACCAGAAGGATGAAATTGTATCATATGAATTACATACCTTCTTAAAAAATAATGGTTAAAAGCATGCATGAGCACAACATAGCTCCATGCTAGAGCACAATTTGATGAAATCTGATCTTCTTTCAATAGTCTTTGTTTGTAGCTCCATGCTCCACGTGCTCCCTCTGCGATGAGAAAGTTTCACACAACATGGTAGTCAACAACACTCTCTATAACAACAAAAAATCCATGAAACTTTCACACACAAGTTCTTTCACAGTAGGCTCCCCCTTCAGGTATTTATTCCACTCTTATCATAGTCAAATATCACTTTCCTGCAATCATACATTCATATACAGAAGAAATATTCATGTATAAATTGTAGACTCATCGTGCCACATAACTCATCCTCCAACTCATCTCCTTACTCTGATACAACATATTAAAAATTAAACCACTCAGAAAAATATATAAAGACAAACATAAAAACTCAGACACCAAATAATGGCAGAAAAGGCCTTAGCCTCACGGCTTCCTCATATATTTTATCATTATTAAAAGAATGTAGTTTTACAATTAAATATATGAGGAGACAGTGTTTCAAGATAGTGCGTGCTATCTTGAACACCTTGTTGAGATAATTTCTCAACCAAACACTCACAAATATTGGAGCTACCTAAACTAACTCCTACCTTAGAGGAACAACCCAAGAGTTAGGAACAAATTCCTAACTTGTAATATTTAATTTATTTATTTATTTTTGGATTTATTATTGTTTTGTGAGAAAGGCTAACAACTTTGACTTACCCAAAACATTATTTTGCAACTTCGATCTGCCCAACAAATTCTTCCGCAACTTTGATATGCCCAACAAATTCTTCCGCAACTTCGAATTGTCGAACACATTCTTTTGCAACTGCGATCTACCCAACACATTCTTCTGCAACTTCGACCTACCCAACACATTCTTCTACAACTTTGACCTACCCAAAAAATTCGGTTGTCCAAAAAATTATTTTGCCCATCAAATTCTTCTCCCAACAAATTCTTCTTCCCATCAAATGTAGAAACCCTAACATGAGAGAGAGAGGGGCCCAAAACTTTGATCTAGTTCTTCTTCTAACTCTCCATCCTTCCCCAACTTCTATCTTGGGGAGATTAACCTTTCTTGAGAGAGTGTTAAAATGAGGTTGAGTTCCTTCTTATATGAGGGGTACAAATTACTCTCTTTAGGATGACTAGAATTTTCCTTAGGTCAACTTAAACTTTGGGCTATGATGAGGTCTTGGAGGGTCTTTTGACCTGATTATGACTCAATTAAATTTTTATTTACAATATGTAACATGCCCAAATGGGGCATTCATACATGGTAATGACCCAATGAATTTATAACAAACCTAAAAGCACTTAATGGGTGGTTTTAACTATAAATAAATTCTCTTGGGCATGAAACCCATGCATCGAGACTTACAATAATAAATTTATTTTTTTATTTTCAATAGATACAAAAAATCATGATTAAATTTGTCATTATGAAGACCGAACTTAGTTACATATTTCTACACTCACTCTTAACTATTGAGGTATTCATAACCCATACAAGGTACTTGGAAATTCTCGATCTGGAGAATTCTAATAAGAAGAGTCGAATTGGTAACCCATATGTATAACATCATATCGATAATTGTGACACAGCAAGGACGTAACTAACAACAAAATCTCCCGACAAGATCAGAGCACAATGTTGGCAAGATCAATGATTTACAGACACCTTCATCATTGTCTCTCCAAGAGCATATCCCACATGGGTGTTCACAGAGTACGTCTTTCTAGTAGTATATTTATCTTGGATTTGTAGTGCCTAAAGAATGTCAGTCCTCTATGACTACTATTATCCTGGATGCCCTACCACATCGTCAAAGTGTATCAGATTTCAGATTCTTATCCAATCCTCCATTCCTTCTTCCCAAGTGAGGACAACAATGACATGTTTATCTCTCCCTCTCAACTAGGAAGGACATACCCATTCCTATCAGGGAATTTTCCAAGCTTACACTTAACTAGGGAATTGTTTCTAGCTACAACCTTTTATTCATGAAGGGAGATAATGGGACATTCAGTTGTTTGTGGCGCTCCTCCATTCACTGTCCTGAAATTTATCTTTAATATTATGGAGCCTTCATTTTTTAGGGCATCAACCATCCATCAGTTAGGTCAAGTTAGTCATTTCATCCTTCCCTTTATCTGAAAGTTCTTTTCTAGTCCACATTTGGCTTTCCTTCATACAACTACCTCTTATACATCATGTTTTCTTTAGGATCTTCAATCCCACTACATGAGTTCTAGTTGTAGACGACATCCACAACTCTTTTTCCAATAGCCCTGAATTAACCCATCGAGAAGTTATTTAAAAACCAAAAATAAATATTAAATAAAAATTACCGTTTGTGATGTTATTTAAGAATTAGTTAAATAATATTAAATATTAATTAATATAAATTTATAATAATAATAGTAATAATATATTTTTATTGTAATAA
This sequence comes from Pinus albicaulis, assembly GCA_034641835.2. Lineage (NCBI taxonomy): Eukaryota > Viridiplantae > Streptophyta > Pinopsida > Pinales > Pinaceae > Pinus > Pinus albicaulis. The sequence continues at coordinate 925,313,714 of CM076570.1, forward strand.
TATTAGTTTTATTTATATATATTTATTAATAGTAGATACAAATAAAGCTTTAACTTATATCAATCACATTAATATTTTTAAATATTAATGTGATTATGCTAGTTAAATAAATTACTTTCAAATAAAATTAAATTTTTATTTATAAAAATATATTTTATTTTTAAAGTACACACATTTGTGATCCTCAGTTCACTTTACATATTAGTGGATTCTCGTTTTTACTATAAACTATAACTAAAGTAATATTCCATTTTGGAGGAAGAGACTTTGTTTAAAATAAAAATTTTGGAGAACAAATTTCTTTTTTATTATCTTTAACACGTGAGAAATTATTTAAAAACTTTGATTTTGTCGTGAATAGATTAGGTTTACATAACCACGATATTAACTAATCAAATATATTTTTCCATAGTATTTAATGTGATGTGACAAGGCTAAATTTCCTCAACAAGACATGTAATATAAATCACTTAGAAGTAAAAACATAAAAAATCATAAATCATTTAAGACTTAGAACTAATCAACCAATAACATAATTTATAAATTTAATTTAAATATTATAAAAAACAAAATTATTTCCTTTGGCTGATGCACAATGTTTAATTACAAATGAGTATTTAAGATTTTGGTAATAATACTTAGAACGTGTACATATTTTATAAATTTAATTTAAATATTAAAAAAAATATTTGTAAATAATGGAAAATTATTTGAAATCAAAAGTAATTTAATTGATTAGAATTCTTTCATTCTAAATAGCTAGTTAACAAAAGTTATTTGAAACCATATGAAAAACATAATATTAACCATAAATAAAACATTTATTTATATAAAACTTTTTCTAAAGCAGAGAGTGATAAAGTAATTGAAAAGAAAAATGTTCTCATATTTTGCACTTTGAAATATTAACAAACTTTTTTTTTAATAAAATTAAGTTAAGCATATTGTACAATATATTTCCTTAACTTATGAATCAATGACCAAGGAAAAGTCCTTACATAAACCTTATGTTTTAGAGTATAATTATTTTCATACTCATCATAAAATTAATTAATTAATTAATTAATTATATATATATATATATATATATATATATATATATATATATATATATATATATAAAAAAAACTGTAAATATCTATAATATTTTTGTATTTATATTTAAAAATTTAATCCATTGCAATACATAATATATTAAAAATAAAATATATTTACACTAATTTTATTAATAACAAAATATTTAATTTAATATAATATATAAAAATAAAACAAATAAAAGAATAATTAATTCAAACATATTTTTGAAGGCAACTCAATTAGTAATAGAGGGCTAGGGTCCATTTGGATACTAAAATACGTAGCATAGGTTTTATGGCTAATTAGTGAATCAAAATAATGTGATTCCTGAGATAACTGAAATCAAGTTTCAAATCGTCGTGATTTTGACCCCTTATAGAGATGAGGACAAGCGAAGTGTTAGAATTCTTCTAGAATACCAAAATAATAATAAAACATTTTAATTCGATCATTTATATTAATTAAAAAGTTCATAAAATTCTATGGGCAACGTATGGCATTTTTGGTAACATGTTGACGCTTAGGTCTCTTTCAACTCTAATCAAGAATTAAAGTGATGCCACAGTTTTGGTGAGTTTGTGCCAACAAAATTGTAATATTATAATGAGCACATAGGTAAAATGTCTATGCGTATTATATATAATTCGATGCACCGCAGAAACACATATTCCCAACTACTGATCATAGAAAATAATAGAGCTGTAATGTGATAAATTATTGAGGATGCATAGAATGTCGGTCTGTTTAGACTAAACAAATTCCTTTATGCTGATCCGAGGAGGAATTTAGCCAATAATTGGGTAGGAATAAATCGAGAGATGGCCAAAGCCCCGTTTTATCTTGAACATATTCCCAATGTAGCAATGTGGAAAGTAACCATGCATAATCCATATTCTCAATGAAGTTCATATATGGAAAAAAATAACTTTGGTGGGGGAGCGCATCAACCTTTTACGTAAAAGAGAGGTTTTAAGGAAAAGAGAGGTTTAGTAGAGGACGTGTTCTTAGACCTTTGAACAATGGTTATTACTTTTTCCGGGTTACTTCTTTTTCATGTTTTTTTGTTAAATTTTCGCATCTACATTTTCACATACTCTACACTTTCACATACTCGATCGTTTTCATGTTTTTCCTGTTGCTTAGTTTTTATGCTTTGTTTATTATTTGGCCACATACCAACACCAGTTTCATAATATTATGAAAACATTACAAAACCTTTTAAATATTTTCTCTACTTCTATTTTTACGTTTTCTTTTCATTTTCTCCTGCCTTTACTATTATGCTTCCTATTATTTCCATCATCCTCACCCACTCTTACTCTCGTGTCTCGGAAACAAAAAAAATCAATTTTCTAAATTTTTTTTTACTATTTAATTTTTTATGCTTTTCTTACAATTTCTTCTCATTCTCGCAATAGTAGGAGAAACATAAGGAACATTGATCATATTTTGCGTACAATTAAATGATAATATGGAAAAAAATCATTTGAGGTGATACATATTATTTAAATTCGGATTCTTGGAAAACCTCAAAAAATTATGAGTTTATACAACTTAGTTCACTATGGTATTTTAACAAACCATTTTCATATAATGTGTTGAATGGGTTTTCTTTATGAGTTTAATTTTTGAAATAGCACTATAGTGCCAAAAATATACGATAGAAGCCCTTCAAAATAAGTGATACCCACTTTGCATTAGAAATGCAAGAGCATACAAATCACTAAAGTATAAAGAAGAAAAAAAATGAGAAATATTAGTGAATGGATGAAAAGTATATGGATGTACATGGTGTTCACCCTATATAAAAATATCAACATTAACACTAGACAAAATTTTCCAACAACAATAATAACATACATATTCTACCTATAAGCACACATGTGCACTCAAAACACAACACCATTGGTAAAACACTACATTTGTCTAGATAATAATGAACTCATGGTCTCTTATGGAAAAAACAAACTCTGCATGCTTGAAATAAATCTTAGCCAATGAACTATTTCTCTTTTCTTCACACGTCTAGCACTTGAGTAAAAATATGGCCCCTTAAAACACTAATCTTCGACCCACCTTCTAATTCTCAATTCTCATCCACAAATAACAGATATTCATCCAAAATGAAGTGACACTTTCAACCCTTGACATGGTACACTCAACCAATGAAGGGAAGGAGACTCAACCTCTTTCTGCACAGAAAGGAACTTGGCCCCTCAGTTAGTTGTACTTGACCAAAAAGCTACAACAACTTATCCCTTTTAAACACTGGTGAATTCAGTTTCTCTAGAAAGTTAAACTTGGCTTTCAGTAGATCTTTGGCTTGGGATTTTCACCCGCAAGAGAATATACACGGGATCATAAGAATATGGTTCATCCTTGGCTCTTCATCTTCCACAAACTCCTGCTGCAACTATATATATAGAAAACTCAAGCTTAGATTATAAAATCAACTAATAACATTGTTACCTCCATTTTGTTCCTTATGTATTTTCCTTCAATGAAGCATAATAGAAAAATTTGAGTGATTCTAATTTCTAAAATAGCTAGGGTGTATGGCCTCAACAGTTAAAATAGTAACCACAAATTAGGGTTTCCAAAACCCTAGACTCTTCCCTAGGAGTTCTCCAAAATTTATTTTTCTCAAATGGAAAAGTGTTAGATTAAGGAGAGACTCCTCATTTCTACTTTTTAAAACTATTTTCAGAACTTTTTCCACCTTTATACCCTTTTCTTTTTATAAAGTTAGTTTAGTTATATTTTCATTTTATAAATTAAAAGTTACTTTTCATTGACCTAGGACATGTCCCCCTTTTCATTACCTTAGCATTTGTAAGGTTTTTTTTAGGCAAAACATGGTCACTTAGTTCATTTTTCCCCACCTTGGCCCATGGGAACTTAATTAGGCTAGAGAATATCCCCTTTAGGTCTCCTAACAATTTGAGCACATTATAGTCCTCCCGTCCCAATTTTTTTTTTCCTCAAGCTACTTGAGCACATGTTCACCTTCCCAGGTGGCATATTCAATAGGAAAGTCCTTCCACTTCACCAGGAACCCCTTAGTGGTCTTGCACCTCAACTTCCACTCCTTGTCTCTGTGGTTTCCTTTGAAACCAAAACCAACTTCCCTTCTTCAACTAAGGGTGGAGTCATGGTAGAAGTAATTAAATGCTACTGGAAGTATTCTTAAGGAAATAAACATGGAGGGCAATGTGGATTATACACCACTATGAGGCTCAAGCTCGTAGGCCACCTCTTCAAGTTGTCTCACATTCTTGTATGGTCCACAAGGTCGGGGATTTAATTTTTCCGCGCCCTTCATTTTGACCGATGGATGCCTATAAGGTTGTAGAAAATGTTATACCATTTCCCCCACTTCTAATATATGCTCTATTATTTGATTGTTTACATAAACTTTTTTTTTGTTCTCATCCATCTACAAGTTAGCTTTGAGGAAACATAGAGTAGCATGCCTCTCTTTAACCCAATATTTAGGTAGAGGGGCTTGAATATATCGAAATATCTTGTCTCCAAATGTCGTGGCATCACATCCAGACATTTATTGGAATGTTTTCACTGTAATAGACATGAAAAGTCATATTGTAATTATGTTCTCCCAATTGCAACCAATTTATCGATGCTTTTTATTGGCCCAATACATATTTTATAAGATATTGCTCCATACCCACAAGTCTGAATAGTTCATACTGAAATCCACCCATAAATATATTGTCCCTATCACTCATTATGGTCATCAAAAAACCATGCAATCAAAATATGTCCTTGAAGAACAAGTTTTTCACCTATGCTGCTTAGTATTTGGAAGGTATGGAAAAGAAGTGTGCGAACCTTGTAATAATATACACAACCATATACACACAGTATTTTACATATACCTAGGGTATCCCAATAATGAATTCCATGGAAATGCTCTTCCTTTTTTTTCTTAGGGATGGGGAGTGGTTTTAGAAACCCTGCTAGATATGCATGCTTGAATTTTTTTTGTTGGAATATGCTACATTTCTTAACAAATTTCAGCACATCTATCCTCAGGTATTTCTAGGTTAACCTCTCCTTGATCTACCTGTCAATTTTCAAGTACCCGAGATGTCTTTCTAGGTGTGAATTATGAGTTTCCTCCTTAATCTTCTCTGTGAGGTGGGATTCCAGTACCATATACATTTGGTTCTTATAGTAAACGATGTCATCTATGGCATAATATCTATCATATTGGATCAATCTCTTAAGAAATTGATAAGAAAAATTTTTCTTGCAATATTCTACCAACAAGAGTGAATTACAATCATCCATGATATCCTTAAGTGAGGGAGTGGGTGGAATTCCAACAAAGGCACATGTGACTACATTTTCTTTTCCCTTGAAATACTCAATTTTGATGTGATATGATTGTAGTTTGTTGATGTGTTTCTATTGTCTCTCACTCAAATCGTTTTCTTCATGAGGAATCTTAGGCTATTATTATATTTCTTCAATTTTAACATGCTCCCCACTAAATGTAGTGTCCCTCACCACTAGCAAGGAAATGCCACTATATCGAATGTCGCATAATTAAATTTAAATTAAATTAAATTAAAAAGTATACATACTTGGTTGTGACATATTTTTTAAACTGAAATTTTATGTTATAGTTAATATTAGTGCAAGATTACATGCACAAATGCAATATATTTCATGCAGAAATACATTTACATTAATAACCATTAAGCTTTAACCTAAAAACTAGGATTTAACAATAAAAATAGTAAATAAGCATGACACATTTATTTACAATCAATATTAAGTGTTTAGGAATTTATATGTTAATGAAAATATAGCTAGCTTCAAGATCTCTACATTCCTCCTAGCCATAAACCTAATGGTTCGTAAGCTCAACCATCAGTCATCCTCGAGCTAGGAAAATAACTCCATAGGCAATGAACGTAAAACAAAAATGAAACCTTGACTGAGACACCAACCCGAACAACCCTAGACTATAACTGTAGCCTCACGTTCCCTTGACTAGAACCCATGTGGCATAAATTGAGTCTCTCAATGTTTCCCACATTCTAGGGTGACTTATAGTTGGCTGGGATGGTCTTATCCATGAGCTGTAGGAGCCCTACTATTTTCTGGGCAGCCAAGAGCCAGAAATAAAACTGAAATAACTCCACAATCAGTTCCATATCTCCATAGACACTCAACAGTTGTTAGTGAACTAAGTTCCTTAACCAAAACTCCATGGCCACTTATTCATAAATAATTCTAACAAACCCTCAGAGCACCAAGCTTGCCGCAACCATTATAAAGGTTCATGTCATAAATAGGATGCATCCTAATGATATCGTTAACTAAATAATTGCACCTCGACTATTCTCAAAGTCCTCCCCAATATTCACTGACTAATATATAACCAATTGCATTATTAATTGATTGAATAATCATCCCCATCAAACAAAATACACTTATTTATATTATCATCACCCCAACTTTTCATGTAGTGCCTTTTGGTACCCACATCGACCCTAGTTTCTCTTTTCACCAAAAATACCAGATTATTTCCTTTTTATATGGATTTATGTTCCCCATACTGTTTCCATTGAGTGGGCACCACAACTAGACTTATTTTATTAATCTCATGATATGTACAAATTGAAAATTATGGGAACGATGAACATACGAATCATGACTAAAAATAACTACATATGAACACACACCACATAATAAAATATTTGAATCACCAAACTAAGCATAAAAAAAATCTAACTCAATAGCATAATAGAAAATGTACATATAGTTGCATGATCAAAATATGTCCACGTATTACATTCATTCCCCCCTTATTTATACATTTTCCTCGGTGCACTTTATATAGAAATATAGAAGCATATTTAATATATTACTAAGAGTGGTGATGGTATTCTGTCCTCCTGACTTCTTCTTGCTCCTAGGTTGCATCCTCAGGATTGAGCACTATCCATTATGGCTTTACTATGTCAATGGCTTCATTCCAGAGCACCTTGAACTTGTTGTTCAAGATCCGCACTGTCTGATCCTCGAAGTGTTGGTTTCTACCTAAATAATTTTCCAATCAATAACATCATTAGTTCTAGGGTCATATTTCTTAAGAAATGAAATATGAAAAATATCATGAGTATCCATAGGTCATTAGGGAAATTTTGAGGTCCAAAATAGGCCTCCTAAGAAAAATGTACAACCAAATTTTTATTTATAAGAACCAATAAGATTAAAAACAATGACGTAAACCATGGGGGATGATCCACTATTTTTGGAGTTAAAAAGTGAAAATATTAAAAAATAATAAAATAATAAAACTACTTTGTCAACTCATCTCCCTAAGGTTTTACTGAAATTTTGAGCGGAACTACTCGTTAGATGAAAAAATTAATTCCTTATCCAAAGAGTACCCATATTTCATACTTTCAATGGACCCTACCACTTGAAGAATGAGAAATAAATGAAAAAACATGATCCAAATCTTTTTTTTCATGTATTTCTCATTTTTCATGTAGCAGGGTCCATCAAACGTATGTAACATGTGTACTCCTTGGATTAGGAATCAATTCCTGCATCCAAGGAGTGTTTCCACTTGAAATTTGAGTAAACCCATATGGAGATAAGTTGAAAACATAAGTTGATTTTTTTTTTCTTTTTTCCCTCTAAAATTTGATGATGTAATCTAATCTTATTTTATTATTTCTATTATTAATTTACAATTTCCTTAGGAGGCCCATTTTGGACCTCAAAATTCCCCGAACAATAGCAAATCAAATCTTATATGCAATGGGGTTTAGCCTCTCTAGGATCTGAAATGGTCCACAATATCTAACTCTTTTTTACTTTTACTTCCAAGAATATATGCTCCTTGACTTTCAATTCCTTTTTGTTTCTATACATATTTTCATAACGTTTCTACCTATCCTAAGAATATTTCAAATTATGTTTTATTTCAAAGATATGCTCTTCCATGTCGTTAGGAAATGTAGGACCCAACATAATGCTATCCACTAGGTTACTCCAACTGATGGAAACATTCCTTTTTCTACTATACAAAGCCTCAAATGGGATCACTTTTAATGATTCATGCTACCCATTATTATATGAAAATTCCCCAAAATGGAGGTAATCCTCCAACTTGGATGTTTTATCCATCATATACATTTGTAATGTAGCTTAAATTATTTAATTTACCCACTTAGTCTATCCAACTAACTAGGAATGATATCTTGTACTAAATTTCAAATTAGTACCAATTACTCTAAATAAAAAATAAAAAAAAATTAGATGTGAGTCTTGGATCTCTATCTGAAATTATTGCCTTAGGTAACCAGTGAAGCCTAGAAATTTCCCACCTATAAATATATTGAATATTTTGTGCTTTATGCATTGAATTTACTACTATAAACTTAGCAGACTTTGTAATCTTGTCCACAACCGACATTATATAATCATGCACTCTCATAGTTATCAAAAAATTGATAATAAAATCAATTGATAGCACCTCCTACGTTCACTCAGGAATGAGAATAAGTAAACCAACATGGTTTTTAAGCTCAAATTTCACCCGTTGGTATTCCATAAACCTCGCTATATAATTAGCCACTTCCCGTTTTAATCTTGGAAAATGCAATTTCTTCTTAATTATGGTTAATTTTTTATGGTATCCTAAGTGATCAGTGTACGACACTCTGCGAATTTATTGTAAAAATATTTCCTCAAGAGTTCGCACATCCAACACATAAGTTATACCTTTATATAAAAGAATATCCTCCGGGCCCATTTCCTAATATAGGTATTTCTATTTTTCTACTTATTTCTTTAAATTATTTTTAATATGGATATCATACTACTCTAAATTACCAACCTATATATTTTTCACTTTAAATTTTTTCTGTAGCTCCTAATTGTTGTGGAATATATAACATGAACACTTTGGTTGAGTGCATCAACCACTTGATTCTCGTTTCCTTTAATGTATTTATTTTTGAATTTTATTATGTCGTTAATTAGAGTCACCTGATATGTCGGGAATTTAAATTTGGTTTCTCAAATTAATTTTCTATGCCATACTAATTTGTATGCAATTCAAATCTCCATCCCATGAGATAATGCCTCGACATATTTGATGTGTGAATAATTGCTAAAAGTTCCATGTTGTCGGAAATAAAATTGTTATCCTCCTATTTTAATTTTTTAGACTTGTAGCACATTAATTTTCCCATTTTTCATGAAAACACCACCCAATCCATATTTTCATGAATCTATAAATACCAAAAAATCCACATTTAGATTGGAAATTTTCAATACCAGAGCTCTAGTCAATAAAGATTTCAAATGCTGAAAGGTTGCTTCACAATTAGGTGTCCATTTAAATTTTACTCCCATTTTCTGTAAAAGTAATTGGATATTATATTATGGAAAACCATTATATGAATATCCTATAATACCAAGTGAGGCCAATAAATGACCTAACTTCTATAAAAAAATTCAGATATGGCCAATCTCTGATAGCCTTAATTTTCTCTAGGTTAATAGTTATTCTAGCCTTTGAAATAATTTGACCCAAGTTTTGGTAAAATGAACATTTACTCAACTTATTGTGTATCTAATTCTCCCTCATTAACCGTAGAACCAATTTCAAACTTTGTCGATGCTCCTCTTGACATTTGGAATATATTAAAATTTCATCAAGAAAAACAAGGAAACATTTATCTAAATATTCCTTGAAGACTCCATTCATTACATACATAAAAATTCCCTATGTATTATATAATCTAAATGGTACCAAAATGTACTCCTTATGCCCTTAATGAGTCTGATTTTTTTTTTTAATAATATCTTCCTCTTTGGTTTGTAGCTAGTGATATGCCAATCTTAAATCAATTTCAGAAAATATGTTTGCACCTCAAAGTTTATCGAAGAGATTATCAATTCTCAACATCAAGTATTTATTTTTAATAGTCACTTTAGTAAGTTGTTGGAAATCAATACACATCCATAGTGTATCATATTTCTTTTTATCATAAAGAACCAAAGCAACCCATGGTGATATACTAGGATGTATCTATCCCATCACAAATAATTCTTCCAGTTGCATTTGTAACCCATTCAATTATGGAGTACTCATTTTTTATAGTTCTCTTGATGCTAAACACTCTTGGCACTATATGAATAGAAAATTCAATCTCCTTCCTTGAAATTTCTACAAATACCTCAACAAATTTTTGAAGCACTCGGTAATTTTCTATATTAATTTTTTGTCCCATATTTGACTCCTCCAAATGAGCTGCAAGGATTTGTAATCCTTTCTTAAAATTCCTTTTCAATTACATGGTCGATATATCTCTAATGGATATTGACCTAGGAATTCCTTGGACTTGATTTTTTTGTCCTTCCTCATCAATACAATTAATTTTTTTTTTACAAAAATCAAGTATCACATGGTGCTTTTCTATCCAATCCATGTTAATCAAACAAGTATATATACCCAATGAAATTACATTAAATTTACTTATTTTTCAACCCATTCAATTCAATTCAGTATTCTTTAATTAATTTTTTACCTTTTCTATTCATACATATAGCTATATTTACTAACCAAGGTTTGGAATGTTTAATTTTCTTCAAAACACATTTTTCAACTAGATTTTCATTAATATAGTTAAGGTTGGCTCCATAAGAAATTAAAATAATAATGGATTAATTCTCTAGGTTACCTTCAATCTCTTTCATATGTGCTTGATGTTCCACATTTTGATCATCCAAAGCTACATAAATTATGGGTGTGCCTTTACCCACATCATCAATAGAAGGTGTCACTTGCATGTTGTGCATAGTCCTCATCTTCTTTGTCTTATGAGGACAATCTATCAACCATTGATGTCCTTTAAAACCCCAAAATTTAGTAGGTGGAAGCTTAAGGTTCCTTCTTGAAGTATCGCCTCCTTCTAGATGGTTATATGCTTTCATTGTTTGATAGCATACCGAAAAATTATTCCTAAATGACAACGGCTTGAGACCCTTCTTTATTTTCTCCATATTTGTTTTCCCAAAGCTCCATGAAAAATCTATCTAATTTTTTTCTACTCATACAATTGTTCTTCTTTCATCATGGAAGCCTCTAAGGTTTTATGTTCATCATATTTTATCTTATCAACATAAAAGGATGGAAATCCACTAATGTATATTTTTATTTTAACCTTTTCATATTTAATAGTGTATGTACCTCAATAACTCAACCATTTATGACCATATTATTCCATGGTCATGTGGCCTAGTTTAATATAAAAAAAATCCTACATTTTCCACTCAAAGTAGCATTATAATAAGTACTTCCTTTCTAAATATTCTTTAACTTTCCTCCAAATGATTTTCCTATCATCTAGGAGTTTAACTTCCTTGATTTTGTGCCATCAAACATTACTCTTTCCCTTTAGATGATACATTATAACTCCGACCTTCAACTTTGAAAAGTAATTAGACATCTGAAGATCTTTTGTCATATCCGGCAACTAGACATTGACTTCCTCTCCTTTATTTTTATTTCCATTGAAAGTCGGTGGTTTAATTATCCTTATCTCTCCTTGTAAATCTTCCCTGTCTATTTTTTTCTTTACTTTCTCATTGGTGACACACTAGGGCTTCTACCAAAATCAAATGTAGAATACACCCTTTTTATAACACCCTCTTCCTGCATCTACCCAAGTAACAGACCAACCAGGGTAAAAATTCGATGAAAGGCTACTATAATGATAGTCAACCTCCTAGGTTACCCTAAGGAAGTGTAACGGACAAAGACACAACATAGAGACCTTGTACAACAATAACACCCCCAAGTGGTAACCCAACCATTTAGGTCTCTTACCACTGGGTCACACTGACCTTTTGACCTCTTTGAGCTATAGACGTAGGCACAAGATTTCAATCCAATGTCTAGGAGGCTATAGAGACATGCACAACACTGCATGCCAGTGTCCACAACCCCACTTCCTCGATTCTATGACATTGTACCTAGGATTTGAACAACCTTTTCAAGCCCAAAACCAACTATTGTACTGAGAACTCATGAAAATTTCAGAGATGATAAATAACAACAGGAAAATGATACGGAATAAATCACATCATTAAGAACTCATCTGGACCCCTGCTAGCCATGAAAATAATTTTTTCAAGCATGTCACAAACATGAAATATACAGGTATAAACAAAAAAACATGCAAAAGGGGTCTCATACTTATTTGAGAATCACTAAGAGGCATTTCTACTCTACATCATTAAAATCTATTTGACCATATATACAATGTTCATTCATTTACATGTAAAAGCATGGAGAGTGCCATACATCATCACTGTTAAAATACATGCTCATAATCAACAGAATAACAACATAAATACCATGGATACAACAACAGTAGAATCCACATATAAATTAGTAAGCTTTCATAACCAACAAAATAACAACAAAAATACCATAAATACAACAATAGTAGAATCCACACATAAATTAGTAAGTTTTCATACCAAATATAAGGGAATGAATTTATCATTATTTAATGTAGAAACCAATCGAAGATGTGACTTACACATTCCACTCAGCCATAAATTGGATGAGTGAAATCTTTCTTTATCCAATCACTCCCGTGCCATATTCCAAGCATGAATGTGGGACTCTAACCAAAATAACAAACTAGGGCATCCCAATACTAAACGAACTCACCCTCATCAATATAAATCAAAATTTACCATAATCAACACTGTTACCGATGAAATAGGTAACTTGACCTCAAAACGAGAAATCTAGCCCAAAAAGACTCAAAAAACATGAAAAAACACCCCAAAAACAAAAAAAGTGTATTCCAGAACACACTTGATTTTTTTTTGAGGTCAAATTTCAACATTTTATAAAATTATGCTAAAAACAAAATTGTTTCTTGAAAAAAGGATTGAAAAAACACCCTAAAAAGTAAACCAGTTGATGCTGGAATAACAAAAAAAAGAAAAAAATTGTGTCATATTTTTGACATTTTTAAAAATAGAAATAACATTTTTTAATTTTTAAAATTCAAACATTAAAAAAAACCTAAATTTTAAGAAAAAAATAAACTTAAAAAATAAAAACATTTTAAAGCTTAAAATTTAAAAATATATAGGAATAAAAAAACTAAAATAATAAAATAATAAAATTTTTAATTCAAACATTAAAAAAACCTAAAATTTAAGAAAAAAAATTTAAAGATTAAAATTTCAAAATATATAGAAATAAAAAAATAAAAATAAAAACAAAATAAAAATATTAAAAAAAAAAAAAGTTAAAAAAATAAAGAAATTATAAAAGATAAAATATAGAAATTAAATTTAAAAAAGAAAAAGAAAATTTTTATTAAATAAATTAATTAATTAATTAAAAAAAAAATTAAAGAAATATATTAAATTTTAATAAATTTAAAACTTAAAAAAAAAAATTAAATTATTTAAATTAAAAGTAAAAAAATGAAAAATTACTTTGATTTTCAGGCAGACCTCGCGACTGAGACAGTCCTGGCTCCAGAAGCGCCTTTGGAGAAGAACCTCATAGTTCCTCATCTCATTCCTCCCTCCACCAGCAGGCAGAGTAAGGAGCCTTGCAACAGTGTGATTCCAGACACCAGCCTCCAGGCAGGCCCGAGCTACACGAAATGTGATGGCTCTGTTGATAAAGACAACCTTCAGGCGATGGAGGAAGACCCCTATGATTATGGACGCCGCATTGTTGAAGAAATGCCTTCTAACTCTCATGACTCCTGATTGTGCATATATTCTCAGGTTTTTTCCTTACAGCCGCTCGTCTAGGCTTGATCATATGTGTTTCAGTTTTTTCAGTTCACATACTCAGAAACTTGCTTCTATGTTTTCCTACAGTCGGTTCCCCTTGCGTGGGCAGCTTACCAATATTTCTCTAGCTCGGAATATGGCAGTAGGTCTGGTTTTTGACAATTTATGCCTAGACATCAGCTTTTTTGATCGATTGCTGCAATACTGGGCAAGACCATATGAGGCCAGGATCTCCATGTAAATTTTTTTTGTATCAATATTAGAAGTAGACTTATTCAGAAGAAAAAAAAAAGGAAAAATTAATTAAAAATAAAAAATGAAAAATAAAGTACAATAAAAATATTAAATTTAAGAAAATATATATTTAAAAAACAAATAAATTTTAAAAAATAAATTAAATTTAAATTATAAAAAATAAAAAATATATATATGAACTTAAATTAAATATATATATATATATATATATATATATATATATATATATATATATATATATATATATATATATATATATATATTAGATTTTATTAAATTAAAAAAAATTTTAATATTAAAATAACAGAATTAAATTTAAAAATGAAAAATTTTAATTTTAATAAATAAATGAATAAACAAATAAATTTTGAAATAAAAAATAAATTTCAAATTTAAAGAAAAAAAAACATTGTTAAAATAAAATGTTAAAAAACTTTAAAAATCAATTAAAAATGAAAAATTGAAAAAAATAAATTAAAAAAAATATATATTAAATAAAATAAAAAAAAATTTAATTTGAAAATATTAAGTTTAACTTAAAACAAAAATAAAAAAATCTAATTTTAAATACACAATTTTAATTGAAATAAAAAAATATATAAAAAGTTTATGTAATTAAAAAATTAATAAAAAAAAAAAAAAAATATTAAATTCAAATAAATTAAAAAAAATACAACATTTATTAAATTTTAAAAAATTAAATGAAAAAACTAAACATAAAATTTAATAATAATAAAACTAGCAATTGCACCATGAGGCGCAAAGGAACGCTGGAAGGTGGCGGTGAATATTGAAGGGAAGTGTCTTGGTGTGTTACATGTGGACATAATGAATGTTAAAAGAAGGGGGGTCAATAATGAATGTTAACAAAAGGGGTGGAGAAGCTAACATTGTAGGGGGAATAGTATGACAAGGACAGGTTTTTGACGATATGGAATACTGGCTTTTAAACTATGAAACATACTTTTTTATGTGTCATCCTTAGCCATGCAATATGAACTCTTTATGTAAATATGAATATGTTTTGAATTTGTGTCTATGTAAATATGAAAATGACTTTGGAATAAAATTATGTCAGTATGAGGATCGTAGCTGGACATAACTAATGAGCGATGGTGTTGTAAAATCTTTTGATGTGTTTCAAAGTAAAATCGTGTTTGTCATGATTGTCATTGTATCTTTTTTATTTTTATTAGAGATATATTTGCAACAATTAATTATACAAAATTAAAAATCTACACCTTTAAGTATCTTCTGTTTAAGGATCTTCTTGTTAAAGCTATTCAAATAAGACCTTTAAAGAAAATTGTATCACTCCCTTCTGTTACACTCATCAGCTCAGTAACATAAATATCTTCCTTGATTTTATTCTAAAACTCCCTAGATGCAAGTTGACCAATTCACAGTGTTGAATGGGTTGTACATACAATATGTAGTTTGGATTGGCCTAATTATTTGTGGGAAGCCTTGGGTATGCAGAGCTGAGTGATGGATCCTCTTTAAGCCTTGTTTCATACTCACCACTCCAACACCAATTGTATATGACCGAGTTTTGTTTACTAGGACTTGGAAATTGTGATTTTGATTTTGAGCTAAAGAAACTCAGCCCAAATATAACTCCATACTAGTTAGGAAGCCAAAAGAAATACTAATTATGTTGAACTGAGGCAGTCTGCAAATCACTTCCCTATGAAAAGAAGGTTTTTGTGGGGATGGGGGAATTGGTTCTAGCTCCTTGGTGATAGATCCTTATTAGGCTTTATACCATCACCCCAACATCATCAATAGCATACAAAAACTTAGCTGCTACGACTTCGTGATTTTCATTTTGAATTAAAAATCAAGAATCAAATATAAATCCATGTTTGTTAGGTACACAGTATATGCCATTCCAGTGACATGAGGGACTATCCAAAACACATCCCAAAAAGGGTTGAGGGGAGAGTAGTTCTGGGTAATGAATACTAATAGACCAGTGTTTCACTACTGGCACTTAGAGATGGCGATTTTGATTTTGAATTGGAGAATGTTAGGTCTCAAATATAACGCCGTGCTTATGGACCACCCATCAAGCAGACTCTAAATCAACTCCTGCCAAAAACAAGCAAGGCGAGGAGCTTAATAGTTTTACTCCCCATGTCCCGATGTAGGCGCAGGAAAGAGATGTCATATTAGGCAATCAAATCACCTTGTAGGGTCACATAGATATTGGAGTTCAAGTAAACAAGGACTTGTGCTTTCCAGAATTCCCAATTTACACAATGTTGGAAACTAAATTGGCATCTGGAAACAACTCTCAGACTCAAGACCAACTATCTAGGAATATGGGTTCCTAGTTAAAATACTGAACCTCACAGCATTTGGCAAGGCACCGATGTCATTAATACAAATATAACACATCGAGAGCATAATTCAACTTATTTCTCTGAGAAAGGACCAAAAAATAAAACTTAAACCCTTGCAGAGAAATTAAAGGGCATCCTGTAAATCAGAGACGGCCTCCTGAATCTCTTTCTGAGTGGGCACTGAGCCAAAAATGAGGCGATCTTGGATCACAGGGTCGATGTCGTTGTGGTGCGGCTGGAATTGCTCTTCACCTCCAGTGAATTCCTAATCATTGAGTTGCCAACTTGTCGTGCTGGGCACAGTTTGCTGAGTAGCAATTCCTTGTCCTTGCTGGCAGACACATGCTAAAGCTCTCACATTAGGCACATTCCAAGAAACACAATTGCACGCTGAACATGAAGCCTACTGTATCGCAAAGGCAACCCCTACGCCTACTCCGAAACTGCCCACGCCAATTTCTCGGCCGACATTCCTGAGCATCGCCCCGCCTCCCATCTCTTCTTATTTCAATCCCAAAAAATACAGCCTTGGCCTCTATTAACCTCCCCCAAACAAAGAGAGACGAATTCTATGATTTGCAGATCTATTCTCTTGAATATTGTAACAGATAAATCGACCCACCGTGAGTAAACAACCGAGGCTATTGGCAGCAATGTCAAACTTGCGACAGAATTTATATATATAAAGAAAATATAAAACATAGATCAACGCCCATCTCCGCGACCTCGGACAGAGACAGACGGTAGGAAAACGTTCGCGGAAATCATGCTAACAGGCTAACCAACATATGATAAACACGTGCCAAAATTTGATTAGTGACAAGGGCGGTACGGTATTTCTCCTATTGGTTGGAGTGAGCAATGTTTGCTCAGCCCACTCTAGCAAAGAAAACGTCTCCGGCGTAAAAATATGAAAAAATAAAAGATAAAAATAAATTAAATAAAAACGAAAATTACAAAATTTAACAAATATTATTAACAAAATAAAAAAAAATAAAAAATAAAAAATAAAAAACAAAAAACAAAAAAAATTAAAACAAATTAAATTTCAAATCTAAAAATTAATTTAAAAAAAAAAAAGTAAAAATAAAAAAAAATAAAAAAAAAGAAGAATATTTTGATCATGGTGGCGCTAGCAATTGGCCTCCCGCCCAGGTGGCGGCGAAGGTCGGCCGCTAGGCAGGTGGAGAGGCTACATGTAGCCCCCCACCCGTCCAGCGGCCATCCTCCACCGCCACCTGGGCGGGAGGCCAATTCCGGGAATCGGCACGGGAGGGTGATTCACGGAATCGGCCTCCCGTCGCAGGAGGGCGGAGGCCGATTCCAGGAATCGCCCTCCTGTAGTAGGAGGCCGATTCCAGGAATCTCCCTCCCGCGGTGGGACGCCGATTCTCAGAATCACCCTCCCGCGATGGGAGGGCGATTCCGAGAATCGCCCTCTTGCCGCGGTAGGCCGCCCGCCCAGGTGGCGGCGGAGGCTAGCAGCTGAGTGGGCGGGGGGCTGCATGTAGCCTCCACGCCCGCCAAGCGGCTGGCCTCCGCTGCCACCTGGGCGGGAGGCCGATTGGCGGCGCCACCACAATCAAAAAACTCTTTTTTTTTAATTTTTTTTAATTTTTAATGTTTTTTTTAATTTGATTATTTAAAAAAAAAATTTAAATTCAAAATATTTAAAATTAATTTTTTTTTAATTCAAATTTTTTTATTTTAAATTTAATTTATTTTAATTTGTTTTTGTTTTTATTTTAATTTTGTTTTTAAATTTAATATTTTAGATTAATTATTTTTTAAAATTTAAAATTTATTTATTAAATTTATTAAATTTTAATTTAATTTAATTTATTTCTAATCTTTTAGTTTATTTAGTTTTTCAATTTTAAAATTTATAAATTGTTTCATTTAAAAAAAAAACAATAAATTTATGGATATTTGTTTTGTAATTATTTGCACGTGGTTTTTTTCATTTTTTTTGTTTTTTAGTGATAGTTTTTTTTTTTAATTCTTTTATTTTAATTTTCTTTTTCAATTTTCAATTTTGTTTTTTTTTTTTGTTTTTATTTGTTAATTTGTTAATTTTTGTTTTTTTTCTTATTATTATTATTTTTTTAATTTAAATTTTTAAATTTAATTTATTCTTTTTTGTATTTTATTTTTTTAATCTAAATTTTAATTTTGTAATTTAAATTATTTTTAAATTTTCTATTTAAATTATTTTTTCTAATTATATGGTTTTTTTTAATAACTTTGAAAAAAATGTTTTTCGTTTTTTTTTTTTTTTTTAATTTTAGTTAATTTTTGTATTTTTTCTTTAAAATATGTGTTTTTTTTTCAAATTTTGTCATTTCTTTTGATACAATTTTTGAATATTTTTGTTTTTTTTACATTTTTATTAGTTTTTTTATTGTTTATATATATATATATATATATTATCTAAGTTTTGTGTTTTATTACCAACATGAAAATCACCACTCTAAAAAAAAAAGGTTGATGCTGCATCAATATGTTTCAAAATTAGCATGAAAATCGGCACTCTAAAAAAAAGTTGATGCTGCATCAATACGTTTCAAAATTAGCATGAAAATCATTAACATTTTAAAACAAATATTCATACTTCGTAAATAAAAATATTAGAGTGTCAAAATTGTGCACAAAAAAAGGGGGTGATTCTGCATCACCACTTTCAAAATCGGGTTCTTTTTATGCTACCAAAAAAAAGTAGGTAACAGTGCCGTTACCTATTTCATTCGTAACAGTGTTAATCTTGCAATCTAAATCACTAGACCAACACAAGCATGGATATCACTGAATTCTCTCAGCCTGCACCATGAGGAATTTACGTGTCTCCCAGTATATTAGGCTTTACCGCATCCCATTTTCTTAATCAGGGGTCACTAGTCCCTAAATAGAGACATACTCTCCAAGCCTAATCGTGTATCCCAAACTAAGATTCCTAGGCCTCATGAAGAGAAACCACGTCTCAAGATTTAACACAATCCAAACCCAGATCACTAGGAAATAAACTATGGAAAAGGACCTCTAGGATTTACCATATATCCTGCCATTCATTGATCAAGGATTCCTAAGCCCATTGAGGCAAAAAACTATCCATTTTTACTGCAACCCACAATTTGGTTTAGGGGTTACTAGGCCATGTGTTATATCAATTCGGAGATCCACCCCACTCAGCTTCGAATAAATATGATAATCTAGCTAAAACAAAACGTGAGAACTCAACAACACCATGGCTATCTGGAAATGGCAAGGCTAGGTTGAAAACACTATCACACTTGGAAACAACCCATGCCAAGATAGAAAAGAACCACATGCAATACCATGCATGCCAGATCTATAAAGGGAAATACACATGCAAATCAATACCTACCAAGAATCATGTTGTACCTACCTAATTCCTTCTCCTCCTTGGTTGCTTCCTCCTTCATCCTGCTTTCCTTCCTTTCTTAGTACAATGCCTAAATGCTCCAAAAAGCTCTGTGTCCAAGAGTGAGATAAAGAGAGAGAGAATAATGAGAGAGCTCCAAAACTGAACTAAAAAAAGGTACCAGCTACTCGTCAGAAGTATTTCTATAGAATATGCCTCTATTTTCATCATTTTCCATTATTTTCCTTCATTTTATTTCTCACATGTAACATGTGATCTTTCATCTCCCTTTTCTCCTAATTTCCATTATTTTCGTAAAGAAATGTCTGAAATATGCCATTTTTCCTTTCCAAAGCCTTTTCCTTTGCCTTTTCCAGTTTCCTTAGCCATAATAAAGAAAATGAACAACCACTATGATGTTTTTCCCAACATTGGTTATTATTTTTATCGTTTATTACAAGGAATTTTCACCAGGGCTATTACATAACCCTACACCTTGGGAGACACCATCCTTTTTTTTCAACCACACATATATCTTAGCAAGACTGCTGAAAATAAACCATGCTACCCATGGAGTTTTATAATATAACTTGATGCAGTATTTATAATGATCACCCTGTTGAGAAGAAAACCAACATGACATTATAACAATAGGAAAACTACACTACCATAACACCTATACTTCTTATTTGATATTTATAAGATACCTCATGGCAATATTTACATCCATAAAAATATGTACATTTCCCAAACATCACATCAAAACATATTCAAAACATCACCAAAACATATGCCAAAAATATACCAACATCACACAAAAACTTCTTTGCCTGAATTAGCAAACAAGGAAGGATACAACGCCTCCATCCAATCTTCCATATCCCATGTAGCTTCACCAGGCTGAAAGTGCTTCTATTGTACTTTAAATTTCTCTATTGCTCAGTTCTGGGGCATGAGCACCTTTTTATACAATATACACTGAGGCTCTGGTTGGAATTCTCCATCGGGTTCCACCTGTAATACAGACTAGTCAATCACATGATAAACATCTTTAACCTACTTATCAAGCAATGATATATGAAAAAAATCATGGAATTTCACTGTGGAAGGAATTTCAAGTTGATAGGCCACTGGTCCGATCCTCTAAATGATCCTGAAGGGTCCAAAAAACTATGGTGCCAACTTGGAACATGATCCAATATGCACTGATTTCTTCTTGGGCTTGATGCGGAGGTACACCTAGTCCCCAACTGAAATCTCCTTAGGAAAATTGTTCATATATTCATAACTCTTCTTCCTATCCTACGTTATTTTCAAATTCTTATTGATCACCTGCATTTCCTATTCCATTTCTACAAACATATTTGGTCTGTTCAATGCCTTGTTAACCAAACCACTCCCACTAATAGGAGTATTGTAACTCCTCCCATACATAGCCTCAAATAGACTAATCTTCAATTATCTATTGTTGTAGGTGAACTATAATAGTGGAAGATACTCTTCCCACTTGAATTTTTGATGCATCACATACATCCGCAACATATCCTCCAACATCTCGTTGACCCTCTCTGTCTGTCCATATTTCCATCGATGATAAGTTTTTCTGAAGGCCAACTTGGTGCCCAAACCTACAAACAAATCCTTCCCAAAATTGGAAGTGAAATTTTCATCTTATCTGACACAATCTTATTTGGACCACCATGCAATATGATTATATCCCTGATGAACACATGTGTTACATTTATAACTAAGTATGTATTCTTCACTTGAATTAAATGTGCAATTTTTGTCAACTTGTCCACAAAAACCATGATGGAATCATGTTTTATAGATGTATTAGGAAAAAATGTCATGAATTCTATGGCAATGACCTCCCATTTCCACTCTAGAATCATAATTGGTTATAGCAGTCCAGGTGGATGCTTGCATTCTTCCTTAACCATATGAAAATCCAAACATCTAGCTACAAACTCCACCACATCCTTCTTTAGATTCAACCAATAGTATAATCTCTTCACTGCAGCCAATTTCCCTTGATCTTATGCGTGACCTTAATATGGTTTCACATGAAATTCCCTCAAGATCACCTTGTTAAGCTCACTATTGTTGAGTACATATATCCTGTCTCTAAGTATGACCAACCCATATACTGTGAGGCTATAGTCCAAATCCTGTACACTTGTACCTGTATCTATACCTAAACCACCTCTACTTATACATTTACCACTTGTACCAATACCACATGTACCTATACCTATACCCATACCACTTGTAATTGTACCTGTATCCTGCTGCAACCTGTATACAATATCCATATATCTGTGATCCTACCCACTTACATTCGAGATACCATCCTGTAAATCTATCCCATAGGATCTCATGACCACTATGTGATATAATTGTACCTTCCTTCTAACAGCATCTGTGACCCTATTCTCCTTTCCCTTGATATGCCTAATCTTGAATTCAAACTCACTGATCTTTTCCAGCCATCTAATCTCCCTAACATTCATATTTAGTTGGTCAAACAATTACCTCAACCCAATGTGATCACTCATCAGTACAAACCGCCTACCAAGTGTTGGGTCATGAATACAACCACTTTTTAACACTTATTTCATCCATTTTTACTCTTCTTTATCATGTAATTTATTATAATTTGTCATATAAATCTATTTTATAATGATTTATGCTCTTATGGATGAATATTATTTCTTCTCCTTTATTTTTAATAAATGGATGACTATTATGCGTAATTTTATCAATGATGGTTTATTAATATATTTTGTACCAACACTCACCATTTTTTCCTCCAAGATATTTTCCAGATTGCAGATTTAATCTCCAAATCATCATCAAATATTCCAACTCAGATTTTCGCTCGAATAAGAAGTGACAATTTTGCGGTTGAGGTTCTAGGCAAATGAAGACGAATCTTGAAAATCCGGAACATGGATTTTGTCTAGAACGGACCAAATTAACATTAGTGAAGAACGGTTTGCCAAAATTCGGCCAGTATTGAGAGAAACGCAAGTTTATTTTAGCATGATTTTCTTAGATTTTCTGTTGCAGCTGTCCTCCAAATTATCTTAGCTGTAAATCCAAATTTGACTTGCTCTTGTTGAAAGATTGATGGAAATATATTTTCTTGTTGATCAATTAGTTAGGGACAATCCAATATTGTAATGAGAGATCATATTTACTATTTAATTTCTCCTCTTTGTGATTATAAAAGGAGAGCATGTATTATGTATTGAAAAAAACGATGGAGGAGAGATGGAGAGATTTCCTATTGTAATTACACAATTCCTCATCGACTCTCATTGATTAAATAGAGATCGACTATTTGTAAACACTGCTATGCATGATTAATACAAGAATGTGTTTCCGTTTAATTTCTTAGTTCTACAGTAGCCTAGCAGCGTTTCACCGGTGGTTGAGGTCTCGACCCTGGTGGATCGATCCGTTGTTTGTATTTCTACTCTTTTACTTACTGTTGTGTGATAATTGTGATTGGTTTTATTACAATTGTAAATTTAATTAAATTTTTGTTGACTTGTTTTGTTGCGTTAATCAATTTCATTGCTGTTCCATTTCAACAAGAATCTTAATTTCAGTATCATTCATCTTCTTATTTCTTATAAAGCTTTGTTGTTCAATATTTACTTCATTTTATATTCTGTTGGATTTCTTAATAACGTTTGCTTTCGACAGGGTTTAGTGTTCAACAGAATTAGCTATTTGATTCCTTTTCGTTCATAGTTGTTGTTCAGATTCATTAGTTAATTCCTGCTGTTCAATTCCTGTAGTCATAATTCGCTGCTTATTTACATTGTTCTTTGATTATAGTTTGTTGTTCATTTCTAGTTCATTAGTTTTACAACACTTTCTTAGTTCAATTTCTATTTCCTTTTAATTTCTTTAATGTAGGACTGTCAACTGTAGAGAATATTGGTTATTACTTCCATGTTCCTAGATTGATTGTCTTGTTTCATTTTGATTTCAATTGCATCAATTTCTAGAAGAATGAGTTATTGCTATTGTATCACTGATTGATGTTTGCTGAGTGAATAATTGGATTTTAGAGCATTTGAGTTTATGTTAGATTTATTTTCCAAGCATCCATTTACTCTTGCATTTAGAACACTATACTACATATTACAAGGCATTACTCTTAGATTGAATTTCCGTCTCAAACAGAGTACACTCTTGAAACAAAAATTCATTCCTAGATTGATAATCAATGTGATATAAATAGGTATTAAAAAGATACATTTTATACCTCAGCATTTTGGCGCCATTGCTGGGGAGAGTGTATTCCATTCAGAAAGAGTGATGCATATTTGATTTTTTCTGCTTGCAAAGAATTCGGTATTAAAGACGGAAGGTAAGAACCTACGCACCGAGCAAGGAACATACTTGTTCACTGGCCTGCTTCACAGCAAAATTGAGTGAAAGCTTAAGGTTGGAATGAATGCTTGAGTTTTTTGAATTTTAGAGGTAGAATTTTTGAAAAAATCTTGTATCTGTTCTGGCAGACAAGTGCTCAAGCATATTTGCTCAACTATACCTGACAGATTGTTAAGAGATCCTCAGTTAAATCACATATGACATCTTCATACAGTGTTTTTTAGCTTGTATTTAACTTTTTAATTTCTATGATGATCTAGAGAGATAGCCACACACAAAATTCCCCACTGTTTCTACCAAATTTTTCTGTCTTTGTTAAAATGAAGACCTGCATACATTCTTATTTGTTTTAAAGCATTTCAGAGGATATGATTATTGCATTAAATGACTGTGTGTTGCAGGTATTTTCTTACTTAAAAAGGAGTGCGCCTATGGTTAATGAGCCTAGGTGGGTCTCAAAGCATCCCAAACATGGGAGGACCATGAAGAACATATTCTCAAGAAGTACCAAGACCACTGCAAACTGAACAATAAGAGAGCCAAAAGACATACAAGAAGATGAAAGCTTGGAGGACTATGTAGAGCGATTTCAATATAACCTTCAAAAATCAAAGCATAAGCATTTGGAAAAAGAGATCTTGAAAACACTCCTTCTTAAAGGAATCAAAGATGATTTCTTAGAACTCTTAAATCAGATAGGAAAAGGTAATGTTTTTCATTTATCATATGACGATGTTTGTGAGTTATGCATAAGGTATTCAAGAGGAATTTCTAAGGCTGGTAAGAATTATAGAGAAGTTTCTTCTTTATTTTCCAAATTTACTACAAGAACAAGAGAAATAAGAGCTGAAATCAAGGTTTTATTTGAAAATTTAAATATGATCTTATTAGCTCTCTAACTTCACAATTGAATGTTTTTTAGGTTTAGAAAAATAAAAAATTTGATGAAGTATTTTGCCATCATAACCAAAAGGATCATCCCATAGATAGTTGTTCTTCCTTATATAAGATGGAAGTAGCATATCAAAGAGACAGAGAAGCTGCAACAAGGTCAAAACCATGGAAATCATGGCCTACAGGTATGGTTCAAAACACTTCCTCTCCATTCTCTTACTTGCATAATTCATTATGGAATACTCATATGTTAGGGTAGCCATGCTAATCTCAATATAACCACTACCAATCTTCTCTACAAGTTTGGCATGGTTCATCTTATGATTGTATGACTACTCTCCCTCATCTTGTAGCACAAATACATCTTCCAGCTCTTCCACAACACTTTGCTTGCCTATCAAAATCATCCACTCAACACAATCAACTACATCATCAAGAGGCTCCATTCCCTACACAATCTCCTACTCAACTAATTCCACACCCTCACCATAATAAACCAATACAACATGCTTACAGTGTTGAACTGTAAAATTTACCCACCCTTCCCACCCATTCTATCTCACATGGACTATTGGAGAAAACTTACACTGAGACTCAAAATGTATAAAATCCAAAAATTGTGGAAGTTCTGAAAGAAAATGAGGTTTCTTCTAGTTTGCACAAAAAAACCATTTTAAAAGCTCAAGAACTTCATGATACGATGGCTATGGAAAATCAAGAAAGTAAGGGATACATTGAATATTGTTTTCACTCCATCATTTGTTTGCAACATCATTCCATGCTTCAACAATTTTTGGCACCATCTTTTCAAGGGAAGTTGGCTTCTCATACCCTAATTTTTACCAACATGCATTTTTCAAATTTGGGTATGTACATACTAGAGGCCTTATTTCTAAAATGGTTCCACTGGAAATAATATTATACATAAACATATTCAATTCTCAAAGAAGAGTAGGATAGTGGAGGAAATAAAACAAACACATTTTTTTTTATTTTTGTAAAAATAGTTGTTTCTTTGTTGCAACATGCTGTGGAAATCAAAATTGATGATAAATAATCTAATTTATTTGTGTATGTAGATGAATTATATTTAAAATAACCATTTTACAAACATTTATATCCATTTTTATCATCAATATGGAAAAATTGCTTGAATATCATTTTTTTGGCTTGGGGGCTTGATGAAATTTCTGAAAACAAAGTTGGGACAGTCATGCTTTGAGGGACCAAAATTAAATATTTTTAAAACATATTTGTATCCTAATTAGCCCTTGATGTTTAATTTTCAACCAAATTTGAATCACTCCATCTGGATTTGAAGCGAAAAAGTTAGAACCAAAACATTGACAGGGTGTCTAGTAGGCAGCTCAAGAACAGATTTGGGACAGTCAGTTTTTGGAGACCTAAATGACCATATTTTTAAAACCTTCTTCTATGATAAATTCCTCTATGAATATAGTTTACAACTTAATTTTAATCACTCAATTTTGATATTGTATGAGGAATGTATGACCAAAATACTGACTTCCTATCATAAATCAGCACTCTTAAAACTCTGTTTTCTCGGCTGTTCACTAGCGTATTTGACCCATAAATTATTCTTGTCCTTAAAACCTATTTTTATTGAAGATAAATAAACTAATATAATTTAATCTCCAATTTGAATTGGTTCAATCCGTCATTAAACGAAAAATTTATGCTTGAAATATCAACTGTTGGTCTAAGCTAGAAAATCGAAAATGACTCTATTATGTAGGTTGTTCTAAGAAAATTTGACATATCATAGCATTGAATTTTTAAAGCATATTCATATTGGAGATACATATTTGATTTATCTCTCATTTTGCTTTGTAATCACTAAAATCTGACGAAAAACAAAGAAGTTATGATTGAAACACCGCAGGTTAACAAGATTGGCCACTGCTCTTCCGCAGGTAATAAATTAATTTTACTTTGTCCATGGATTTTTTCTATAGAGTAACTACTTGTTAGTTTTATACATAATTCTTTGATTATGGGAGCCCTATCACCTCTCTTTCTCCATGATTTAATGTTTTATTGCAGGTAGACACTCGTTTTTTGTAGGTCTTAGCAGAACAAAGAAGGTCAATTTATGGACAAGTGATTCTTGAAAGAAATTTTAGTAAAACAAGGGCATTTAATCAATTTCATTACCTAACGGATTCATAACATAAGAAATGAAGAATTTATTTCCATTTGAAGATTCATGTCACTGCTGCCAAAACATTTTTCAAAAAGATCATTTTTTTCATTAACAGATTGATATTCCCTTAGGAAATAACATCATAGTTGTTGTAAGTTAATAAAGTGTTGTTTGCTTTCTGATTTCTTTTATGTTTTTGTGTTTCAAGTGTTGATCCCTTCAAATTTTATTTTCCTCTCCATTTTCAATTAAACAATAAGGACCCCACCATGCAAGTTTCAGTTACATAAGGCAATGCTTCGGCAACACCAATTCTGTAAAAAAAATTACTTTTCCTTGAAACCTGTACATAAAGTTTGTTTTCTTTTAATTTTATTGTTTTTTTGTATAGTATTTTATCTCTTGAATCGCTCTTAATTTGCTTGCTACGAATTTTTGTTGTTCCATTCCAAAGGAACAACACTTTTGTTGTTCCTTTTGAAAGGAATAGTAGTATTGTTGTGAGTGTTTTTGTTGTTCCTTTCCAAAGGAACAACAATTTTTCTATTCCTTTTGAAAGGAACAGTAGTATGTTGTGAGCATTTTTGTTGTTCCTTTCCAAAGGAACAGTAGTTTTCACTTTTTATTTTTGCTGTTCCTTTCTAAAGGAACAACATTTTCGCTAATAATTTTTGCTATTCCTTTCGAAAGGAACAACAATTTGGCCAATTGTTTTTGCTGTTCCTTTCGAAAGGAACAAAATTTTCACAAATTGTTTTTGATGTTCCTTTCCAAAGGAACAACACTTTTTTAATGCATTTTTCTAGTTTTTCAACAACATTTCTAGGACTTTTTGTGAATTTTTCATTATTCCTTGAAAGGAAAACATACAATTCATGCAAGGATACATAAATTAGAGGTTAGTGGAATCAGCTAATCAAGAGAAATTGTCATTTTTAAGAAATTTTTATGTAGTGATACGAAAAAGGAAAGGACACAACCATCTATATTCCTTTGTTGTCTTTATTTTCACTAAAATTAATATGATCGATTATCTTTATCATGTTGGTTCTTCCCTAAATTCTCATAACTCTCTTTGATTTTTATTTCATTGAATAAGAATAAGGGCATATTTTCTCTACTGAGATGCTTAGACTTCTTCCACCATCCCTACTCTTAAGGAGTGTTGAGCCACCCTTTATATATAAATAAGGAAGTGCTATATGTAAAGAAAAAGAAAAAGAAAAATCTCTATATGATTACTAACAATTCTATGATATCGCAGATGGAAGATAGGGTGTCTCATCAAGAGCCAACCTACCATGATCATAAGGGAACATTGAAGTGGAATTCCCATTATGGCCACCACACCAGGGATATGATCCAATGGAAAACTCAGAAAAATAAAAAGTCCTTGGAACAAGAGGTCTCATCATGAGCCGGGCTGCCTACTTTTCACCTCTTCCTAGTGAATGGCATTATGAT
Source organism: Pinus albicaulis (assembly GCA_034641835.2). Taxonomy (NCBI): domain Eukaryota; kingdom Viridiplantae; phylum Streptophyta; class Pinopsida; order Pinales; family Pinaceae; genus Pinus; species Pinus albicaulis. Next base: position 925,342,530 of record CM076570.1, read on the forward strand.
TCATCTGGTTCCCAAGCCAGCACAGTGGCCTCCATCATAACATCACATAACAGTTCCCTAGGCATAAATAAAGGATAATGATTCCAAGGGTGAGAAAGCAACTTTGTCAAGGTTATAGACACCTCTGGGCAACAGAGCTCTGCTGATGGTATTGAAGTCATATTTTTCACAAATCAATAGTAATGGTAAACTCTTTTCTTATAGCTTTATTTAATATCAAATGAGAGTAGGCTCCTAAACCTTTTGTTCATAACCTCTTATGCATGAAATTTATTTATAAATCGATCATAATGGTTTATGTGGATAGTGACCGCATAAGTACTTTTTTTCACATCAGCTCTCCTTTTCCCTTATTTCTGAATCATTACATAAAGATTTCCATATCTACTCACTATTTAAAAATATTCATTGATTGCAGTAATACGATAATTTGTTGATTATATCATAAGTATGTGTGCCTTTCTATGCTGTACAATTGCTGTGTAGTACACTGCTCTTCTATTTCCCACAATATTCCTATTGCATCTCTACAGAAGTTTTTTTTCTTAAATTTTTTTGCATGCATATTATCTGTTTCCATTCCAAACTAAAACTATGGATTCAAGAAAATTGCATACAGAATTGTGATTTTTTTACAGGAGAACAAAAAATATGGGGGGAAATTCTATTCATAACACGACCACACTATTGCAACTAACAGTAAAGGCTCGCGAACGTGCACAATTCTTCAAACATGATGTGCTTGCATGGCTTCCACCTTTTGCCTCACTTTCAGTATCCGCTCAGCCTACATCAGCTTCAACAAATTTCAGTCCCTACATGTCACTCCACATTTTTTTTCGAAGGTGACACTTGAGGTAAAATAACATAATTTTCTGATTTATTATGAATTTAGGAGAATTTCATGAAAATCCATTGAGCATTATTTGTCATCATTCATTCCACATCTTTACCACTTCCCATTTTTTTAGACACGTCTCATATTTTAGTTTGGAGGAGTGTTGATTTCCTTCATTTCTTTCTTATGACCATGTCAGTAATATTCTTTATCATCCATTGATACTGTTATTCATTCTCAACACCTCCCTTATTCCATGTTGTTTTATACCAAGCATCGATTTCAAGAGATTGTAGCAACCACCTCTATTTATTTTCTAGCATCACATGGGGACATGCTAATTATTCAGTTTGGGGGGGGAATTGCTACACATCATGGTTTTTTTCTATTCTCTTTCTCGTTTAAGGCATACAATTTCATTTTTATACAGTGCAGAAATTGATTTGCATATATCTTTAAAACTATGAACTGAATTCTTGTGCTTTCTGGATAAAAAAGAGGTATCATTAAAATACACAAACCCAGATAATTTCACACTAAATTAGTTCATAAAATTTCGAAAATTATGCACTATCACCTACAACCATTTTGTTTATATCTCATGATCTGTGCATTAAAACGATTTGATTTTTGAGAAAATGGTTAATGAAGTTTGTTGTTACTTATGTCACATTTTTCTGCAACTTCATATACATATAGTTGAACATCAACTATAAAAATTGTTATACCTTTATCAAGATTGCTAAAATTGAATATTCATTATTTGAGGAAAAAATCATTTGTTCCATCCATTTCATGAGTTGGGATGAACAATTTTCTTTGCTTGCTTAACACATCGGTTTTGTCTTTGGTTTGCATGAGGACATGCAATTTATTAAGTTCTGGGTTGCATGAGGACATGCAATATATTCAGTTTTGGTGTATGTTGGGTTGCGAATACGACCACTTTTTAACACTTATTTCATCCATTTTTACTCTTCTTTATCATGTAATTTATTATAATTTATCATATAAATCCATTTTATAATGATTTATGCTCTTATGGATGAATATTATTTCTTCTCCTTTATTTTTAATAAATGGATGATTGTTAGGCATAATTTTATCAATGATGGTTTATTAATATATTTTGTACTGACACTCACCATTTTAGCCTCCGAGATATTTGCTAGATTGCAGACTTGATCTTCAAATCATCATCAAATATTCCAACTCAGAAATTCGCTGGAATAAGAAGAGATAGTTTTGTGGTTGAGATTTTTAGCAAATGAAGAAGAATCAGGAAAATCCAAAACATGGGTTTTATCCAGAATGGACCAAATTAACTTTAGTAATGAATAATTTGCCCAAATTCGGCATGTATGGAGAGAAATGCAAGGTTATTTGATCACGATTTTCTCAGATTTGTTGTTGCGGCCGTACTCCAAATTATCTCAGTTGCAAATCCAAATTCGACTTCCTCTTGTTGAAAGATTGATGGAAATATATTTTATTTTTGACCAATTGGTTAGGGACAATCCAATATTGTTATGAGAGATCATATTTACTTTTTAATTTGTCCTCTTTGTGATTATAAAAGGAGAGCATGTATTATGTATTGAAAAAAACAATGGAGGAGAGATGGAGATATTTGTTGTTGTAATTACACAATTCCTCATCGACTCTCATTGATTAAATAGAGATCGACTATTTATAAATGCTGTTATACATGATTAATACAAGAACGTGTTGCCATTTAATTTCTTAGTTCTACAGTAGCCCAGCAGCGTTTCACCGGTGGTTGAGGGCCCAACCCTAGTGGATCGATCCGTTGTTTTTATTTCTACTCTTTAAATTACCGTTGTGTGATAATTGTGATTGGTTTTATTACAATTTTAAAGTTAATTAAGTTGTTGTTGAATTGTTTTGTTGCGTTAATGAATTGCATTGTTGTTCCATTTCAACAAGAATCTTAATTTCGGTATCATTCATCTTGTTATTGCTTATAAAGCTTTGATGTTCAATATTTACTTCATTTTCTATTCCGTTGGATTGCTTAATAACGTTTGTTTTCGACAGGGTTTGGTGTTCAATAGAATTAGCTATTTGATTCCTTTTCATTCATAGTTTCTGTTTAGATTCATTAGTTAATTCTTGCTTTTCAATTCCTGTAGTCATAATTCGCTGCTTATTTACATCGTTATTCGATTACAGTTTGTTGTTCATTTCCATTTCATTAAATTTACAATGCTTTCTTAGTTCAATTTCTATTTCCTTTTGATTGCTTTAACGTAGGACTGTCAACTGTAGAGAATATTGGTTATTGCTTCCACATTCCCAGATTGATTGTCTCAACTGTAGAGAATTACATCAATTTCTAGAGGAATGAGTTATTGCTACTATATCCTCGATTGATGTTTGTTGAGTGAATAGTTGGATTTCAAAGCATTTGAGTTTATGTTAGATTTCTTTTCCAAGCATCCATTTACTCTTGCATTTAGAACAATGTACTACATATTACAAGGCATTACTCGTAGATTGAATTTCTCTCTCAAACAGAGTACACTCTTGAAACGAAAAGTCGTTCCTTGATTGATAATTGATGTGAGATAAATAGGTGTTAAAAATATACCTTTTATACCTCAACACCAAAAAGATAGTGCCTCCACATATTTAGTGCATGAATGATCATTTCTACCTCAAGATCATGTGTTGGGTAGTTCTTCTCATTTTCATTTAGCTTTCATGACTCAAATAGTACCAGTTTTCCATCCTACATAAGGACACAATAAAGTCCTCTCTTTCAGGCATCTTTACACACTAGAAACTCCTTATCCAGATATGAAATTATTAACATTGAAGCGTGTGCCAAAAACTACTTAAGCTGCTCAAAACTGGCCTCACACTCCTCTGTCTAATAAATCTTTTTACCTTTAATTTGCAATGATTTAATAAGATAAGAAATATGTGAGAAGTTCCTGACGAACCCCCTCAGGTAACTTGCCAATCCCATGAATGATCTCACCTCATCTACATTCTTAGGAGATACCCACTCCGTGATGGTTGTTATCTTTTCTAGATTTACTGCAATGCCTTCCTTGGAGACAATATGTCCCAAGTAGTGTACCTTAGTCTGGAAGAAACTACATTTGATGATCTTAGCATACAACTAATTCTCTCTCAACAACCTCAACACTAATGCCAAATTATTGGCATGATCTTCCTCATTTTTAGAATATACCAATATGTAATCAATGAACACAATAACAAGCTTGTCCAAATAAGAATGCAACACATTGTTTTTCAAACACATAAATGTAGTTGGGGAATTATTCAAACTGAATGGAACTACAAAAAACTCATAATGCACATACGTAGTCATGAATGTGGTATTGTAGATGTCCTGCTCTTTGATGCATATGTGATGATATCCTGATCTTAATTCGATATTGGAGAACACTTCCACTCCCTTCAACTGATCAGATAAATCATCAATCACTAGTAATGGGTACCTGTTCTTGATGGCCACTTTTTTTAGCTGCCTATAATCAATACACAATCTAAGATTTTTATCCTTATTCTTCACAAACAACACTAGTGCGCCCCATGGTGAAACACTTGGCCTAATGTGCCCCTTTTCAAGCATCTCTTTCAACTGCACCTTTAATTCTACCAACTCAGGTGTGCTCATCCTGTAAGGTGCTTTTGATGTTGGAGCTACCCCTGACACCAACTTAATAGAAAAGTCTACTTCCTTGTGTGGTGGAAAATCTAAAATCTCTACAAGAAACACATCCTGAAACTACTAAAAAATTTGATACCTATTCAACACATCTTTATCCTCAACTTCCTTACCATTGTCACTATAAATATGCGCTACAAATAATACACACCCTTTCCTACAACCGTGATTGGCTTGCATGGTTGTCACCATCCTAAATGATGCATCTTTCTTATTTCCCTGTAAAACTCCTAGTTTCCCATTGTCCTCCAAGAACTTAATGGATTTTTCATAGCAATGTACCATGTTCCTATGAATATATAACCAATCCATACCCAATAGCATAATGGATGATCCCAATGGAAATATGTTCAGGTGTGTTGTTGTAGGCATACCATTTAACTCAAATGCACAAGCTCCTACCCAATGGTGAAGTCTTTTCTTCATACTTGTGGCCAACTACACTAACCAATATTCTTCATGTATTTCCTTACTCAAATCACACTTATCCACCAAGTTAGGACTAACATAGCTATAATTAGATCAAGGATCAATCAAAATATAAATAACTTGATGAAAAAGGTTACCTTCCATCTTAATTATAGAAGCCTGGTGATCTGTCTGCCTGTTGTCCACAACTTCGTAAATATGAGGAATGTTCTTCTCAACATCCCCAATAGCCTACGCCTCTAGTGCACTATATATTTGATCCCTAGTCATCACCCCTCCTATCCGGAGTGTCCACCAACCTGCCATCTCTCATTGTATCAACTCTATTTGACATGTGTCTACCATGAGAACTATTTCGATAAGCCCCATTATTTTTTTCCTCTTGTCCATAGTTGAACCATAGTGGCGCTTGTTTCTAAAAATCTGACAAGCTCTGAAGAAGTATTGCATTCACCTCTGCTTGCTTCTCTTATCCATGTATGATCCTATCATTTTATTACTTATAACTCATTTTTTATTCCTTTAGGATTCTCAATGTATCTGCCAAATCATAAGAGTGCTCACCATTCTTCTCATATGACTCATAGGGAGAGTATTTTTAGTATACCATCTTTCTATCCATAATTGATCTCTTTTATCTCCAATAATTATATGTCATCTAAAATAAATCATAATAAAATAACGTACCTTAGTGTCATCTGGGTATGATACTTCATGCAAGATCAACCAATCATCCTAATACATGTATAAACATAATAATAATAGCATATAAACTCGTAACACATAGTATATCATCGCATAAACATAATTGTAGTTCGAGTCTAATCATACAATGACCTAATGTATGACAACCTCAACCATGCCAATGCAAACTTGACCACACACAATCACAAGAAGGGAAAACACCCAAGCATAAGAAACATCTAACCAAGCATGCATGACCAATGCATGTTTAGCATATAACATCACACAAGAAAGCATGCATGGAAAATACACAAGAATGACGAATATGCGACCTAACATAAATAAACGATGCATATACAACATGTCGCAACATGTAAGAAAACATGCATGAGAAATACATAAGAAAGAACAACATAACCAATCATACGCTCATGAAAACATGTTGACAACAACACCATCAACTCTTCCATGGTGACACCACTGCGACCATGGTAAGAAAAACATGGATGCAACAGACACATACATAATGGTTATGGGAAACATATATGCAAGAAACAGAAAATACTTACCAACACACCACCCATCCATTCCAAGGGTTGAATCATGCTCTGATACCACTTTGTAAGACCCTCTTCCCACATTTACCCAAGTAACCAACCAACCATGGTAAACATGTGACGAGAGGATAGTATAATGAGATTAAACTTCCTAGGTGACCTTAAAGAAGTGGAAATAACTCAAACAAAACAGAAAGACCTTGTACAACAAAAACAACACCCAAAGTAGGTAACCCAACCATTCAAGCCTCTTAACCCTAGGTAAAATTGACCCTTTGACATCTTTCAGACATAGATGAAATCAAAAGCTTGTAATCCAGTGTCCAAGAGGCTATAGATAGAGGTGTAGCACTACATGCCAGCATCTAAGGCCCCAATTCGTTAGTTCTGTGCAAGTGTCCTCAGGATTTGAGCCACATTTTCAGTCCCATAACCTAATGTTCTTCCCAGAACTTCATGAAAGGTTCAGAGATGATAAATAACAACATGATAATGATACAAAATAAATCACATTAATAAGAACTCATTTGGACCCATCCTAGCGATGACATGTATTTTGTCAAACATGTCACAAAACATGAAGCTACATGTATAGACAACAAAATAGAACAAATGGGACTCATAATTATCCAGGAATTGCTAAGAATCATTTCTCCCCTACATCATAAGCTACCATAAAATCTATTTTCCCATATAGACATTTTGCATTCATCTACAAGTAAAAACATGGAGAGAGGCATACATCATCACTGTTAAAATACATGCTCATAACCAACATAATAAAAACAAAAATACCATGGATATAAAAAAAATATAATAAACATATAAATCAGTACATTTACATACCAAATTCCATGGGCATGAATTCCTCATTAATGAATGTAGAAACCAATCAGAAATGGGACTTCCATGTTCCACTTGACCATAGATTGGCTCGGCCAAAAACATGCTCATCCAATCAACCCCATGCCATATTCCAAGAATGAATGTGGGATTGAAATTGAAATAACTAACCAGGGCATCCCGAGGCTAAACCACCTCACCCTCCTCAATATAAATCAGGCTTGAGTGTAATCCATCCCAGATCACTAGGCCAACATAATAATGATGTCATAACGGGCTTTACCATGATGTACACCTGATCACTAGGCCAACACAAACATGGATATCACTGGATTCTGTCAGCCTACACTATGAGGAATTTTCATGTCTCATAGTTTCTCAGGATTTACTGCAACCCACGGTATGAATCAGGGGTTACTAGGCCCTAATACAATATGTACTCTCAAGGATTTACCATATATCCCAAACTAGGATTCATAGGAATGATGGAGAGAACCCACCTCTCAAGATTTATGAAAATTCAAAGCTGGATCATTAGGCCCTAAACCGAGGCAAACCACTTCTAGGCTTTACTCTATATCCTGCCATTTGTCGGTCAAGGATTCCTGGGCCCACCGAAGGAACACACTATCCGAATTTACCACAATCCATAGTCTAGTTCAGGATTTATTAGGAAATGTGTTATATCAATTCATATATCCCCACCACTTAGCTTTGAATCCATCTCATAATCTATCTAAACCAAAACAAGATAACTCCACAACACCACGGCGATCCAGAAATGGCAAGGCTAGGTTGAAAACTCTGTCACACCTGGGAAAAACCCATGCCAAGAGAGAAGAGAACCACATGCAATACCATACCTGTTAGATCTAGCAAGGAAAATACACATGCAAATCGATTCCTCCCAAGAATACTTCTATAGCTATTTTATTTCTGCTCCTCCTTGCTTTCTTCCTCCTTTATACTTTCTTCCCTTTCTTGTTCCAATGCTAAAATGCTCCAAAAAACTCTAAGAATCCAAGAGTGAGTGATGGAGGGAGAGTATAATGAGAGAGCTCCAAAAATGAACTCACAAAAGGTACCAACTGATCCTCAGAATAATTTTTATATAAGAGGCCTCTATTTTCTTAATTTTCCATTATTTTCCTTCATTTTCCTCCTCACATGAAACCTGCGACCTTTTGTCTCCATTTTCTCCTGATTTTCATTATTTTCATAAATAAAAGTGTCAAATGTGCCAGTTTTCCTTTCCAAAGCCTTTTCCTTTTCCTTTGTCAATTTCCTTAGCCATAATAAATGTTTTTCCCAATGTTATGCTTGGAATAAGTGTCCCATTAGCCGTAGTTATTAGATTTATGTTTTATTACATGGAACTTTCACTAGGGTTGTTACACTTTACTAGTCCTCATTCATGAGTAATGTTGCTAATAAAAAACACTCTTGGAATGCACAGATCTCCCAATTCCTCTCTCCATAGCTTTAGCAATGTTCTTGTATGCTAGTCTAGAATCAATTTGGTGACCTAGGTAGTTCTTAATGTTGTTCGAACCCTACAAAATTTAATGAATAATTCTTTTTCTTGCTTAATTATCTTTTCATTTTCATCTTTATAGCTTAGCGCTTCTAATTTGAGACTCCTGATATTATCCTCCAAATATTCACCCGCTAGTTGGTCCATTTCATGACTATTTGATTTGGTACTATCATTAATTATTCTTATTCGTGTATCCCTGACCTCTTCCTCTTCATTTTAAGGCCCCTAGGCATCCTCTAGACATCTATATACCATTACCAAACCTTTCCTAAAAATTTTCTTGCAACATTTTCTAAAATTTTTGCTCCAAATTTTTGTTGAGTTCCAAAATATAAGCTTACCAGGTCATTGTCCTCATCAATAGCTCTCTATTTACTATTTACTTGCACTATTCTAATGTCCGATTTAGAAGATATGCCCTCTAAAATTTTGCAGTATATTTAACTATTATTGGCCCTTAAAAATTCTCGTAGATTTCTCTTAAGATTTTTTAGAATTTTTGGCCTCAAACCAAATTTATAGGTAGATAGATATATCCTATCTAAAATTATCTTTCCAATTAATTTCCATATGCCAAATTCCAATTTATAGGTTATAAATTAGGTCATTTTAAAGTTTAGTTGATTTTTCCAAAAACTTTCATCCCTATAATTTGATTCCTAGACCATTCTCAACAAGCCTGTACTATTCTTCCTTCAACCAGTAGCTAACTATACTTGCTGTTTACATATCCCTTTTCCCATTTCTATTGATTCTCTATGTTTGTCTTCTCTCCTTATGCTTCCCCAACTTCTCATTGGAAAAAAACTAAATTTACTATCTTTTTCTTACAGGAGTGCAATATGTTATATTATTTTTGGTCGTTCTTTAGAGAACTTTAAAAATGTAAAACTAAAATGAGCCTCCTGATAAAAATGTACAACTTAAATAAAAATTATAAGAACCAATAAGATTCAAGATGATGATGTCAACCGTGGGGGATGATTCACCATTTTTGGGGTAAAAAAGTAGAAAGATTAAAAAATAATAAAGTAATAAAACTACTTTTCCAACTTGTATTTTCAACTTATCTCCCTGATTTTTTACTCAAATTTTTATGTGGGAATACTCGTTGGATGAAAAATATAATTCCTCATCCAAGGAGTACCCATGTTACATACTTTCGATGGACTCTGCTACACGAAAAAATGAGAAATACTTGAAAACACTTGATTACAATCACATTTTGCATGTATTTATCATTTTTCGTGTAGTAGGTTCCATTGAAAGTATGAAACATGGGTACTCTTTGGATGACGAATAAAATTCTACATCCAGTGGGCATTCCCACTCGAAATTTCAGTAAACTCATAGGGATATAAGTTGAAAATACAAATTGAAAAAGTATTTTTTCTTTTTTCCCTCTAAAATTTGATGATGCAATCAAATCTTATTTGATCATTGCCACTATTATTTTATAATTTCCTCACGAGGCCTATTTTAGACCTCAAAATTCCCCTAATGTACCCCTATCTATCCATATTTATATTGCTATAAATATTTAAAGGAACTATGTAAATATTTATAAGCTAAAATTTTAATTTTAAATTATATATATAATTTGTTTTATATAATAATTAATTACATGCATTAATTGGTTATATATAATTATATAACAATAATTTAAATAAAACATAATCATAAGTTTGATGCTCTTCTTAACATAATATATATATATATATATATATATATATATATATATATATATATATATATATATATATATATATATATATATATATATATCCAATTTTAAGGTCATGACCAACCCATACGCCAAATTAGTGTATGAGACGCCCTTGTTTGTGGGACAAGGGACCCACCTCCACGCAACGATTTTAGTACTAAGTCCACGAAGGAATACATAATCTACCCCCTCTGGTTTTTAACTTGTGACCTCTTAGGACGAAACAAAAGATCTTAATCATTAGGCCCACTCAAGTTGTATGCAATAAAACAATTCAAAATTTAAAATATATTATAAAATGTGTTTCAGCCAAATTTTTTTCTTTATACACTTATATTTTAAAAAAATTATAAATATTCGAAACTCTATGGGATCCTCACACACTAGTAGAAAACATATTAAAAAATGTATGGGCACTCTCCTCAGCCCCTCCTCAACTCCCACACATCATACATGAGGGTGTTATATATAAAAATATTATATAACTAACTCTTAAATCAAATGATAGGCTTAATTAAATTTGATTAAAACTGACCCCACTTTCCAAATGTGTAATTCATTGATGGTTAGATCCTATCTATCAAACAACTTTAATTTTTTCATATGTCAACTAGAACATATGTTAATAGTAATGTTAGCACCCAAAATATCTAAATTGATGGTAAATTTCATAGTGCATGGCATATAATTCATATATAATTTCATACAAAATTTATATCAACCCTCACCTTCAAAACACATGTCCACAATAAAAAATATAACCAAAAAAGAAAAACTGACAAGATTCAAAATTGAAAGGATGGAAATTTTTTGAACCCCGAGAAGTTGAAGTAGAGGAGGTAGAAAACCCATAAAAACTAAAATAAAAAATGTCCAGAAACCCTAGGAATTCATGTAGAAGAATGGTGAGGAACATAATTGTTCAATAATTCCCATTCCTTCCATACAACAGAAATAGGCAGAGAAATTATCATTTGAAATATAATTTAGCGGTACAACAAGAATTAATGCATTAGAAAGTTTAAATTCCAATAAATAAACTCCACCAAATGTTATAGAAACTCAAATTTCTATTGTATCTTCCACTCCCAACTCTAATGGTTGGAGGAGAGTGGAAAAAGGAAAGGTGTAAGGGGTTAGTATTTTATTAACTCAATTATGAGCTTGTTTTTTATCTTGGATTCCGGGATTGGATGATTTTTGTATATGCATTTTAGCATCTGCAATATTTAATTTTGTTCATTATGAATAAACTTTCGATTTTTCCTTGGAAAAAAACATTATATTATTCCACATAAATTCCTACATGAGAAATGCTTTTGTGGATATATATGTATAACACTCAAGGGGTAAGAAACACATTTTGATGGTGGTTTAATTTCATAAATCATACATAATTCACATGTACATAATGCGATATATAATTATTTTTACACATATGTCATAGCCTTCAAATATACTTACACTTATCCACATTTAAATTATGCACATTACCTCCATTACATTACTTAGGTAACACATAAAATTTACATTACTTTATTAGTCCTTGCCGCAGGCACAAATCGGACTATAGTAATCGAAATGGAGTTTGTAACATTAGATTAAGTAGTTTAAAGTGGTTATTATTCTATGTTGTTGTTAAATGAGCATATATTTCCACTTCATAGTCTTATTTGACCTTCCTGAGGCAGACCATATATTATGTGTATTTTTATGGTCGTATATGTTCATGAGTGTATCCTAATGCTAACACCAATTTATATTATTAAATTATATGTTATTTTGAATTTCTTATTTACCTATTAAGCATGATTTAAGTTTGTTGTGTTTTGGTTTGAATTTCTTATTTACCAATTATGCCACCACTTCGATTTTTGCATGATCTCTGCATCGCTTGACACCCATGACTACATCTACCTCTTTGTCACTACCATTGCATTACAATAGATGTAATTCACCTAATGAAAAATAAATGTTGCCTGAGGACTCTCTATACATTGATCCATAAGCATAGGAATTTCTCCTCGCGAGGGAAATTTTATAGCCAATGCCATGTCTAGTAGGCAGGGCATGTAGGTAGGGCATGGAGAAAATAAATAACAAGTCAAAGTAGCAGCAAGTGAAAGAAGCACTAGGACATGGATGCATGGTCGGCATCTATCTCTCGTATATCCCTCGTTGATGCCCACCCACACCGATTAGAGATCTGGGACAACATATGGATATGAAATTTCAAGTCAATTTGTTCTCTCCGCCTAAATCTCTAAAATAGTTTTGGAATGGGTCCAACTAGATATAAATCTACCACACCCAGCACTGATGGATGAATCCACACCAATGAACCACATCTCATTAACGATATTGCAAATCAAAAAATTGCTAAAGCTACGTAAATCACATGGAGAAATACATTTCTTACCTTCCTCTTTGTAGAAGCATGAAAAAAAGGGTTTAGCGGGTTGGTTATATGGATGGAGCCCATTATTGGATTTGTTCATGTCCCTTGGCAAATATGCAGCCCATGAAAATAACTACAACACAAACTGTATCCATAGTACAGACTGCCTCCATGGACTTGCGACAATAAGAATGAAAAAATAGCCCACACCGACTACAATAACAACAAAAACACACATTGTCTCCACACTGATTGCAAAAGAAATGACAACAAAAACTATCACCATGGCCCTATGACAATAATTTTTTCCTACTACAACAACGAAAGTCAACAATACACTTGCGTTGTTCCTACTAGAAGTTCATTCATAGGTAATCCACTTGTTAGGTTTCTCTATATCCAGGAATAAGTTGTGAAGCAGATTAACCACTGGGGCACAATGATTAAATCTATAACCTCTACTATCCAATTTCATAGAGGAATGAAGAGCCCCATTTCTTACGTAATCTGAGATCAACTAAAATTTCCCTGGGTGATAACGGAACGGCCTTTCACTTCCACCTCCTTTTCTACCCGCAAATTTGTTTCTTACCTTTTCCAGTTCTTTCACTTCCCACTTAATAATTAGCTTCTTGGTTCCCTTATTAGCTCCTTGGTTCCTTTATTAGCTCAGTTCCTTGACTGGTTCAATGGGAACTATAATTTCCACTGGGTCAATCTTGTGACTCCTATTTATAGTATAACTAGTGAAGCATGGTTGAACCACATGAAAAATAACTGAAGTAATATTTCAATTACCGAAAGAACTTACTAAGTTCTTCGGTGACCCGTTCACATCTCAAGACCCTCAAACTATTTGAATGTTGAACAAAAATAATAAGGGGAATAAACACAAAACTCACAAAGAGAGTTATTATGTTTCATTTTTCTTCATGAAAATAGGGTTTCTCCCACCTACACCCCAATTTTGTCCAAGAAAACAGGGTTTTTCCCACGTAGCCTCTAATTCAAATTTGTTGGATTCGAGGGTCTTTTGAATATAATTTGCAATAAATTCTTGGAATAATGAGTTCATGTGAAAAATTTCATGGAGAATCTTCCTGATATGCCAAATAATACTAATCCTTGGGATACGTACCTGAAAAATACAAAATAAAACAACGTAGAACATTTTTGGGGCAAGGGGTGTGTAGATTGGAGGATCTCAATTTGGGAGCGTTCTGGAGAAAATTGAGTGTATGATGAGGTAGTTGGGATTATGAATAATATCTGAAGATCCTGAATAGTAAAAATAAGATCCAACAATTTCCAGAACATAACCATTTTGGGAATCGTAAAATCGACTTGTTCGAGTTGAAGATTAGAGGGACAATTTGTCTATATGCAAGCTCCAAGTTCCACATAGAAGTTAGGTAGTTAAATTTTCTTTAATAAGCTAACCTTATTTATATTGAAATTAATTTTTTTTATAAAATTGTTTTATTTTTATTTTAAATATATTAAAATAAGAAAGAAAAAAAATAACATTACTGTTAGATCCCCATATTGCTAGTGTAGTCCCTTATTGTTATTAGTGTAGCCCACTTATTGTTATTGGTGTACCCTTGTAACCCCCATATTGTTATTATTGTTCCCTTACATTATTATTGTTAGGTTGGCTAGGATTATATTGTGACCCCATGGACTCCTATATATAGAAGGAGGTTCTATCATTTGCATCGTCCAATAATTTTCCACTTATGTAATGTATTGGAGGTTCCCCCCTTGAAAAAATTGATTTCTAAGGTGTTGATCTCTCTTTTATTCCATTTTTGGATATGGTTTCATAACATTTGGTATCACAGCTTTGGATTCTAGCATTTTGCTTCTCCAAACAAGTCATCGTGGAATTTTTGCTATATCTCTTTTTATAAGAAGGTTCAGAAGCTAAATTTTTTATAGATCGAATAAGAAATCCGAAGGAACAACGTGTACATATTTCATATCTTGGTTCGCAATATTTTGGAGATATGATATGTGGAATTTAGGGTTTTTTCAGGCTCCCGAATTTCACCTAAATAGGTCATCGTGGAATTTTTACTATAACGTTTTTTATACGAAGGTTAAGATACAAAAAAAATTACAAATCGAAGCTAAAATCCAGAGGAACTTGCTATAAAAATTTCAGATCTTGGTTCACAATTTTTTTGTAGATAGGATCTGTGTAAGTTAGGGTTGTTTCAGGCTCCTGAATTTCATCTTAAATAGGTGAACTTGCGAAAATCATCATAAATCTCTCTCTGAGCATCAGATTGGAATTTTATAAGAAGTGTTCAGAATTCAACAAACTATAGTTTCATGTGTATCAATTTCAAAGTTGAGGGTAGAAATAGTGATATGTGGCACGATGTACAAGTGTGCTCTACTAAACGAGTCCATAATTAGGTCATTGTGGGAGATTCAACATAACTTTGCCTTTAAGTATCTAAATCAGGTTAGACCTGTGGCATTCGAAAGAATATTCAAAGGGATACTAGAAAACCAAATTTAAGATATTGAAGATCTGCAATTACAGAGATAATTTAGTTGCAATATTGAGGTCCTTAAAAGCAAGAAAATTGTAATTGTACAATTAAAATGCCTCGTTCTTATGAAGAAATAACAACGAGATGTAATTGCACAATTATTCTCACTAGAAGTTCCAACATCAAAATAATTTATTTCTCAAGATCTCAAAAAAGTATTGGACAATAATTAAAAGGTGTTTGAAACTCCTAAAGGACCCCCACCTATTTGTGATCATGATCATGGTATTCATTTGATTCCAGGAAGTGCTCGTCCAAACATAAGATCTTACAGATATCCTTATCTCCAAAAGAGAGAAATTGAACGTATAACTACAGAAATGTTAGAGGTTGGTATAATTCAATGTAGTCAAAGCTATTTCTCTGCTCCAGTAGTTTTGGTGCACAAGAAGGATGGATCATGGCGCATGTGTCCAGATTATAGGGAGCTCAATAAGCTCACTATTAAAGATAAATTTCCCATTCCTGTGACTGATGAATTATTGGATGAATTTCATGGCGCAATTTATTTTACCAAGTTGGATATTCATTTAGGATATCATCAAATTAGAATGAAGACTGAAGATATTTCAAAAACAACATTTCAAACTCATGAGGGTCATTATTAATTTTTGGTCATGCATGTTGGCCTTACCAATGCACCTTCTACATTTCAAGGGTTGATGAATTCCAGTTTCAAACCCTTCCCTAGAAAATTTGTGCTGGTACTTTTTGATGACATACTAATCTACAACAGGTCTTGGAAGGAGCATGTTCAACATGTTGAGAGGGTGCTCAAACTGTTGGAAGAGAAACAATTATATGAAAAAACATCCAAATTTTTCTTTGGAGTACAAGAGGTGGAATATTTGGGTCATATTGTATCTCATCAGGGTGTTAAGGTAGACCCTAAAAAAATTAAATCCATTAAGGAATGGAAATTCCCCACAACCATAAAGTAGTTGCAAGGATTTATCAGGTTAACAAGGTATTATCGCAAGTTTGTTAAGAATTATGGGAGAATAGCGACACCTCTAACAACATTATCGAAGAAAGATGCATTTTCATGGACTCCTAAAGCAAATAAGGCCTTTGAACATCTTAAAGAGGTAATGTGCCTAGCAACAGTCTTAGCTATGCTAGGCTTCATAAAAACCTTTATTATGGAATGTGATGCCTCAGGAAATGGAATTGGTGTTGTTTTAATGCAAGAAGGAAGACCCATTACTTTCGAAAGTCGTCCAATCAAAGGAAAGTATATACAAAAAGATATTTATGAGAATGAGATGTTGGAAATACTACATGCACTAAAGAAATGGTGACCTTACCTAATGTAAAGGCACTTCAAGGTAAAAAATAATCATGATAGTATTAAACACTTTTTGGAAAAAAGACTAGCTTCAGAAGAGCAGAAAAAATGGGTCACAAATATGTTGAGTTATGAATTTGAAACCATCTACAAAAAATGGAAGCTAAATGTTGTTGCAGATGCACTATCAAGAAAGGATTAAAAGGTGGAAGCATTGCTTTGTGCGATTTATATTATCCAAAAAGATTGTATAACCGAAGCAAGTGATGAATGGAAGAAGGACGAAGAAGTGTGGACACTCATTCAAACGTTGCAGGAAGATCCTAGTACATTTTATACATTTAGTTTGAAAAATGATTCCTTATGGTACAAATATCTCTGATATATTTGCAATAATTCCCAACAAAAAAAAAATATTCTTTTGGAATTTCACACTTTTCCTTTATGAGTACACTCAGAATTTTCAAAAACTTACCACAGGGTGAATAAAGAAATTTTTTGGGATGGCCTTAAATCTAATATTCAAAAGTTTGTGGCAGAATGTTTGGTTTGCCAGAAAAATAAATTTGAGACAATTAAGACCCCAAGTCTTCTATACAATTTAGCCATTCCAAGTCAACATTGGGAGGAGATTTCAATGGATTTTATCACAGGTTTACCTAAGTCCGAAGGAAAGAGTGTCATCATGGTGGTAGTTGATAGACTTACCAAGTATGCACAATTTTGTGCATTATCTCATCAATTTAAAGAAAGTATATTTGCCATTGTATTTATGGAAACATTTTAAAATCTACAGGGAAGCCCAAAGATTATGGTAAGCGACAGAGATCCCATTTTTACAGGAAATTTTTGGATCGAATTATTTTTTTGTTTGGGTACTCAGCTAGCTCATAGCTCATCTTATCATCCTCAATCCAATGGTCAAACTGAGATAGTTAAAAAATGTTTGGAAGGTTATCTTCATTGTTTTGTATTTGATAAACAAACACAATGGGTCAAGTGGTTACCTCTGGCTAAATGGTTGTATAACACTTCCTTCCATACCGCAGAAAAAATGACCCCATCTATGGCACTTTATGGATATCATCCACCATCCATCACATCATCTTTAAGAGAAAATTCTAAGGTGAAAGCAGTGGAATATCACACCGAGTACTAATAACAACTTCTCCAAATCTTAAAGGATAACCTAAATTTGGCACAAAATTGAATGAAACAAAAGGCAGATCAACATCGCAGCGAGAGAAGTTTTGATTTAGGATACTGGGTATTTTTACGGCTACAACCATAAAAACAAATGTCCCTCAAGAAAGCTAAGAAGGATAATAAATTATAGCCAAAATACTATGTTCCTTACAAGGTGATGCAAAAGATTGGTACTATGGAATACAAATTGGAGCTTCCTGCTTCTTCACGAGTGCATCCAGTTTTTCATCTTTCATGCTTAAAGAAGGTTTTAGGTGAAAAACTTCCAGTTCAAACAATATTCCCAGAACTTGATGAGGAAGGGAAAATCATATTGGAACCTAAAACAGTCACGGAAACAAGAACTCAACAGCTACGAAATCAATCAATCTCAGAGTATCTCATCTAGTGGAATAACTTACCCACTAAAGATTCTACATGCGAGGATGAGAATTTTATACAGAAGCATCGAGAGCTACTCAAGCGTTGAGGACAATGTTTTTCTTAAGGAGAGGGGCATATTAGGTTCCCATATTACTAGTGTAGTCACCTATTTTTATTAGTGTAGCCCCCTTATTGTTATTTTTGTACCCATGTAACCCCCATATTGTTATTATTGGTCCTTTACATTATTATTGTTAGGTCGGATAGGATTATATTGTGACCCCATGTACTCCTATATATAGAAGGAGGTTCTATCATTTGTATCATCCAAGAGTTGTTCATTTATGTAATTTATTGGAGTTTTCCCCCTCAAAATGGCTGATTTATAAGGTGTTGATCTCTCTTTCCTTTTATTTTTGGAGTTGGTTTCATAACAATTATTCAATAATACTTGCATGGCCCTTACATGTAGGAGACTTGTGTTGTCATGTCCTAGAAAATTTCAATTATTGGTAGCTTTTAGCCTCGGTTATGTAGGATCATTATTACCCTATTTGTTTGTCCTTCAATTCTAATATTCACTCTCCTGAGCGAGAGCATAGGTGGGTAAAATGGTAAAATGTTTGCTTTTGACCACTTTTGTTATCAGAAATTTATTTGTTTTCCTGCATCCCCACACTTATATTCTTCAATGGAATATTATTTACAATTTCATTTCAATCTCTAAGAATTATCTTTTCCTTCTTATTGATTTTGATTTTTGTATTTTTTCACTATCAAGAAATGAAAGGTGAAGCTTGATGAATACCATTGATGTCATATTTTGTGTTCCCTCGAGCCTAGCAAGACTAAGAAGATAATTTAAGGAGCTTATGCATTGTTTCACTATGGTTTTAATTAATTTTTATCCCCCACCTATTTTTTTGTGTTTAAGGTCCAATGTGAAATTGACCTAAGGGATTAGAAGGCTTTTGCATTCAATGAAAAAAGGTTCCCAAAAACTATTGATCATGAAACGAAATTATGTTTCCTAATAAAGTATATTATTCCAACATTTGCACATTAATTTAAATTGCATAATGCAATGATAACCCAATGAATCAGAATGGTATGCATAATCCATATAGGAATCTCAAGCCTTGTGTTCTCTAGTCAACCTCATGCCCAAATTGCACAGATCTAAAATTTCAAGAGATAAATGAGGTCTATAAAGGAAATGTATTCAAAGATTGTTTTTTTGATTCTAATGTTGTTGTAATTATATCCACGGAAGACTTACTCTATTTCTATGTCAAGGAAAGGTTTCTTGGTTATTTGGTTGTTATTCAATATTTATGTCTTTACAAAAGCATTTCTAGATCCTCTTTTTTGGAGTCTATTTTTTATCTTAAACATTCCAAACCATGGATGATAAATATACTAAAAAAATATTAACAATATATGAAAAAAATAATGAAGAAAAACTTGACACGGATCTCAATCACAACCAATTGTCATATGTTTTGTTAACCTGATATTTTCTCATTTCTTAAAACTGATAATGATTTTCATGTTTCATTTTCATCATTTTTGAGCGGCTTTGTCAAAAGGAGAGAATCCAAAGAAAATGGAGTCTGTGATGTTGAGGACTACAATTTGATTATTTCCATATATTGAATCATTATTTTTTTTTGTTCAACTACATAATGATTTTTTACATACATTGAATCATTTTTTTTATAATCAATATATAATTTAACTACATATTTATAAATACCCATTGAATTTCACCAAATAATTCAAAATATTTATGTTGTAAGTAGTTTTCCTTTGAAAACAACTCACCCAGCTGCCATTGTTTACTATTGTTGAACGTTAGATTCTTTTTTAGACAATTGAACAATGGTCTTTCATTAGATTATAAATAGTTAAAAATGAAACATACCTAATCTTCATTTTTGCAACTGTTCAATATTTATTTATGCATATAATGTTGTAAAATTAATATAATAAACCTTCTATAAACCTTCCACCTTTAGGTTGTCTACCATTTGTAAAAGCTTTACGAATCAAACTAGGACAAGAATGTCCATAGGAAAAATGATTTGATTAAATTATTACATCTTCTGATACCAAGAAGAAGCGGACTACCATTAGACATAAGCATCGTAATTAATATTATCTCCGTGCAATTTCCATGAAGAAGCACGCCACCATTATTTGCAAGCAGCATAATTACTCTAATCTCTGAGAAAATTCTAGAAAATATAGAATTAGAATCCGATGGGAAATTTGAAGGAGTACCAGTGACTTGCGGGAGGAGGGAGATATATTTGTACTACGATGAAGTGCTTAAGGATAGCAAATCCTACGATGAAGAATAATCAAATGTCCAATTTCCCAATAAGCCAAAGGCAAAGAAGACTGAAGAAATGAATGGACGAAAACTTTTTACATCCAGAATTCACAAGATTAAGTTTAAATAACTCTCTAGTTGAACTCTATACCAAGTACCATAAACCCTCAATTCGATCTCTGATTAATTTAATTTCTTCATTCTTTCACCGAAATCTGAAAATTTATATGAATCAATGTGGATACTCCATGCGTACTCCCAAAGATTAATGTACAAGAGCTAGAGAGGTAGCGAGGGTTCATCGTCGTTAACTGGCTTGAGCCTTGCTTCCTTTTACACACATTACGAGTTTCTTTCATGTTGATGCAACTGAGTGAAATGGTGAGTTAGAATTGGAGGTCACTTCCATGTAGTTAATCTGACCTTGTCCCTGAACTTGATATAAAAGCAAAGCGTGGAGAATGAAATGTTCAAAACATTAGTTATTTTAGTTTGGATCTATTGTATTAAGATTCTTTGGTAGCAACTCTAGAAATAATTGTAATACTATGTTGGTGACCCCATTTTAATATTTATTAGTCTATGAGTTGATTGGCCTCACGTGACTCGTCTGCCTAATCAAATTTCTTATTTTGTTTCAACCCCTTAACCACTGGAGTTAAGAGACCAGTCCCACAAGTTTGAAAGAAATTATATTTCTCTTTTGTGAGTATTTACATGTAGATCTGCATTTTTTTAGGGTATATTTTAGGTATCTAAGAACATATTGGCACAGGAATAGAGGGATATTGACACAACCAAGTTTTTTTTTTTAAGATTTTTGTCTAATCAATTTATAAGCAGAATTCATGTTTGAATCTTGACTTATAAACTGATGTAATTCCATCTTAACATTGGATCTGTAAGGCACCTAGAGGGATTAGACAAAAATAGTATACAAATATCTTGGTTGTTAAAATATCTTAATTTAATATACCTTCCTTACTATTGGATTACTAGTAAGAAAAATTGGTATAAGGAAGTTGTTTATTAAAATAAAATTTTATCTAGAATTTCAAGAAATACGTTTGTTATACACAATTTGATATTAAAATGAAAATGTTGAAGGTACTAAAATAATATTTTTCCTCAAATGTTCATTGATGTTTGAAATACTTTATTTAAAAAAATATAATTAGAATTAATGAATTAGAAATTCAAAACTTGACTTATTTAAAAGAAATTTACAAATGTGAATTAGACATGTGCATTTTTTTCTGGGAGTTTGTATCTCAAATAAAAACCACCCATCATTGGTTATAATTCAATGCATATTCCATCTAATTTATAGAATTTTCTATATTTCATATAATATTAGTTATTTATTCCACTTTTGAAAAAGCACATGGGAAAAAAAATAGAATTAACTAATTAGAAATTAAAAAATTGATTTATTTAAAAAGTTAATTACAAATGTGAAATAGACATGCACATTTCCTTTATAGCTTGTTGTTGTCCTTTCCATTTCAAACAAGAAGCATGAATCATTGGTTACAATTCAATTTAGACTCCATCTCATTTATTGATTAATAGTTAATAGTTAACAAAAAACTAAAACTAATATTTAGAGTTGCTTCTCCTTCAACCATTTCTTTTTGGCTTAAAAATTTCTTGATGGTTACACTAGTGTAAGTTCTCGCATGTAATGGCAATTAAGAGAACCCGATTTATAAATTTCGTTTTCTTTTTTAAGAAAGTGATAACACATTTTTTAGTATTCAATCAATTTTTAGAGGGAGCTCCATGAAGTACCATTACTTTGTTCACAATGACCATATTGAGAATGGATATCTATCAATCCATTTCGAGAGATCCAAGGAGTACCATTACTTTGTTCACAATAACCATATTGAGAATGGATCTCTATATTGGTTGATAGGTATTTCTGAATTAATTTTTTTTTTTTTTTTGTAAGCTTAGGTGGTACCTTGAATTTTCTATTAATAAAGTTGGGAAAAATATACAAAACTAGACCTCAACCTGCCTATAGGAAACCATGTATTTTGGCCATCGAAGTTCAAAATAATTCAGCCAAAACATAAAAAGTCTTAACAATCTATACCATATCTGTTGATACTGTATATCAAAGTCTAGAGACAATATCATATACAAAAAGGATTAAAAGGATTAGCCATTTAAAACGAAAGTGCAACATAAGAAGAATAAAGTCTCAATCCTCCTTGGATTCAACATGCGTTGGATCTTTAGCTGTAACTCCTTGTACTTCAACTGAAACCTATTGCATTGCCTTAATTTCCTTATCCAATCTTCCAAGCCTTGCAT
Organism: Pinus albicaulis; assembly: GCA_034641835.2. Taxonomy (NCBI): domain Eukaryota; kingdom Viridiplantae; phylum Streptophyta; class Pinopsida; order Pinales; family Pinaceae; genus Pinus; species Pinus albicaulis. The sequence goes on from CM076570.1 coordinate 925,365,341, forward strand.
ATTGATGTAGCTGATGTAAATTAATTTCCTGAATATTCCTATTGATATCAGCTAAGGTTGATTCCAGTTTTGTTTTAGCTATAGACATAACAGCCTTGGCTAACAGGAATTTAATTAACCAATAGGTTCGTACAGATTGTTGAAACAGAGAAGTTCGACCCCAACTGTGCCCAGGGTCTATAATAACAATCTGCATATAGTCCAGAGCCATGTCATCTTCAAAATATAATTTATTAAGAACCTCAGTTTCCCATCCGTAAATAGGGGCACGATTTAAATTAGGGATGTTTATCATAAAAGTTTGAACCAGTGGCTCAAGATGTTGCTGAATTGACTTCCTTCCTCTTTTTCGGTGTCTTTTAGGAGAGATCTACTTGCCTTTTCACCCAGTAGGCTTCCTTCCTCATTTAACCATTTTAGAGAAACCTAAAAAATCTGTTAAAACTTCCATCCAAACAACAATACTAGTTAGCTTCGTAGAGAACATGTAAGGGAGAGGACGAAGAACATCTCCATCTCCCAGGTCAGTCACCAAGAAGAAGATAAGAGGTAAAAAACTAGAGTTAAAATGACAACATCTGAATAGGTCCGGAAAATGCTGAAGAGAAACCCACTGCCTAGAGACCTTATCAAAGACCTAGAAATCATAACAAAAATAGCAATCCTGAAGGGAAAAAGGCCAATTCAAAGTCCCAATTATAGATTTATGATGATAAAATGAAGCAAAGCAACCCATAAGAGTTTCTATGCGGGTTCCCAACAATCCCCGAAAGAGAGAAAGGTGCAAAGCAATTTCTTGATTCTGATACTGTAAAGGAGAAAATTAACAGAGAGGGAATTACTTCTAAATCCTGACAACCAAAACAAAGAACACGAATCCTGAAAATCAATAGGGAAATTCAGAGTCCTGATTACAGAAATATTAAGGTAAAATGACCCAAGGAAATCCCTAATAGTTTGCATGCAGATGCCCGACAGGCCCCGAAAGTAAGCCAGGCACAAAGCATTAATACCTCTAAGTCCCAACACACAAATTAAAGCATAACACTGAATAACAAGCCCATTAATTTTATGCAACAAGACCAACAGAGGGGATAAAGCAAAACCCATAATTCGATAGATATCAGGGTCAAAGGAAAAGAACAGAGATGTAAACAGACTAGCGGGCATAAAAATGCAAGACATAGCAAAATCCTGTTGATGAAAATAGATGTTGTAGCCAAATTCCTGAATCTGTTGCATGAATTCATACAAGAAAATACCATACCGTCATTCCCACAAATCCTCTAAGAAAAAAATGATAAAAATCTGCAGACGAGAGTAGAACAGAGTCCAGAGCTGAAGGTTAAAGAGCCGAGATACATACCACTGCTGAACTTGAGTCATCACCCTGAAGCTCCTTCGACCAGAACCTCTACATGGAAAATTGACCTCGAGAGACAAATTAAAACCAAAACAGCAATGGCAAACACCCTCACCTTCCTTAACCCCGTACTCACGACACTTTTTCGAAAACATGACTGACATGTTGGCTGGCTGATCCAGCTGGAGCCTTGGGTATGTACTATTCATTTATGAGGGTGGTTGTCGGACGTCCCATCCACCATTACCTCCCAGCGGTTGCATGCGGCCACCACGTGGTAGGTGTCCTCCACCCATGTAATCGGGGTCGATCTCGTCACCATGGTTAAGCCCGGTCCTATGTCATCCACACCCCGATCGGGGAAATTTCTGAATTAATTCTTATATACATTTTTAATTTTTAATTTTTTTTCTATTTCATATTGAAATATATTTTTATTGTCAATGTATTTTTTAATGTTATTTAATAATTTTATGTGTAACATATTTCATATCATAAAGTTTTTTTTTTAACATCTGTCATGTCATTCGTTGGAATTGAATCAGAATGTCAAGGATTTTATTTATTCTATTCTTTTATTTTATTGATTAAACTAGCTTTTTATATAACATAAAAATTATTTAGTAAGAGATTGAAGAAAATGTTACATGTCAATTTTATATGGAAAATAAAAGAAATTATATAACTTTTTATGTTAAATATGAAATATATGATGATAGTTTTGTTGAATTAAAATTTTAACATAATTGGTAATGTGCATAAGTGAGAAATTGTTTTAATTTTTTAGTGTTTTGAGAATTGATCAACACCCATTTTATTATAAAGATCATAAAAAATAATTCTAATCTCAATACTAAAAATATCTATACAAATATATTAATTATTATTATTTTGACGCTAAAATAAATACTTAAATACAATGACATTTCACATACATCTCTCTTAACATACGATAAGGGCCATCTAGTTCCTATTCTCGTACAACATGGTAGGATATTTTTTTTGTCCCTTTGATACACCCCAATTAATATATCTTACTTATATGGAATATTTATAAAATAGTATTTAAAAAAAAAAAAATAGAGGCTATAGTTATCTCTTTGTTTTTAATCTTCAGTTTTTCACCTTTTATTAATACGTTAACTTTTAAATTTATTTCAACAAATGTGGTTGACCCAACAATTTTGAATTTCACTCTTTCTAGTGTATTGAGAAGGAGGTCCATAGGAAGGATGTCCATAGGCTGTCAAAGGAGTAGGAGATGAATCCCTTCCAGAGGAGGATGAAGAAGTCTCTAACACTAGAGTTGGGATTGAACATGAACTTTTATATAGATCGTAGCTTGTTTCTATATATATTGGAGAAAACAAACGTAAGAAGAAAAATAAACTGAGGATGAATCCTCTAACATTTTCTAATAATTTAAAAATTTTTAGATAAGGAATGCTTAAAGGGGAATGAGGGATCTCAGGACCTAGAAACCATGAAGGGGAAATTTGAATTAAGAAGGAATATCTGGAGCATAGCACTAGAGCATTGTGAATGGAAGATTATTTATGGAAGGAAAACATGTCAAACCGGATTAGAGTGGGCCTGGAAATGAGGATTGGTGTTTAAATGAAAATCACTGTAATACTCAACAAGAGATAAATGCGAAGGAACAGATTAAAGTTGTGGTTTTGAAGGGGGCACAAAATTTCCACACATTGAAAAATGTGTATAAATAATGCATTCATGCTCATTAAAATGAAATTCACAAAGAAATTAAGCCATTATGGATCTGAAGTGAAACATTCAAAAGAAAAGAAACAATATTTGAATATCACTATTCCAAAATTTGTATGTAAAGAAACTATCCCTTCACATCCAAATCGTATTCACAAGAAAATCTAGCACCATATGGACATATGTTTTCCTAAAATAACACATGAGTAAATCATTCATACATGTTGCAATGAGGTCCAAAAGGAAAAGTATCAACTGTTGTACATAAGGTTTCCTCCTAAACATGAATAGATGAAGGAGAAAATAGCTCTTTCGTAGCTGAAGGAACATATTTAAACATTCAAGAAGAACTTGAAAATACATATGGAAAGAAATGAGATGAATATTATACATCGAGTATGGTAGAAGGCCAGAGTGCAACTCAATATGAATTTAAAGAACCTCATGTTTCTATTGAACATCAGAGAAGAGGAGAGGGATCTCTGTTTTTTCCAGCATTAAAGGATCCCTTGTTGAGAATTCATATGCTTAGTGATCTAGATGAAAAGAAACATATGAAAAATAACCAATCAGATGTGGAAGAGGTGTGGTGGAAAATACAGTTGATCCTATGGAATCTATTTTTTCTACTCAAAATTACATAAATAGGGGAAAATTGATTAATTGTGCACATTTAAAGGAGCTAGTGACAATTTTTTGGATCAAATTCAAGCATAAAAAAGAAAGGAGACTTGGAGAAGAAAAGTTTACAACCTTACAACAAGCCCTGAAAATAAATAAGGTTGAATGTTTGGAATCCATTTTCCCTGATACACATGAGAAGTGGAATGAAAAATCATAGAATTTGGAAAATGGCATGAAGCCTACCTCAAGTTTTATTCATTTAGATCTGAAGTATATGGAATAAGAAAAGAAGGCTAAAGGAGACTTATCAAGAAGTTATGATTCTTTAGAAGAAAACAATGTTAAAAAGGTGAACGACAACAAAATACTAGAATTAAAAACAGAAGAGGACTCTTTAGAAAGTGGCTTAGTCAAGGATTTTGGAATCCATATGAGCTACATTATCTCACTAATTCAAGCAAACACTCAGGAAGAGACACACAATAGTGATATAGAAACAATGTACTCACAAACAACAGAAAGGTAGAATTATAGCCCGAGCTAGAGCTATGGGAAGAGACACATTCTAGTTGTAAGGTGGAGTCATAGTTCCATGAGAAGTAGTTCACTCGACATAATTATCCACCCCTTATTCTGGAGGAGTTGGAGCCAACAAAGTTCCTACCACCTCATTAGTTGAAGAAGGCCCACCTGAGAAAAAATGAAGAGATTCCTCAATGTGATTTTCATTTGACATTCAGTCACTCTACTCTTCTTTGTCTAGCATTCTCTTTACATCTTCCCTTAAATTCAATGATTCAAAAATAACTAGAAAAAATACACTTATATATTTCAATCAGTTGTAAAAAAAGGTCTTTCTGAAGGGTCTCTTAGGCAGGAATATATTATTTAAAAGACTAGGAAAATAATTTCCTTCCAAAACCAAAATGTACTATAACTAGGAAAGGAAGTTCTTACATTTAAAATTTGTTACCATTATTCTCACTAGATAATTTGATTTCTAATTTTCATTTTATGGGAAAATAAATGATATTTAAAAGGGACTAAGGTCTTCAATTATGATCCTTAAACAAGTCAATAGATTCCCTGATTATGAGTTGATTTTTCCTTCTTACTTTAGGTCTTGATGATGTTTTTTATTATCTCTAAGGTGAAAAGTTCCAAAGCATTGACATATTGGTATTTCAAAGAGGAATTATGTAAATATGATTGTAGATAATTTAATAACATAAATCTATCTGAAATGACATTTATTAAGCATCCCCAATGGTTAAAAAAGGCCCAAATCTCCCTTATTCATAAAAACTAACGATTAAGATAACTCTATGCTTTATGTCAAGATGAAAGGTGAAGGTGGATAGCGTAAATATCAGAATTATATACCATAATTGAGCTTCTTAGTGGTATTTTATGAATTAGAACATATCATAGTAATAATTTGTTATGCCATTAAATAATTCTAGTTGTAAAGAGGAGTCAGAGTTCCATGAGTGGTATCAGAGGAATTCAACATTGGGAATTGGATAGAAGTAAGCCATTTACTAGAAGGGTGAATTCTACCCAACCTGGTCAGAAAAACCAAGTGCTTCCTTCATGCAGAGAAAATATACACATGCAGATTTCCTCATATAGAGATCTTGTGTACTTTGGCAAAACTGTCTCATCCATTATGAAAATGTGCATCTTACATGAAATTAATAACAAATAAGTTGTTCCAAGGTAATTAACAAAAAGGATATTTTGATTTTAGTTCTAGTAATTCACTAAACATAACTTTACACCCCTTATTCTAGAGGATTTGGAGTTGAGAAGGTTCCTACTACCTCATAAGTTGAAGAAGGCCCACATGAGAAGATATGAAGAGATTCCTTAAGGAGATAGTCATTTTACATTCTGTCACTTTTCTCTTTCTTGTCTAGCAATAGCTTTACTTCTTCCCTTTATTTCTATGACTCATAAAGCACTAGATAAAATACACTTTCATATTTCAATGAGTTGAATAAAATGGGTCTTTATAAAGGGTATGTTGGGGAAGAATATGTTATTTAAAAGGTCAGGAAAATAAGTTTATTTGAAAGCCAAAATCTACTATCACCAAGGAAAAGAGTTCTTACATTTAAAATTTTCTACCATTCTTCTCATTAGAATATTTGATTGTTACTCTTTGTTATATTGGAAAATAAATGATTTCTAAATTTTTTCTTAGAAAAAACGACAATAAAGAAACAAAATTCCATCAATTTTTAACTTCTTTCATTTATGCTATTATTTCCTTTGTTACAACCTTACTAAGTTTAAATTTTTATTATTTAAATTTCTTTTTTTTTGGGAAAATGATTTTATATCACATGCAAGTATAAATGTTATGTTGTGTTCTAAATATTGGAGATCCTTCGTTTTATGGATGACAGGTTGGTAAGTATTTTCACCTGTGAAATTCAATCTATTATCTCTTTACTACATTTTTTACTGCATTTTATACAATTATGGGTGATGGTACCATTGGCATATTCACTACGTTAAGGACCCAAGCACGGGTCACAATTCCAAGGGTCTAGAAACAAGGAGCACGACCACTTTGAATTTATTATTATGGTGACTAGGATATGCATTAGGAGAAAAATATGTTTTATGAAGAAAAAAAACCATAAAAAATATCAAACTTATTAACATATATACATAAATATGAAAGTTGACAAGGGAGATATGGAAATAAAATGGAGAGGGGAGAGGAGGAATGAAGAGAGAGAGTGTGTGAGAAAGAGAATAGTGAGAGAGGGATAGAAGGGTAAGAAAGAAAGAGGAAGAAAAATATATGGAGGGGGGAGAGAGGGGGAGATAGCGACAAGGTTTTAGAGAGAGAGAGAGAGAGAGAGAGAGAGAGAGAGAGAGATGGGGGGAGAGAAAGGGAGGTAGGAGAGAAAAGGAGAGAGGGGAAGGACTAGCGAGGGGACTTGAAGGAGAGGGGGAGAGAGGTAAGGACATAGAGGGAGGGATAAAGAGATGGATTTGGAAAGGAAAGAGGGAGTGAAGGAGAAAGACACAGAGAGAGAGAAAAGTGGAGAGAAAGAGAGAGCGAGAGAGGGAGTGACAAGGGAGATATGGAGAGAGAGTGTGTATTTTTTGGGGGGGATATAGAGAGAAAAATAAGGATAAAGGAAGGAATGGGAAAGAGAAGGGGAGAGAAGGAGAGATGGAAGGAGATAGTGACAAAGTTGGAGGGAGAATACAGAGGGGGGGTGGAAGACAAGGTAGATTAGAGAGAAAGGGAGAGAGAGGAAGTAAGAGAGATAGAATGAGAGAGAGAGGAGAGAGGGAGGGAGAGAGATGGATCTGGAGGGAAAGAGAGAGGGAAGTAAGAACAAATACATAGAGAGATATAGGTGGAGAGAGAGATGGAGTGATAAGAGAGAGAGAGAGAGAGAGAGAGAGAGAGAGAGAGAGAGAGAGAAGGTGACGAGAGAGAGAGAGGAAGAGGGAGGGAGAGATATACATATATGGAGAAAGAGTGTGTATGTTTTGAGAGTGATATATAAAGTGAGAAAGAAGAGACAGAGGGAGATAGAGATATAGATGGGAGGTGAAGAGAGGGAAGAGGAGAGAGATAGAAAGAGGGAGGGAGAGATATCTAATATGGAGAGAGAGTGTGTGGCACTGGGGTGAGAGAAAAAAGGAGGGATATATATATATATAACATACACACGATTGTACTATATGAATTGATTTCAGTGTAGATGATGATGTCTAATCCTATTCAATTTATTGCATTATATGCATTGATTTCATTGCATATTTTGATTTCTCATTATATTTGATTGTTTACACTATATGCATTGATTTCAGTTTAGAGGTTGATTTCTAATTCTATCTAATTTCTTGATCTAGATGCATTGATTTCAACGTAGATGGTGATTTCTACCCTTATTTAATTGCTTTCACTAGATGCATTGATTTTAGTGTAGATGTTGATTTCTAATTATATTTTATTGCTTGCACTAGATGTATTAATTTTAGTGTAGATGTTTGTTTCTAATATTATTTGATTGCTTGCATTATGTGCATTGATTTCAGTGTAGACTTATCTAATTATATTAGATTGCTTGCATTAGATGGTTTTAATCTTAAGACTGTAAATTATTAAAAATAATTTTCAAGACTAGATGGATGGGGGAGTGAGGGAAGAAATTTTCTTGAACTGAATGCATTGATTTCAGTGTAGATGATGATTTCTAATCATATTTGATTATTTTCACTAGATGAATTGATTTCAATGAAGATGTTGATTTCTAATTATATTTGATTTATTGTGATAAATGCATTGGTGTCCTTGTAGATGTGGATTTCTAAACCTATTTGATTTCTTGCACTAGATGCATCGATTTTAGTGTAGATGTGGATTTCTAATCCTATTTGATTTCCTTCACTAGATGCATGGATTTCAGTACATATGTATATTTATAATCCTATTTGATTGCTTGCACTAGATGCACAAATTTCAATGTAAATTTCGATTTATAATCCTATTTGATTTCTTGCACTAGATGTGTCTGTTTTAGTCTATATGTTGATTTCTAATATCATTTGACAACTTTCATTAGATATATTGATTTCAGTGCATATTGTTGTTTTCTAATCCTATTTGATTGTTTTCATTAAATGCATTAGATGTTAATATTGGCATTATAGATTATTTTAGAAAATATTTTTCAAGATATATGTAGTAATAGGTAGAGGGACACTATTAAGAAATAAAAATATGTGCATAATCAATTCTCCTGCAAAGTGGAAATTAATCCTTGAGTAGATTGTCTCCTTTCTTCATCACTAGCTAATTACTAATACACAGTTAAATATATTCAAAATTACTAATAGAGTAATTGCATACAACAATGTATTCAAAATATTTATAAGAGGAAAATGTATATTTATAAACATAAAAGAAAATCAAGCTATTCTAGAAGGAGATGTGATAATTGTTTGGAGAAACAAATAACCTAAATATTTTACAAATCTAGCCACTCATTAAAAGAAAATTTAAAAAATACATTATTTTTTGACTATTCAAAATAGACTATAGATAAAAAAAAGATCGTCAAACTATTCTTGAAGAAAATAAATTATCTCAAATAGAAACAAAGAAACAAATTATTTGAAGAATAATTTTGAGATAGTAAATTATTAAAACTACTCTTCAATATATATTTTGTAATATTTGGAGGAAAATTATTTAGAATTACTTAGTTGTCAAAAGTTGTGATACCTAAAATGAAATGAAATAGATGTGAAATATCAATCATCCTGCAAACTATTGACAACATTGTCTCCCTTCTTCATCACCAACAAATTACTAATAAACAATTACATATACATAAAAATATAACACAACAAGTATAACATTCACAAATATTACCATCCAAATCCAAACACATAAACAAGAAAACCACTCAAATCATCCAATCACATATGTACAAACCATTCAAGTAAAGAAACACAAACCAAAATAATGAAGAGAACGATATGGTCATGCCAAAGAAACAAAACATAATGTGCATTTTTAATTGTGTCTCAAACATATACATTATAACGATAATCCAAAAAATGTGACATTGTTTCCCTCAACTAGAACCAACTTAGATCCATCTAACATGAGATCTATCATGATCTTTCTTGGGAAGTGATATCCTTGAAGTTTTGAAAAGTATTGGAATTGATACATCCATCCTTTTAGGCATATTTAGAAGTTGAATTTTCAGGTGGCATAAATTCTAGAAGAATTGTGACATATAAAAAAATCATTGAAGTGATAGTGAGAAAAAATATTCTCTAATGCTCTGTTTAAGGATGTTTGGTTTCCTATTTTAATACAGGTTCATGTGCATTTTACCAATAAAAAATCATGAGAATTGAAATATTATGGTGAACTTAAAATGGAAAGACATGTAATGATATGCCAAATTTCCAGCTAATTTTCATATACTTCTCAAATAATTTTGATACAAGTCACTAACCATTCCCATTGCTGATCGTTTTTTTTTATCTACTTCAATCCATATGGAGTAGCCATAACATATTATATATTATTTTTTTTAAATGTGGCAGTTATTCACCTTCAATAGGAGCTCATTTTTGGCTTAATACCTAGACTATATAACTACCAACATCCACACTTATTTTCCAAAATATCATCTTAGTTTGTAAGTGAGGTGATCTATTTACGCGAAAGGAAACACCTTTTAGACAATTCCTTTAGTTAAGTTGTTGAAGTCACTGGAAACTTGCACCCAATTCGATTAGAAATCTGATTAACATCCAATCTAAAAACTTGAAAAATTGCGAAGTTTCTATTTTTATTGGGGAATATCCACAGATGATCCCAATTGCCAATCATTGTTGAAAACCAATAGACAATCATTGACATACTTATTAGACTACCTCTCGGTTTTTATTTTTTTAATCAATTTTTGTTGAGTAGTTAAGGTAAATTTGAAATATAGGTGGTTGGTGATTTATTGGATTGTGTAAATAACCAATGTCTTCAACCATGTAGAGGTTTCTTCACCATGTAAACTTTTACAATGGTTTTTTGCAATTGTAAATATAAATCGATGATATACACACGAAGTTATAATAGAAAGTAGAATTTTGGCCAAGAAGAGATGTAAATCATGTATAAATCCTTTACTGTTGAGGGGGAAATGCAAAATATTAAAATACTCTATTTTTAGTGTCACTAAAATTCAAAATGTTTCTTTACAATTTAAAAAATAATATTCTTAGAGGAAACATTGGAGATAGAACATCATCGATTTCATTGTACTAGAGTTTCCTATCAAAGTTACATATTTTACCCCTGATGGTATTAATAATTAGGAGTTGATGTCTGGCTCATTTTCATATAATACACGTGAAGTTGTGGTGAAAATTAAGATTTGGAAATATATCCATCATATTTTACATAAATTAATATTATTTTATTTCGTTTATCTCATCTACTACTTGGATTTTTTTTAAATCTATCAAATTTTTTCTATTGGAAATTGAAATACCATCTTTGAATATTAAGTTGTAATCTATGTCCCAAAGGTTACAAAATATCTTAATTTGGCACAATGTAAGTGATTTATCTTTATCTTGTAGCTTTGAATGACATTTTGTTTACTAATTTGTATCTTAATTGATTTTTTATATGTCACAGTACTTCTCATATTTATGTCTTATGGCATTTCCTTTTCAACATAACTTATTGCAAGATAAACAAAAAACACTCAATCTCTCATATTACTTTCCAATAATTTCTTGATTTAATCTCTCTATTGAAGATATCATTAAATCCTATAAATAAATAAAAAAATCACTCTAAATTAAAAAAAAATTCATTCAATGTATAATGAGAAGCATGCAACAAGAATCTAAAAATAATATCAACGAGAAAAGGGGAAAAGTACGCAATAAAAATTTGGAAATATATATTGACTCAATTTCCTAACTTCACAATAATTACTGGTCACTTTAATGTACCTATTCAATCAATCTATAATCTAAGTTACCACTGGATGGAAAATATATTGCAGTTGTTTTCCGTTCATATCTCATTCTCGTAAATTGGATCTAATAAAATTGTCTTCACATGTTTCACATTATGAGAAATTCTGGTTTTATATTAACCAGAAAAGGAGGTAATCTTATATATCGAGACAATGATATGTACGTACTTTTCAACAAATACATATATTACATTAAATAACACGAATTATATATGTTAAATTATTTAATATAAAAGTACTCAACTATTTAGAGCTAGAATGGTATTAAATCAATTAATATAATATTATTTAACTAATAGAAAATTAGTTAAAAATAATGAGATTGTAATATCCCAAAATGGGACTGCTCAGCAATAAATGTTAAAATAATGCATTTTTAGAAATGTATGCAATGAAAGTTAAATGCAACTCATGAATTCCTTAGATATGATATTATAATGACTATACCTAAAAGGAAATCGTAAACAAATCACTATTTCATAGTTAAACATGCCTCGCATGCCATAAATAGCTCAAAATCATGTCAAAATAGGGACTGCAACCATGTATAAAGTTGGAATAGCATGACAATGCTATTTTATTCCCTCTGCAATAGCAGTAGGTTATGCATCAGATCTAGAGCAAATATGTGGACAAAAAGTTATATCTATAGCAAATCCATGCACTATACAAGCTCTTTTATCAATCCCCCTTGTGGTTTTAAGCAATACACCAAGTACAAAGTGTAGATTTGAGTTCTAAGACTACAGATCTATGGAAATATTCAGATCCGGAAAGTGGATCTGATCTGATATAAACAATAAACTGATCTCCTCCAACAAATCTCCAAAGTGAAGGGCAGATTCCCAACACTCAAAAAATCAGCTCTGCAAATGGTGCACTGAATCTCCCTGTAGTAGCTCCTTCAGAAATAACGTAGATCTGGACTTATTCTACACTGTAGGGGACAAAATAATGTTGGTCTGCAGCCAAGATATGAAAATGTAGCTCAAAAACCTTCAATATTGTCCTCCTAATGGATTAGAACCCTTCTCCATGGAAAATAAGTATTGAGATGGCCTAGATCTGAAGATCTGTCCTCCACTTGCTGCAGCTTACTGAAACATGCAAATGCTCAACAAGATATACACTGTGAAAAGAAGACGAAGCTTGGCCTAAAGCCAGATAGTGGACAATATGGTGCAAGGCTCGTCCAAGAGCTACTCAATGGAAGAGAAATAATTCCTAAATAGGAAGACCTTGTGCTAAACAACACTCTATCTCAGCTAAACAACCAGAGAAAGAAAATATATCTAAACAAACCATATAATCATAAAATCATAATCATAAGCTAACCCCATATGGCTGCCATCCTCCTCCTTATAAACAATGTGAGCCTTCTCACCTTGGGTCCCACCCATTAGGGTTTCCATCTTCATGCAATAAATCTCCCTCCAAAATTACGTTATCTCCTTTAGTCTTATTCATATTTTTACAGCGCTGTTTGATTTAGTCAATCTTGACTTGATCAATCTTGACCGGATCAAACTTGACTGGATCTCCATGAAAAATCTTCTTCCACACTCAATGTGGCTTTATTCTGTCTATCTAAACAGATATATATTCCCACTAAGTTATCTTCATTAATTTTCTACATCCTCCATCTTATCTTAGTTGACTTAGTCAAACTTGACTTTGTCTACATGCATTAAGCCTTGTTCACACATGAAGGTGTTTTTATCCAGCTGTGAATATGATCCTTTCCCCATTAAGAGGGTTTTTATTGCTGCTAGAAAGATTTATGGGTCTCCCAACCCATTTATTCATCCAACTATGTGTTTAGAGCAAAATCAATATTCCTAATAGCTACATGCTAATGTAGGAATATTACAACCCTCCCCTCCCAAATGTTGCTTGTCCTCCAGCAACTGCAAGGATAGAACTAAATAGCCTCCCCTCTTCCCCTTGTAGCATCCTCAAGTGGTAAGTTCATCCAAATAACAAAATTCTTTCTCAACAATATGTCATCAATTTGTTCCTCCCATGTGTGAAAGTAGGCCTTTGGTGAAAATTCCAAATGGCTTTCAACATGAAAAAGTGGAACATACATGGAAGCAACAATATGTGGTCTAGAGGCCTTCTTGAGGCATGGAATCAAAAATATATTGGGAATCATTATCCCTCTGTGAAGCCTCCATCCCCAAGCTATCATCCACAATAAGTGAGTCACCGTCCAACATGGTAACTCATGAAACATCTCCTCCACCTTAAGCTCCTGCAAAGAAGGTGGGTTGCATGCCTAAATTTGTGGGACTAGAATGTCCATCCCATGCTTCTTCTCTCTCCATTTAGGATATGTATGGCATTATTGTTGATCTTGGGCTGAAATATTAAGGTCCCCAAGAATGATCCAAGTCACCCCACCAACCAAAACATCCATGAAGTGCCTCTCCCAAGAACTCAAGTTCTCCAAATGGTTCCTCCCACATGAAGACAAGAGGTGTAGTATGGCAATCATGGTTTTCCCATTGTTTCTCATGAAGCATGCAACATATGAAGTATGGAGAATCACGCTCCTAATGGGCACCTCCAACTCTTGTGCCACTCTCCCAGCAAGGCTTCCCATAAACATAAGAACATCATCAATATATGGAAGCATAAACGAATGAAATAAAGTTGCCATATGAAACTAGGAGGTGGATCATAGATCCATTCATGGAACCAGCATAGTGCATCCCTTGTCTGCCTCAAAACAAAGTCTAACAAGTGTCTTTTCAACCACTTGTTTGCTGCCACAGTCATCCTACAAGATGGAATCATGAAAGTACAACTTGATGCCAATTGTGCACACCAAAAATCATGTGCCATCCTCCACACACCACAAATAGAATGGCCAACATCAATGCTGCAAATGGCTTCAAATACATCAAAATACAAATACAAGAAGGAAATACCCTCCTTGGTACAATATGCAGCTCATAAAAAATAGAGTATAAATCATGGATCACAAATATACATCCTATATCATGTACTTTGGTCATTGAGTTGAAATGGCTCCATTGAAAGTTCTCCCTCACTTCAAATGAGAAGGGAAGTGGTTGTGACAACCTCTCCATCATCATCCGGGCTATGCATCCTTCCATATGCTGATATACATTCTGTTGGATGCCCTCCCAAGTGAACTCCTCCATCAAGGAATGATATGCATCAAGGTGCATGGAAAGAAAGCCCACAAGTGCTGCATGTAGATATTTCTTCCTATGTTTGAAAATCCAAGTTAAGAAGATCATATCAAGGTAATAGATGTCTCCATCCACCACTCCATCACTCTCATCTCCTACATCTCTTCGTAGTGCATCATATGTGATATGATCTTGGAAACACTGCATCAAACAACCCAAGCTACCAGGTGATAGTGTTGTTGGCCTTTGTAATAAGGCACCTGTCATCTCATAGCTCCCTCCTTTGACATCCCTCATGTCAAAGTCACCATAAAACATAATGCTTCTACATGTGAGAGATCCTTTCCAAAGTGGAAGCACCTCCTCATCCTCCAAGGTTAAAGAGTAGCCCTTTTTCACCATAATAGTGCCATCTCCTACTCTTGCAACATCATGCAAACTATGGGAGAATATCAGCCCATACTCTCTCAGTAACAACCAACGCAACAACAGCTCTAGTTTCCTTCCCACACCATCACCATATAAATCATGGAGCAATATCATAATAGTTGGTATGAAGGATATTACATCACCCCAATACATCAAAACTCCTTGCTGCCATATGATGTAAGTGTCATGCCAAGATCCATCCATCCAGATACCCTTTGAAATAGAATGTGTCATGGGATGACCAAACTCTTTCAAGAGTAACCAGCGCATTTTTTCATCTTGTTGTCCCATGTCATAAATCTGAAAGTGGTTTCTCAACCTCTTGCTCATCAACATCACCCATCCAACCCATGCCAGTGAGTGGCTATCATCATGTACAAAAGTGGCATTCCTCCAATGGAGAATACCATCCTCCCAAATCAAATTTTTTTCTTTGCATTTCATGGGATATTGAAATGAAATCTCCTCAATGAAGAAGTTGATCCCATAAGCATCCAAATAGGTGGTAGGAAAAAACCTCCCATCATGATGTGTTGGGCTCATCAAGAAGTATTCAACACAAACATGAGAGATGTTATCCATCATAAGATGTCCTCCATCATCTATCTTCTCCCCCTTTGTTATATATATGGGAAGGTCATTGGAATTTTCCAACAATGGTTAGGCCCCCAACTCATCACTGTTGCTAAATGACAACGTTGTTGATCTCCATGATGGTGAATTTGTTGCCTCAAGATCAAATATAATGTTGAACACATAGTTTTGCAATGTATTTTTCAAGACAATACTCACCCCATCCTCCAAGAAACTACATTCCAAACTCAAGGGTTGTGTGCAGCTCATCAATGATACCTTAGGATGATTGTGTATCTCTTCTTCTTCATGCATCTCCAAAATGGTGCATGGGACTCTAGATATCAAGAGATCAAGATCATCTTTCAAAGGTGCAAGTGACCTTCCTCCTGAAAGAAGTGCTCCTGTAGTAAATGTTGGTGAAGGCTTCTTCTCTTCTGATTTCTTCTTGTCAAACTTCTTGATTAACCTTTGAGTAAAATCTGTGTATGCAATCACTTTTGCATGACTCAAATGGTTGAACCACCAATTGTGTGCTTCACCTTCAAGGTGCAGTGCTACAATCTCAACAGCTTCTTTCTCTACTACTGGATGTAGCAGAAAAAATGCATCCAACTTCTTTCCTCAAGCCTTTTCTATGCATGAAGATGACCCATCAAAGGTAGACAATAGAAATGTATTGCCCTTCATTCTTCTATTGATGCAATGTCTCCTTTCTTCTTTGAGCTGAATGAACTATGGAAGAGTTAGATTTTCCTTGATAGCTCTAGTTTGAGACTTATATTATGTAAGATAATCACTCAGAATCTCATGATCTAAGTTTTATTCATTTCTATGCCTCTTATCTTTCAAAGAAAAGGTCATAGTATGTTTCTTTGGAGCTCTATGCAATACCAGACCTTCTTTTTGCTAATAGGAAGTACATGGACCTTCCTCATCTTGAAACCCTAACGTGTTCTCAGTTCTTTCCTTCCTTCTTTTTTTCTTGACCTCCTAGGTGAGGTCCTTCTTAGATCTGAAAAGAGATGAGATGGAACTCATTCCTCCCATAATTTCAATATTTGTTTCCTTTTATAGCATCTTTTCTTAAAATTCACAGGTTGAGCCAAAGATCATGCTCTGATACCACTGTAATATGCCAAAATGGGACTGCTCAGCAATACATGCTAAAATAACGCATTTTTTAGAAATGTATGCAATAAAAGTTAAATATAGCTCATGGATCCCTTAGATCCGATATTATAATGACTAGATCTGAAAGGAAATTAGAAACAGGCCACTATTTCATAGTTAAGCAGGCCTCCCATGCCATAAATAGCTCAAAATCATGCCAAAATAGGGACTGCAACCATGTAAAAAGTGAGAAAACAATGACAGCATTATTTTATTCCCTCTACAATAGAATTAGGTTATACATCAGATCTAGAGCAAGTATGTGGACAAAAAGATAGATCTATAGTAGATATATGCAATATACAAGCTCTTTTATCAATCCCCCTTGGGGTTTTTAGTAATACAACAATTACAAAGTGTAGATCTAATTTCTAGGATTTCAAATCGATGGAAATATTCAAATCTAAAAGTGGATCTGATCTGATATAAACAATAAACTGATCTCCCCCAACACATCTCCAAAGCTAAGGGCAGATTCCCAACACTCAGAAAATCATCTCTACAAATGGTGCCTTGAATCTCCCTATAGCACCTCCTTTAGAAATAATGTAGTTATGGACTCCTTCTATGCCGTAGGGGACAAAATAATGTTGGCTTGCAGCCAATATATGAAAATGTAGCTCAAAACCTTCAATATTGTCCTCCCAATGGATTATAACCCTTCTCCATTGAAAATAACTATTGAGATGGCCTAGATATGAAGATCTACCCTCCACTTGCTGCAAGTTACTGAAACATGCAAACCATCAATAGGATCTATGCTGTCAAAGGAAGATGAAGCTTGGCCTCAAGCGAGATAGTGACCAATATGGTGCAAGGCTCCTCCAAGAGCTACTTAATGGAAGAGAAGGAATTTCTAGACTGGAAGACCTTGTGTTAAAAAACACTCTATTTGAGCTAAACAACCAAAGAAAGAAAGTATGTCTAAACAGACCATATAATCATAAAATCATAATCATAAGCTAATCCCATATGACTGCCATCTTCCTCCTTATAAACAATGTAAGCCTTCTCACCTTGGGTCCCACTCATTAGGGTTTCCATCTTCATGCAATGAATCTCCCTCCAAAATTATGTTGTCTCCATTAGTATTACTCATCTTTTTACAATGTTGTTTGATTTAGTCAATCTTGACTAGATCAATCTTGACTGGATCAACCTTGACTAAATCTCCATGTAAAGTCTTCTTCCACACTCAATGTGCCTTTATTCTATCTATCTACATAGACCTATATTCCCATTGAGTTATCTTCATTAATGTTCCACATCCTCCATCTTATCTTAGTTGGCATGGTCAAACTTGACTTTGTCTACATGCATTAAGCCTTGTTCACACATGAAGGTGTTTTTATCAAGTTGTGAATATGATAATTTCCCCATTAAGAGGGTTTTTATTGCTGCTAGAAAAATTTATGGGTCTCCCTACTCATTTATTCATATAACTATGTGTTTGGAGAAAATTTAATATTCCTAATAGTTGCATGCTAATGTAGCAATATTATAGAGATAAATTACTTTCAAATAAAGTTATATTTCTATTTATTTAAAAAAAAAAAATTTGTGACTTTCTCTTCACTTTATAATATGTAAAGTGGGTTCTAGTTCTTACTCTAAGCTAATAATAAGTAATATTGAAAATTTTGTATTCCATTTTCAATGAAGAGATTTTCTATATTCCATTTTGAATGAAGAGATTTTGTTTAAAATAATTTTTTTTTTCATAATTATTTGATCTTAGGCCAAATTTAAAAAGAGAATGTTTCTTTAATTTGGGTGAGAAATTATTTTAAGAACCTTCATTTCATCTTGGATTAGGTTTATATAGGCATTATATCAAGCAACGAAAGATATTTTTCCCATAATAATTGATGTGATGTTATAAGGTCAAATGTGCTCAATCATAATTTCAATATAAACCACTTAAGAATACAAAGGGGGAAAAAAAAAAATTCATAAATCATTTAGGATTTAGAACTAAGCCAATAACATAATTTATAAATTTAATTTAAATATTATTAAAAATAAATTATTTTCTATGTACGACCTTGAATTACAAATGAATATTTAAGAATTTTCTAATAAGATTTAGAACCTATACTTATTTTACCAATCTAATTGAAATATAAAAGAAAAAAAAAATGTAAATGATGGAAAATTATTTAAAGTCAAAGATGACCTAGTTAAAAAATTGTAAATAATGGAAAATTATTTAAAGTCAAAGATGACCTAATTCATTAGAAATATCTCATCTTCAAAAGTGATTTGACAAGGGGTATTTGAAACCACCATAAAAGAAAAATAAAATAAAAAATTAATGTTTACCATATATTAACCTCTTCTTTTTAATTTTTATAATGACAATTTTTTTTATACAAATAAATTGCTTCTCATGTATATTATATTTCTTTAACTTAATCAATTAAAAAAAAAAATTATACTAAATATTTTATAATGTAATTATTTTCATACTCAATATAGAATAGACACATAATATATATAATAATAAAAAAGTGAATAATTTATGTTTCACAATATAATTATTTTCATATTCAACATAGAATTGACACACAACATATATAAGAAATAGTAAATATCCATAATATTTTTTCATTTCTCATATATTCAATAATACTTGTAAAATTTTAAACCATTTCAATACATAATACATTGAAAATAAAATAAATTTACACTAATTTTATTAATAATAAAATATTTAATTCAATATAATATATAAAATTAAAATATTTAATTCAATATAATATATAAAATTAAAACAAATAAAATAGAATAAAAATTAATTCAAATATATTTTATAGGATTTGTAATAAAAGTAATATGAATGTTGATAATCATCAGGATTTTGGTATTTTGGAATTATTCTAAAATACCAAAATAATAATAATAAAATTTTAATTCAAACATTTATATTGATTAAAAATTTCATAATATGAAATTTTAAGAGCAAGGTATCGCATTTTTGGTAACAAGTGGACGCTCAAGTCTGTTTCGACTCGAATCAAGAAATAAATGATGCCACAGTTTTGGTGAGTTTGTGCCAAGAAAATTGGAATATTATAATGATGACATAGGTGAAATGCCTATGCGTATTGTATAAATTTCGATGCACTGCAGAAACACATATTTCCAACTACTGATACTACAAAATAATAGAGCCGTAATGTGATGAATTTGTAATGATGCACAGAATGTCTGTCTATCTATGGACTGCTAGTTCACCTGCTGAGCCTTTAACAGTCTTCTCATCCTTCTCCATGGTAACATCTAGAGCTTCTTGCTCATATGGACGGAACTCCCCGGTGAGTGGATGAGGCATCCACCACCTCTTCTTGTCTTGAACGTTGAACTGATGGATCTCATCAGTTACTCGACTGTATACCTGTATGTCGCCTACTGCTCGGCCTTCTATAACATATTCTCCTCCTCCACTCTTCTTCTCTGAGACCACCTCGCTACATGAACTGCATTCACCAACCAGTCAAATGCACTGTCCATTAACGTATCACATACAAAAGAAAATCGGAAGAACAAAAGTTAGAAAAAAATGTATAATAATACGAACCTGCCCGTCCTACTTAGAGGGGAAATATGAAGATTATTTCTTCTGAAGCAGCGGCCTCCGACACTAGAAGGGGACGATGCGGCAACCATCATGATGGCTGCATTCCCTTTGGCTCCCACCTTAATCATTTTGTTTCTCTAGCTATCACTAATTGCTTCAGATCTGGAGTCTGTAATTTTAAATGAGTGGTAAAAGCGTAGGCCGAGAACCAATTTCGAGCACTCTTATTTGTATGACCAAATCGATTTTTATTCCTTCAGTTTCAGGCGCCCAAGAAGCTTATGTAGCGACAACGTTCAGGAGCATTTTCCTTTTTCTTTTCTGAGACACCCAAACGTCTAGTCGTTTCTATATTGGATCCCTGGACAATGACCACCCCAGGGATTTTAAGAGAAAACATCAAACCACAAAATTGAATATCATAAAACTTGTAACCTTCACTGTCTGCGTTTCCAAGAACATTTCATTTACAATTAGACTTGCGAATTTTATGATTAGCTCCCTAAATGTAACATCAATGACTTGACGATAAACGCATGATCCAACTTTGGAAAAGTTAGTCTAAACATTGTCCAACAAATTTCTTGATGTTGATTCGAGGAGGAATTTCATAACTCAATAGACGGCCAAAGCCCCGTTTCTTCTTGAATATATTCCCAATGGAACTATGTGGAAACTAATCATGATAATCCATACTTTCAATGAAGTTCATATATGAAAAAAAAAACTTTTGTCCTGAAGCGCATCAACCTTTGAAGGAAAAAGAGACGTTTGATAAAGGACCGGAGAGCGTCTTCAGTTCGACGTCTTCTCACACCCTCGATTGATGGTTTTTAAGTTTTCCTCATTACTTCGTTTTTATGTTTTTTTATTATATTTTTTCATTACCACTTTCGCTTTTGCCCACACACCCAATGTTTTTAACCTTCCTTAGTTTTTATACTTTTTCTATTATTTCTTTCCTAATAGTATGGAAATGTTATAAAAAATTTTAATGTTTTTTCAACTATTTTATTTTTATATTTTTCTTATCATTTCCTCTCATTTTTGCTCTCATCCAATGTGACATGCAAACATAAAAATATAATGGTTTTTTCTTTACTAGTACTTTATTATGTTTTCTAGTATTTCCATCTATCCTCATCCACTCTCATTATCACCAAATTTGATTTGGTAACAAACAAAATGTTTGTTTTATGTTGTTATTATTTCATTTTTTATACTTTTCCTATACTAAATTTCTCCAACTCTCACAAGAGTAAGAAAAAACATAAAAACATTGTTTATATTTTCTTTAGAATTTAGTTTTTATGTTTTCCTTATTATTTTAGCAAAAACATAAAGAACATTTTATGTTTATTCCATGGTGAGGTGAGAGAACACAACGTGGATAGGGTTGGGAAAATAGTAGAGAAAACATAAAAAAAAACACCCCTACCTTCACAATACTTTCCCTACAAGCCCCCCAAACCCACTCTCATGCACACCTTCATCCTCAACCCCATAATATTAGGGCAAAAAAAACAAAAAACCACTTTTATGTTTTCCTTATTATTTTCGCATTGTGAGGGTGGAGATCGAGTGAAATAGCAAGGATTGGGGTGTAAGGAAATAGTAGGAAAAATATAAAAATAATTTTTATGGTTTCACTACTTGTTCAATTTTATGTTTTCCCCATTGCTTTTCGCACTCGACCCTCATAACAGGGTGAGGGTTTTCCCTACTATTTCAATTTTATGTTTCCCTCACTATTTTCCATGCCCCCACCCTCTTAATAGTGTGAGGTTGGTGCTGATGTTATGGAGAAACAATGGGGAACATGAAAAAAATCGACCTTTTTTAATATGTTTTCCCCCACAACCCTCATACCATCGAGTGGATAGGGGCGAGGGAATATAGTATTGAAAACATAAAATCCATTGATTTTGGATTTTGAATTATTATTCCTTACATTTGATGGAGAGAATCTTTCAACCAATTATAAACTTCCATATCCACTTAATGGGATAATATGATGGATGAAGTGAATTGAGTGGTACATGTATAAGATGAGGAGACACTCATAAGGAACACTATTTGTGTATCTACTAAGTAGGAACTTAGTATGAATTATTTATGTGTACCATGGGATTCGAGAATTTGATGTTTAGGATGGACACAAAATATGAAAAATGGATTCATGTTAGGTGCAAGCATAAAATGGGCGAAAGTATGTGCAAGAAAATCTAAATAACATACGATAAAAAATAAAACATAATGAAAAATATATGCAATTAGGTCATGGAATGACACTGAAAGGAAAACTTCCACTCATGAATAATTCAAATGATAATATGTAAAAACTTCATTTTATCTTAATAGGGATTTAGGGTGACATATATTAAGTAAAATTAGATTTGAATATATATGTGTAATATACCCTTCCGAGAATATCATGGAAATCCCATGAAAATTTTGAGATTATATAGCTTAGTTGATTGTGGTATTTTAACGAACAATTTGCATACAATGCATTGAAGGGGATTTTTCATGAGTTTAATTGACCTATCACAAACAATTCCAAAAATGCATGAACGTAGTGCTTCAAAATAACTGATATCCACTTTGCACTAGAAATCAAGGGCATAGAAATCACTTAAAATACATAATCTCGTTGATTATGAAGAAAATTAAAAGAAATATTAGTGAACAAATGAAAAGTATATGGTTGTATGTGGTGCTAACACCTTAAAAAAATATCAAAAATAGAAAGTAATCTCCAAGAGAAACAATAATATACATGTTCAACCTCTAGGAACACTGTTGCGCTCAAAAAATGATACCATTGGTACAACAGTGATTTCGTCCAACTAATGATGAACTGATGGTCTCTAATGGAAAGAACAACCTTTGCATTCTCGATATAACTCTCGGCCACTGAACTATGGCTCTTTTCTTCACACATCCAACACTTGTGTAGAAACATGACCCCTTAAAACACTGAGCTTGGCCCCACCTTCAGAATCTCAATTTTCATCCACCAAAAAATTATATTCGACCAACATGGAGTGAAAAATTCAATTATTCACATGATATACTTAGCCAACGAAGGGAAGGAAACTCGAAACCTTTTTCCATAGAGAGGAACTTGACCCTTGAGTGAGTTATACTCGACCCACAAGCTACAACAACTTAGCCCTTTAAAACATTGGTAAATTTAGTCTCTCCAGCAACTTAAACTTGGCCCTTAGTAGATCTCTAGCTTCGGATTTCCATCCATGAGAGAATACGCACTTTGTGCTGTAAGAATGTGGTTCAAATTTGGTTATTCATCTTCAACCAATACCTTTTGCAGATAGATATATAGAAAAATCAATATTAGAGGATAAAATCAACTAACAATATTGTTACCTCTATTTTATTCCTCAAATATTCTTCTTCAATGGATAATAATAACAAAATCTAAATGATTCCACTCACCAAACTATCTAGGGTGTATGGTCTCAACACCAAAACTAGCAACCAACAATTAAGCTTAAAAAAAAAATAGACTCTTCTCTAGGAGCCATCCATTTTTGTTTTCTTAATTGGGAAGTGCTAGTATGAGGAGAGAATCCTCATTGTCGATTTTTTTATAAATTATTCACAACTTATTTATAACTTTGGTGGTCTTTTCACTTTTCATTACCTTAAAATATGTCCCCATTTTCATCACTTTAGCACGTGTAATTTTTTTCCTAGGAGAATTATTTTCCCTTAGTTATTTATTCCCTGACATGGCCAATGGGAACATAATTAGGCTAGTGGAACTCCCCCTTAAGCCTCCTAAGTGCTTGAGGATGTTACTTCCCTCCTAACCCAAGATTATTTTTCCTTAAGAAAATTTAGCTCTAGATATTTGAGAACATATTCACTTGGCATGTGGTATTTTCAATGAAAATCCTTCCACTTCACTAACTACTCCTTCACAGTCCTACACCTCAATTTCCACTCCTATGTTTCTAAAATTTCCTCTAAAACCAAAACTGACTCCCCATGTTCATCTAAGGGTGGAAGCTTGGTATAAGTAATTACTTGCTACCCCAAGTCTCTTTAAGGAAAGAATCATGGAATACATTGTGAATTGTGCACCCCTTTAGAAATTATAATTCATAGGCCACCTATCCAACTCATCTCAAAATATTGTATGTTCAATACAATCTAGGCTTTAGTTTTTCTACGCCCTTCATTTTGAGCAATGTGTACCAATAGGGTTGTAGAGAAAGGTATACCATATCACCCACATCAAAGCTACACTTTATTTTCTACTTTTTCGCATAGAATTTTGATTGGTTTTGAACCATTTGAAATTTTTCCTTAAGGACCCATTGAATATCCTTACTCTCATGAACCCATTATTTACCTAAAGGGGCTCAACTCTCCATAAATATATATTATAAAAATGTTGGGGCATCATATCCATATAGTTATTTGAAGGGTGCCATTTCAATAAACATGTGGAAAGTGGTATTGTAATAGTGTTCTCCCAAATACGACCACTTTACCCATGCCTTTTGTTGGCTAGGTACATAGTTTATAAGATATCCCTCCATCTATTTGTTGACTATATTGTTTTATCCATCATTCTGTGGCTGCTAACTAGTGCTTAGTCTTAACTCCATACCCACAAGTATGAATAAATCGTATGAGAAGCCACCCAAAAATATAATGTCCCTATCACTCACTATGGTCATGAGTAACCTAGCAAATCATAATAACTCCTTCAAGAACAACTTTTTGACATGTGCTAATGAATATTTGGAAAGTATATCATATCCACAACTACATAGATGCAGTCCTTTCCCCATGTATGAGTTATCACAATGATTTGGTCCATGGAAATTATCCCCCATTTCTTCTCAGGAATGGGGAGTTGGTTTCAAACCCACCACATGGGCATGCTTAGTTTTTTTTTTTTGGCATACGATAAATTTCCTCAGAAACTGCAACACATATATCTTGAGGGCTTTCTCAGTCAACCTCTCCTTAATATTCCTATAGGATTTCAGGTACCCTAGCTATCCTGCTAGAATGAATTGCGAGAATCCTCGATAGTATTCTCTTCGCGCTAGGATTATAGTAATAGATAGATATGGTTCTTATAGTAAATGATATTAGTTATGAGATGATATAAGAAAATATTCTCTTGGAATATTCTACCAACAATGGTGATTTCGAGTCATCGGTGATCTCCATGATTGAGGGATTCGGTGGCATTCCAATAAATTCATCTACTACCATATTTTTTCCCTCGACATACTTGATTTCAATGTAATAGGCCTATAGTTTGTTGACCCATTTTTTTTCTCTCTCACTCAAAATATTTTCTTCCATGAGGAATCTCATGCTATTATTAACTATCTTCACTTTGAACTTATTCCTCACTAAATGTAGTGTCCTTAAGCACTATCAAGGCACCATCTTTATACCCAATTCTACATAATGAAAATTAAATCAAATTAGATTAAATGTAGAAGCGTACATACTTGGTTTAGTCATAATCATTAACCTAATACTTTCCAAGTGAATGCAACACTACATTCCAAATGTAATGTCTTTTATGCATAAATTGTAAAGGTAAAATAAGTAGAAGAAATTTATTTACATTAATAACCATTATCTTGAACCCAAAAACTAAGGTTTAACAGTAAAAATAGTAAATAAAAATGGCATATAAATTTACAATGATTATTGGGAGTTTGGGAACATTTCTAGTAACGAAAAGATGGCTAGTTGAGGGATCTCCACATTCCTTCGAACCATAGACCCACTGGTTCATAACCTCAACCACTGGTCACCCCTGAGATATGGAAAAAAATCCATATGAAATGAAAGTATAACCAAAATGAAACCTTCACCAAAACACCAACCCCAACAATCCTAGAATTTAACCACATGTTCACATCCCTCTGACCCATGCCCATTTGGTATTGTTGGAATCTGTCAATGGTGCCCAATTTTCAGGGTGACTTATAGTCAACTACTATGGTCCTAGGCCATAGCTCTAGGAGCCCCGTGGTATTTTGGGCATCCAAGTATCGAAAACCAAACTAAAATAAATCCACGGTCGATGCTAGAGCCCCATCGTCACTCACCAACAATCTCTGAATTAAGTTCCCTAACTATAAATCAATAGCCACCTAGTCATAAATGGGACTTTCAAACCTTCGAAGCACCAAGCTCACCAAAGCCATCATAAATACTAATGTCATAAATAGGATGCATCACAATGATATGATTAACTTAATAACTTTGCCTCAACTAGTCTCAAAGTCCTCCTTGGGACTCACCGACTAATCAATAGCAAACTAAATTATTAATTTATTGAATAGTCGTCCCCATCAAACAAACTACATTTATTTATATAATCATGGCCCCAAATTTCCATGTAGTACACTCTAGAACACACGTGGGCCCTAGGTGCATTTTTCACTAAATACCAAACTATTTCCTTGTTTTTTGGAGTTGTGTCCCCCATACTCCTTTTGTCGATGGGGGTCTATAGAAAGCCTTATTTCATTAATATCACTATATTTACAAAAAGCAATGTCGAGTGTGATGGCCTTGAAAACTTGACTAAAAATAGCTACATGGGCACATCGACCATATAATAAAACAAAAAAGTCACCAACCTAAGTGTCAAAAACATATAGCTCAACAACCTAATAACAAGTGTACCCTTATATACATTATCAAAATGAGTGGGAGTATTACATTCTTCCCCTTAATTTTATGCATTGTACTCGATGCATTGTATATACAAATATAGAAACATATACAATATATTAATGAAATAGGTGAGAGTATTCTACCCCCATGACTTATTCTTTCTTCTAGGTCATGTCCTTAGGACTAAGAATTTTCCATTGTACCTTTACTATGTTAATGGCACAATTATAGGGGACCTTACCATTGTAGTACAATACTTACATCAGTTGAACTTGGAAGTGTCCCTCAAGTTCTACCTGAATCATTTTCTAATCAATAAAATTATTAGTGCCAGTGACATATGTGCTAAGAAATTAAAGATGAAAAATATCATGAATATGCAGATATGTAGGTAATGAAATCTTATATGCGATGGGGTTGATCCTCTATGGGATTTCAAATGGCCCACATTATCTATCTACCAACTTGGCACAACTTCCCAATTTCAAGGAACTCTTTTCTGGTTTTAACTCCAAGAATACATTTCCCTTGACATTAAATTCCCTATTTTTTTAATTCCTATATGCATTATATTTCTACCTATTCTGGGAAGCTTTGAAATTCTGTTTGATTTTAAACATATGTTTTTCCATGTCATTAAGAAATTTAGGACCCACCATAATTTTATGCACTAGGTTACTCCAACTCATGAGAGTATTGCATTTTATACCATACAAAGTATCAAATAGGCTTGTTTTTAGTGATGTATGGTACTCATTATTAAATTCAAAATTCACCCAAATGGATGTAGTCCTTTGACTTTGATGGTTTATCCATGACACTCATCTGTAACATAGTTTTAATCATTTAATTTACCCACTATAATATCCCTAAAACCTCATAATAGTGTTTACCACTTATGAAAAAATCAATTTTGACTAATGAAAATGTTTCCAGATTTTCCATAGTGTTAGACAACATTTGTCGTCATTTGAAATCCCAACGGGGATCCATCTTCAGGACAGGAATCAATCAAGGACTGAAAGAAGTAAATTAGGTCACGACCCTTCTTTATTGACATATGGATATTTTATTAGTTATAATCAAGAATTAGTTACAAACTAATTCTTGACATTCGTGAAAACTAAAATGAGGCTAAAAAAAATAGAGGAGGAAGGAACTTTAAGCGAAGGGGGTGTCAGAAGAAAAATGTTAGTGATGGTGAGCCCCTATTCTACGACTTATTATTCCTACACAAGAATGCATTCATCTTTCTATATTTTCAGACCACTAACTTGTTATTTATCTCGCATGCACTCAAATCCTCGTCCATAGGATGAAATATTAAAGTCTCCCCAAAAAAGGTTGTAGGCATTCAAGCACTAAGAAGCAGCTACAATAGGTTATAAGTTTAATTTGAAAGAGAAATATACTTTCATGAAGAACATCAAGAGCTCTATAAATATATTTATCAGCTCGGTATTGTGAGGATCTCAACACAAGTCTGCTTCATCTCTTCTGTTGCGAATGTTAGTTATAGTAGTGTGGAAAAAATAATTTCTTTGACATAAAACACTGTGTTAAGAGTTTTGTCGGGCTGTGGGATTCCAAGTATTGAAAATATGAGTAACTTGTGCTATTGTTTCTTAGAAAAAGAGATGCACATAACCCTTGAGTGTATAAATATAAAAAACATGATATTTTCCTCAAATAGAATAGTTAATGTGTTATATTTCTTAGAAAATAAATATATATTCAATGCATGAAAAGAATAATTATTGTGTTATATTTATGTGAAAATAAATATACATTTTCATGTAGAAAATGAATAATTGCTATGTTATATCTTTAGGTAAAAGAAAATTGTGCTTCATTTTGTGAGTTATTGAAAATGAATATGTGTTAATTGTTCACATAGAAAGCAGCTACTTTACCTGGAAAAGAACACATATTCATATGCATAGAAACAATATCTATTGGATTAGTTCTCTTACAAAAGAGAGTGTGTTTATATATACAAAACAAAATAGCTATTGAGTTAGATTTTCTTTAAAGATAAAAATCTATTGCATGCAAAAAAGAACAACCATTTGGGATTGCATGCATAGAAATGGATAATTTTCTAGATCTATTAAAAAGAAATATGTATTTACATGGACAAAAATAATGTATACAAATGCCATTTCCATAAAACATTAGTCACAATTGGAAAATAAAGCATATGAATTATTGCGCATAGAATAAGGGTGAAGCTTATTTTCTTAAAAGGTTGCATATTAACCATGTGCATGTGTGCATACTAGTTTACATGAAATTATTATGTGTTGGTGTACTACAGAAAAATATATATTGTGATAGTATTCTTAAAAGTGATTTGTATATGCATGAGCAAATATAGTATATGATTTCCTAGCTTTCATTTAAAACAAATATGGGTAGTTGTTGTTGTTGTTTTGTTGGAAAATAACATATCTTATGAAAATAACATAATAGTTGTTGTGATGTATACCCTTGAAATATTTCCCTTTTCTTGTGCAAAGAGATGATGATAACCATGGAGAACCTTTAATTATTAGTCATATTGTGGGTAGAAATATAATGTAAATATTTCCCCTTTCTCATGATACAAGTGTAGTAGCAACAAGTGAGCATGTCTTGGTAATCATTATGTATTTGAACTTACATACATGAGTTGCGAATGGAATGACAATATAATTAGACATGTTATAGTAGTTATGTTATTGTAGGTTACGCATGTTTAGTGTTAATAAAGAGGCATGCCTCAATACTTTGTATGCGTTTTAATTATGCACATGTAAATATGGGTGAAGCATAACTAGTAAAAGTTTTATTATTTGGATGGCATAGTTTGCAAACATTAGTAATTGCAGAAAAGGATTGGAAATAATGTGAAGGATGTATTATATTTAACATTATAATAGGAAAAAAATAGTGTTGTATGTAGTTTTAATGAATGTCACCTATACGATAATCCACTGATGGGAAGAACCAAGCCACAAAGACAATGTTCAAGAAAATATGGGGTAAATGATATCATGATTAAATGCAATAACTTCTAGCTAGTTATTTTGTATTTAATATGATATATATTTTTAATATTTTATGACAATTGTCAAGGGATGGACTCCTTTATAACCATTGAGTGAGGGGTGAATACCCTCATGAGATGTTTAATGAAATTAAAAGTTTGCTAGTTTTTCCCTTGGAGGTTTCTAGGGAATATTAGTTTTCAATGATGTGTTTGAATTTTGTTCCATTATAATGTTGTTTCTGCCTTAAATGATGTTGGACACCTAATCCTCAATGACTAGGTGTGAAAGGAAAATGGAAAAAAGGAGTCCAAGAGACCACTTGGAAGGTGAAACCAAAGGTCACCTAATGTATTATATATATCCATATTTGTTAATTATAATGTATTTTATGCCTATCTTTCTTATGTATTATGTGTTTCCATAGCGGAGTTCAACATGGTATCAGAGTTGTTGGTGATCTCCTAATATTGACCAATTGTCACCTCTGTACTCTGCATATTTCATAAATGTCACCTATTTCCTTTACGTTGATGGTTGTCCATTACATAGTGCGATTACGCTAGTCCGACCTATCAGGACTGTCCCTTACACACTGACCACCAACAACGCCTCTGTTGTGCCACTGCAAGGCAGGGTTGCAGTTTCCCATGCATTGGATTGTGCGTAGTGTAGCGAAGAGCAAGAATTATGTTGAACGCAACAAGCTTCAAGAGAAACTGATGCAGGAGCATCAAGACCTTTTTCTCCATTTGTAAATATGGGGTGTGATAATATTAATTTGTAAATATGGGGTGTGATGATTTTTAATATTTTATTAATTAATTTGAATTAAATAGGAGAAGGTGAGGATTTATGTAAATATCTTTTTATTAATAAAAGGATATGAGGAAATTTAATAAATTGAAGGATTTTAGGGATAAAAACCTATCCTTTAGGGATATTGAGAAATTTAGGGGTTTGTTGAGGATTTTAAGGGATTGAGCATTTAATTTAATGATTTTTTAAATTGTATAAATAGGAGGGCTTTTTGTGAGAAAAAGACATGGAGATTGTGAGAGAGGGTTGATTGAAGCAGGGGGATTGATCAACAGAGCTGCACCAAGCCTTCATGATTGTAAGGGCTAAATGTTGAATATCGGCATGAAGGAAGTTTGTAAGTATTTGTTTATTAATATGATAAGCGTGGGTTTTAGAAATTGAGTGTTGATTTCTGAAATGATTTTTAGTAATGCGCACTTGTATGGGTTGTGTTTATAATAAAAGAGTTGAATGATATACAAATATGATGGTTCATCACTGTTTATGGTGAACGCTCTTATATAAGCATGTTGGAATGGAAAACTGTTATATAGTTGGGTTCAGTAAATCGATGTTCGATTTTACACGGCTCTCCCGATGATATAATACCCACAACACAAATAAATTGATGTTCCATAAGCAATATTTAACAGAATAGTTGAATAACACATTGGAAGTGCAGCTATTGTGATGAAACACTGAGAAAAGCAGTTGCGCTGAATCGAACCTGGTAAGTTTTCATTGGTATTTAACTGGTAATGCTAAGATCAGGTCGTAGTGTTACAGCAGTAAAGGTGTAATTAAAATTCAGCCTTGAAGTTTCTGTTTGGAGGGTCTATTTCTTGCAAACTATATGGCATTGTAATTAACTGAAATAGATCACTGTAGAATGCGTTGGCACATCGACTTGGAAAGTCGATTTTACAGAAGGCACAGTTGTTTAACAAACACTGAGTTGAATTATTATAAAAATGTTGAAATCGTGTTGACTGCAGAAATTGGGTTCAATAGCATGAATGGCGCTGTTGTTGGGATAATTTAACACATTGATTGCAGTTGAATATGTGTTAAAATGGTACTGTAGGAAAATCGACATATATATCAAGATCGATAAGCATTTTCTGTTGATGCCTTCGATAAACCATGAATGTGTTCAATGTATTCATCTGATGCTTAATTGCCTGATGAGAATTGAATTGAATCTGGTCAAAAGTGCAGTGGGAAAGCGATGGAAAGGGTTTTCTGGGTATTTAGGAATGTATCGATTCATTGGCAATCGATTATTAGAATTTTCTTGAGAACCAACAGCGTTTGATAATCCAGAAAATACTTGCAGAAGGTATCCAGAGTTGAAGACGCAGTTTGCCAGAGGGAGCGCGTTAATGCAATTCCTATGGGACGTGTTGAATGAAGCGCAGGCTTGATTTCAGATAAATAGTAACGTGTGCGGTGGAAATGTCCAGGTATTCGATTCACTACTCCGCGGTCTTTGTTAATGTAAAAACAGTGTAGACAAAAAAAAAACTGTGTGGATCAATTTGTGAACGAATTAGTGTGTAATGAAAAATGGGGAAAATTCTGCAGACACTTTTCACATAAGTGTATATCATTCTGTATATAATTGAAGTAATACCACAATCTAATTCCAGTTAATGAGGCGACGTTGGCCAGAATCGAAAGTTTGATGACATGCCTTCAAATGAAATGTTCGATTAAGTAAGATATGATGGCGGAGGTTGAAACTGTGTGTGTGATGAAAGAATCGAGGTGAAATTGCATGCAGTTTGTATGGGCCAGATTGCCCATAGGGAAAGTAAGTAGAATACAGGAGCATGGATCGATTTTCCATATGAGTGATCATATTGTGTTATTTGAATTCTGGGATTGTGGAAAAGCAAGGGCGCATTCTTGAATCAAGCCATATGTGAATGAGAACTATTAAGATTGCTTATAGAAACATTGAATCTTTGATGTGGTTTGAATGATGATAAGTTTTCTTTGTGTAATGATTGTTGGGTCCTGATGTTAAAACATAAAATGAAAATAGTTTCCACATGATAATGGCAAAGTGTGAGTTGCCAAGTATTAAGGATTTGATTTGGGAAAAAGTTGTGATGTAAGTTGATCTCACATGAACAGATGTTTAATGATCTTGGGTATTGCAAGCTCTAGGCTTGCGTCATTTTTGGTATCAGAGGTTGGCTCTGTTGAAATGAGGAATGTTTGTTTGAAGTCAGAAGGTTTGTTGAACTGGAATATATTTCTGAATGTGTGATGAATGATGAAGATCAGATTTTAAATCTGATATGCAACATGTACAATTGCAAGTGAACAGAATGCAGGTAAAGAAGATCAGATTCTAATTGAAAGTCAAGCAACCAGAATACAGCTGAAGGAATGAAAGATCATGCAGGTATTGTGTTTGGTTAATTTTGATTTGAATTTTACTGACAAGAAATGGAATGAGAATTGATGGTTGCAGCAAAGAAGAAACTCAGCAAAGTTGTTGACAGCTAAAGTTGCCAGAAGATTGGAAGAGAGAATTAGATTTTAAATCTGATTGACAGAGGAAGCATAAAGATTGTTGTAACAGATTTGCAGGAGTGGTGAGATTATGAAGGTAATTGAAGTACAGGCAAATGGAAGGACAAGATCAGACGAGATCTTGGAGGTAAGATGATATGTTTTTTGAAGATTTGAATATTGTAGTCTTTGCAGTATTATTGCAACTCCCAAAAGGCAATTTCTAACAGATGAAGGAAGCTAGTGAAAGTTTCTAAATGAAAACATAGAGGTGGCAGAACCTTGAGGAAATCCAATAGAGATTGGATAAGGAAGACAGTTGTGAACAGGCAGATGAGTTGAAGCCAGGAAGAGCAAAGAGAAGTGCTCAAAGGAGGTTCCAGAGATAGAACCAATTTCTTGCCAAAAGACTGAGTGAGGAGAGCTTGGTGAGGTAAGTGGCGGCAGGACAGGACTTGCTGCTGAAGAGGCTTTAGTACAACTCATAGTAAAGTGAGTAAGAAACTCATAGAGATGGAAAGGATGATGACTAGTGACGGTCGTAACAGAGGTTCTGAAATAAACCACAGCAGAGGACAAAAGAAGAAGGATGCCAAGGCAATTGGCATACAGAGACAGTTAAGCAAAGAGGAATATGAGAGGGAGAAGGCTGAGATAGCAGTTCAGCTTGAGGTGTTAATGGAGATGTTGCAAAGAAATGAGGAAGACCAGAAGCATGGTTATGTTATGAGAAAGAAGTTGAGATGGCAGAGGCTACAAAAGAAGTGGAATCATCAGGTGAATTTGCAGTTGATAAAGGAACTAAGGGAACTTGAACAGGTTATTGATGCCAGACAGAGGATAGAGAAGCTCGAAACAGTTGAGCTACAGCAAAAGGAAGATGCTGAAGAAGATGTTGAAGTTTCAATATGTTACCCAGAGAGTGGACCATTACTTTTTGAAAGTGATGAAGAGATGGAGGAGTTGAATCATATGAATGATTCAAAGCAGCGCGAAGATTTGATGACTGAAGCATCAAACAAGACCGTAAGGTCTTGTGATTTTAAAACTGATGATTTGTGTGTGATTGCAGGTTTGGAAGAAGATAGACAGTCTTTTAAAGCTGACAAAGATGTGAAAGAGTACCTTCCAGAAGATGAAAGTTTTGAAGCAGAGGCTGGAAAAGAATCAGTTCACTACAGTGGACAAATGCTGGAAGACATCATTGAAATAGTTGATGAGAAGTGGAGACTAGCTGACAGTCTCAAGAGTTCTTTGAGTTTGGATCAGCGTACTGATATGCTGACAGAAGAAGAGAAATCAACGCAACATACTGAAGTGTTGCTAAAAGGAAAAGAGGTACAGAGGCCTTATTTTTTTTATTATAATGATTGTCTTATGATTGAGGATGTTGTTGCAGACGCTAGAACATATTTGGCACAGGGGGATAGTCAAATGAAATAAGAAGAGGAAGAACATCTACTGAAGGATGTCCAGGATAGATTGCTGAAGAAGAATGACAAAGCAGTTGTCATAAATGATAATCAAGAAGAAATTGCAGATAAAATTGCAGGTGACAAGCAAAGGAATGTTGCAGAGGGAAAGGAAGATTGGGAGGCCGCAACATTCATAGTGACAGCTAGAGCAACATGTGAGGCAACATTTATAGTAGCAGTAGTAGAAAAGGAGCAATCAAGAGATGGAAGCAACCAGCAGACAGAGGACATACTGGACAGAGAAATTGAGTTGATAAGAAAGTTAATGATAAAAACATCCCAGAGAAAGACAACCGAAAGAAAGAAAAGGAACGACAACAAGAAAATGACAGTGAAAGATTGCAAGAGCAAAGCAGGTGGAGCACTACAACACAAAATATGGAAACCTGGAAGACAACAGCAGTGAAGCAATCGAAAAGCACGGAAATATTACAAAAAAAAATTTGGGATCCAGGAGGAAATATCCAGACTTATGACCAGGTGGTCATGAATTTTCTTACATGGGGAGTCTGATGCAGGAGCATCAAGACCTTTTTCTCCATTTGTAAATATGGGGTGTGATAATATTAATTTGTAAATATGGGGTGTGATGATTTTTAATATTTTATTAATTAATTTGAATTAAATAGGAGAAGGTGAGGATTTATGTAAATATCTTTTTATTAATAAAATGATATGAGGAAATTTAATAAATTGAAGGATTTTAGGGATAAAAACCTATCCTTTAGGGATGTTGAGAGATTTAGGGGTTTGTTGAGGATTTTAAGGGATTGAGCATTTAATTTAATGATTTTTTAAATTGTATAAATAGGAGGGCTTTTTGAGAGAAAATACATTGGAGATTGTGAGAGAGGTTGATTGAGAACATGCTTGATCAGCAAGGATGTAAGCCTTCAGCAATTGTAAGGGCCTAAATGTTGAATATCTGGCCACGAAGGAAGTTTGTAAGTATTTGTTTATTAATATGATAAGCGTGGGTTTTAGAAATTGAGTGTTGATTTCTGAAATGGTTTTTAGTAATGCGCACTTGTATGGGTTGTGTTTATAATAAAAGAGTTGAATGATATACAAATATGATGGTTCATCACTGTTTATGGTGAACGCTCTTATATAAGCATGTTGGAATGGCAAACTGTTATATAGTTGGGTTCAGTAAATCGATGTTCGATTTTACATGGCTCTCTGATGATATAATACCCACAACACAAATAAATTGATGTTCCATAAGCAATATTTAACAGAATAGTTGAATAACACATTGGAAGTGCAGCTATTGTGATGAAACACTGAGAAAAGCAGTTGCGCTGAATCGAACCTGGTAAGTTTTCATTGGTATTTAACTGGTAATGCTAAGATCAGGTCATAGTGTTACAGCAGTAAAGGTGTAATTAAAATTCAGCCTTGAAGTTTCTGTTTGGAGGGTCGATTTCTTGCAGACTATATGGCATTGTAATTAACTGAAATAGATCACTGTAGAATGCGTTGGCTTGGAAAGTCGATTTTATAGAAGGCACAATTGTTTAACAAACACTGAGTTGAATTATTATAAAAATGTTGAAATCGTGTTGACTGCAGAAATTGGGTTCAATAGCATGAATGGCGCTGTTGTTGGGATAATTTAACACATTGATTGCAGTTGAATATGTGTTAAAATGGTACTGTAGGAAAATCGACATATATATCAAGATCGATAAGAATTTTCTGTTGATGCCTTCGATAAACCATGAATGTGTTCAATGTATTCATCTGATGTTTAATTGCCTGATGAGAATTGAATTGAATCTGGTCAAAAGTGCAGTGGGAAAGCGATGGAAAGGGTTTTCTGGGTATTTAGGAATGTATCGATTCATTGGCAATCGATTATTAGAATTTTCTTGAGAACCAACAACGTTTGATAATCCAGAAAAGACTTGCAGAAGGTATCCAGAGTTGAAGACGCAGTTTGCCAGAGGGAGCGCGTTAATGCAATTCCTATGGGACGTGTTGAATGAAGCACAGGCTTGATTTCAGATAAATAGTAACGTGTGCGGTGGAACTGTCCAGGTATTCGATTCACTACTCTGCGGTCTTTGTTAATGTAAAAACAGTGTAGACAAAAAAAAAACTGTGTGGATCAATTTGTGAACGAATTAGTGTGTAATGAAAAATGGGGAAAATTCTGCAGACACTTTCCACATAAGTGTATATCATTCTGTATATAATTGAAGTAATACCACAATCTAATTCCAGTTAATGAGGCGATGTTGGCCAGAATCGAAAGTTTGATGACATGCCTTCAAATGAAATGTTCGATTAAGTAAGATATG
Source organism: Pinus albicaulis (assembly GCA_034641835.2). Lineage (NCBI taxonomy): Eukaryota > Viridiplantae > Streptophyta > Pinopsida > Pinales > Pinaceae > Pinus > Pinus albicaulis. The sequence goes on from CM076570.1 coordinate 925,402,334, forward strand.
ATGGCGGAGGTTGAAACTGTGTGTGTGATGAAAGAATCGAGGTGAAATTGCATGCAGTTTGTATGGGCCAGATTTCCCATAGGGAAAGTAAGTAGAATACAGGAGCGTGGATCGATTTGCCATATGAGTGATCATATTGTGTTATTTGAATTCTGGGATTGTGGAAAAGCAAGGGCGCATTCTTGAATCAAGCCATATGTGAATGAGAAGTATTAAGATTGCTTATAGAAACATTGAATGTTTGATGTGGTTTGAATGATGATAAGTTTTCTTTGTGTAATGATTGTTGGGTCCTGATGTTAAAACATAAAATGAAAATAGTTTCCACATGATAATGGCAAAGTGTGAGTTGCCAAGTATTAAGGATTTGATTTGGGAAAAAGCTGTGATGTAAGTTGATCTCATATGAACAGATGTTTAATGATCTTGGGTATTGCAAGCTCCAGGCTTGCGTCAGAAACATAGTTTGAATACTGTACAATACATTGCCTCTCACATAGTCACAACCAAGGAATAAGCGCTATCATAAGTGCTCTCCCACAATTCGATTTCTTCTGAGTTCCTAGATGTACACCGACTGAAGGTTCATTACACAGTCTTAACACTATGCTTCCCTCTTCGCATAGCAACCGCTCCACACTCTTGTTCATTATCCACTCTATACTATGGTTTGTTGCATGGTCACAATCCCTCATATCCATGCATTAGCCCTCTCGACGCATTTACATACCATCGAATCCCTCTGTGGTAATAAAACTCTGGTGGCATCACCGTTTACCAGTTTCCTTACGCTATATTGTGTCACAATTACACTAGTGTTATATTGTATATACCACCATTGAATGGTATCTTATATACCAATGTTGAATGATATATTCTCTACTTTTGAATACTCCCATACACTTTTCTGTTGCATGTTGCGTGGTATCACCATCGATTCACCAACTCGCCTCCTCCTACGCTGCTCCATTGTTGTGACATCACTCCCGCATAGATAATAATTAGGCACTAATGCCCCTCACATTACATATTCCATAACGGTGGCCTCATCACACTCTCAGACCTCTCCCTCACGAGGCCCACAGGCCCTCGACTTCAAGCACTATTTTCACCAAATGGTTTATGATTTTGTAGGATAGCGATGACAGAGCAAAGCCGGAGACCAGCTCTGTTCGGTCAAGCATCGAAAATGCCGAAGAAGCTTCATGTGAGGATTCCAAAGAAGAAACCGTCGAATGCCCTGTTATTAATGTAATACAGATCCACTTCTTCTCTTAACATAGATTCAGACATCGCTGGTCGGCAAGCTGAGGATTGCAATCTAAGCAATGGTAAGAAGAAATCTCTGTCAAATGTCATCGTGTTGATGTGGTGCCAGAAAAAAATTTCAAAGCTTTCGCTAGAGGTTTCTAAGGAAACATGGGTTAATTAACAGGATTTCACGCACTAATAATTCATGAGGAATGTGTCTCAAAGGCTGAATTTGGAGGTAAATAAAAGAGGCAGCACAAATCCCACTGTAATTTATTGGCGGGTCTAGGACTTCATAGAAGCATGAAAAAGGGTAGTCGGGTTAAGCCCTTGGTGATTGAAAGCATTTCCAACTTCTGTGTGGTATTCCTCGCATGGATGAGTTTTGGGCTTATAGGGGTCATATTCCCCATTTAACTCGGGTCTTCGACACCTCCTTCAATTTCTCAATGAGTTTCATCATGCTTGGGAATGTGTACTGGTAATTTGGTAGCAAAGTATAATGTAGTGAATGTGGGGACAAATCATTAAGAGTGGACATAGCTAGACCGAGTGTTAATTTTCTGGGCTGCATATTATTTTCCTAGATTGTGCATGGAGCCGTGGGAAACTCAAAGTCTGAGCTCCCTCATTTGTGTTTGACTAACTTCTAGAATTGTTATTAAGGGAGCAATCGCATATCTAGCATGCTAATACTGCTATAATTTCACTTTTGGAACTGCGTGCTATCCCCAGGACAAGTTATGTGTGGAATATCAAGGTTGAGTTTTGGAGTAGAAGGAGGACGTGTCTAGTCCTCTTGTTGGAGAAAGGTTCTATAGTGTTCCTGTATATAACCGAGCAAGAGTAGACTAGAACTTGGCATTCTGTAGGTGAAAATACCTCGACCTAAACGAGGTTGATTTGCTGAAAATGGCTCTAATTTGCAAAGTATTAAATTTCCTCACTAGCTTGATACAATGTACTCTTGATTAGACAATCCGAATCAGAAAATACTCTCTCTCAGAAATTCTGTTGTGAAACCACCTCTAAAGAGTGAAGAAAAGAGATATCAACGCCTTAGAACTAAGCCGCTTCAAGGGGGAAACCTCCAATACATTACATGAATGAAAAATTCTTGGATGATACAAATTACAAATCCTCCTTTCTATATATAGGAGTCCGTGGGGCCACAATGTAATCTTAGTGGGGCCACAATGTAATCCTAGCCGACCTAACAATAATAATTTAAGGGCACAATAATAACAATATGGTGGTTATAGGGTACAATAATAACAATAACGGGGTTACATTAACAACAATACGGGACTATACTAGTAATATAGGGACCTAACATGCCCCTCTCCTTCAAAAAAGTGTTCTCCTCAATGCTTGAGTAGCTCTGGGTGCTTCTGTATAAAATTCTCATCCTCCGATATAGAATCTTCAGTGGGTAAGTTGTTCCACTTGATGAGATAATCTGAAATTGATCAATTCCGTAGCTGTCGAGTTCTTGTTTCCATGACCGCTTCAGGTTCCAATATGATTTTTCCTTCCTCATCAAGTTCTGGCAATATTTTTTGAACTGGAATATTTTCACTTATAACCTTCTTTAAGCATGAAACATGGAAAACTGGATGCACTTGTGAAGAAGCAGGAAGCTCCAATTTGTATGCCATAGTACCAATCTTTTGCAACACCTTTTAAGGACCATAGTACATTAGAGATAATTTATTATCCTTCTTAGCTTGCTTGAGGGACATTTTTTTGTATGGTTGTAGTTGTAAAAATGCCCAGTCTCCTACATCAAAACTTCTCTCGCTGCGATGTTGACCTACCTGTTGTTTCATTCGATTTTGTGCCAAATTCAGGTTATCCTTTAAGAGATGGAGAACTTCTTGTTGATGCTCGATGTGATCTTCCACTGCTTGAACCTTCGAATTTTCTCTTAAAGATGATGTGATGGACAATGGATGATATCTATAAAGTGCTATAAATGTGGTCATTTTTGCTGCAGTATGGAAGGAAGTGTTATACCATCATTCAATGAGTGGTAACCACTTGACTCATTGTGTTTTTTTATCAGATACAAAACAATGAAGATATCCTTCCAAGAATATATTTACTATCTCAGTTTGACCATCGGATTGAGGATGATAAGATGAGCTATGAGCTAGTTGAGTACCCAAACAAGAAAATAACTCCGTCCAAATATTTCCAATAAAAATGGGATCTCTGTCGCTCACAATAACCCTTGGGTTTCCATGTAGCTTTTGAATTGTGTCCATAAATGTAGTAGCAATTGTACTTGCTTTAAATGGATGAGATAATGCACAAAATTGTGCATACTTTGTAAGTCTATCAACTACCACCATGATGACACTCTTTCCTTTGGACTTAGGTAAACCTATGATAAAATCCATTGAAATCTCCTCCCAACGTTGATTTGGAATGGATAAAGGTTGTAGAAGACTCGGAGTCTTAATTGTCTCAACTTTATTCTACTGGAAAATAAAACATTCCTCAACAAACTTTTGAATATCAGATTTAAGGCCATCCCAAAAGAATTCTTTCTTCACCCTGTGGTAATTTTTTAAAAATTTTGAGTGTCCTCATAAATGAGAAGTGTGCAATTCCAAAAGAATCTTTTGTTTTAGTTGGGAATTCCTACAAAGATATAAGAGATCTTTGTACCATAAGGAATTATTTTTCCAACTAAATGTATCAGATGTACTAGGATCTTGCTGCAAATTTTGAATGAGTGTCCACACTTCTTCGTCCTTCTTCCATTCATCCCTTGCTTCGGTTATCCAATCTGGTTGAATAATAGAAATGGCACAAAGCTTCCACCTCTTCATTCTTTCTTGAGAGTGCATCTGCAACAACATTTAGCTTCCCTTTTTTGTAGATTATTTCAAAGTCATAAACCAACATCTTTGTGACCCATTTTTACTGCTCTTCTGAAGATAGTCTTTGTTCCAAAAAGTGTTTCAGACTATCATGATCAATTTTTACCTTGAAGTGTCTTCCAATTAGGTAAGTTCATCATTTATTTAGTGCATGCAATATTGCTAACATTTCCTTCTCACAAATAGCTTTATGTAAATACTTTCCTTTGATTGGATGCCTTTCAAAGGCAATGGGTCTTCATTCTTGCAGTAAAACATCACCAATTCCATTTCGTAAGGCATCACATTCCACAATAAAGGTTTTTGTGAAGTCTGGCATCGCTAAGACTGGTGCTAGGCACATTGACTCTTTAAGATGTTCAAAGGCCTTAGTTGCTTCAGGAGTCAATGAAAATGCATCTTTTTTCAATAATGTTGTTAGAGGTGTCGCTATTCTCCCATAATTCTTAACAAACTTGCAATAATACACTGTTAACTCGAGAAATCCTCGCAACTACTTTATGGTTGTGGTGACTGTCCATTCTTTAATGGCTTTAATTTTGTTAGGGTCTACCTTAACACCCTCGTGAGATACAATATGACCCAGATATTCCACCTCTTGTACTCCAAAGAAGCATTTGGATGTTTTTTCATATAATTGTTTCTCCTACAATAGTTTGAGCACCCTGTGAACATGTTGAACATGATCCTTCCAAGACCTGATGTAGATTAGTATATCATCAAAAAATACTAGCAAAAATTCTCTAAGGAAGTGTTTGAAAATGGAATTCATAAACCCTTGAAATGTAAAGGTGCATTGGCAGGGCCAAAAGTCATGACCAAAAATTCATAATGACCCTCATCAGTTTGAAATGCTGTTTTCGGAATATCTTTAGTCTTCATTATAATTTGATGATATCCTGAATGAAGATCTAACTTGGTAAAATAAATTTCTCCATCTAATTCATCCAATAATTCATCAATCACAGGAATGGGAAATTTATCTTTAATGGTGAGCTTCTTGAGCTCCCTATAATCCAAAAAAATGTGCCATGATCCATCCTTCTTGTGTACCAATACTAGAGGAGAAGAGAAAGAACTTTGACTAGCTTGAATTATACTAGCCTCTAACATTTCTGCAATCATACATTCAATTTCGCTCTTTTGGACATAACGATATCTATAAAGCTTGATGTTTGGAGGAACACTTCCTGGAGTCAAATGAATAACATGATAATGATCACGAATAGGTGGGTGTCCTTTGGGAGTTTCAAAAACCTTGGAATGATTGTCCAAGACTTTTTGGAGATCTCCACAAATAGATGATTTTGATGTTGTAACTTCTAGTGAGCATAATTGTGGAATTATGCCTCGTTGTTCTTCATTTAGAAGCTTTGTCATGACATTAGTGCTTATTATCTTTCCTGGATTCCCTAAAATACCCCGTAATTTGACTTCCTTTCCTTCTGAAAAAAAAATCAAGAAAAGTTCTTGAAAATTAAAAGCTACCATCCCCAAAGTTTGTAACCATTGTACTCCTAGTACAACATCAACACCTTCCATAGGAATGGAAAGAATTGGAATATTCAATACATATTCCCCCATGGTTAGCTTGATTTTATGGAATTTTCCAAAGAAATTTATATTTCCTCCATTTGCAACCATCACTTGACATTCTGGTGTTGGGTATATGAAACAATTCAATTCCTTGGCTACCTTACAATGGGATAAAGGCAGCTGCATTTGAATCAATTAACTTGCCACTTTTCTTCTGTTATGTCCTTCATCTTGGAGAGCTTAGAGTGGCATCTCAGCTTTTAACGTATTAATAAGTGGCGGTATCTTCATTTTCCTCTTCAGGTTGCTGTCGATTGTATATCCTCTTCTTGCTCATTTTCTTCTTCCTTTTCAAAATCTATGTAAAATAATTTCTTCTCAGCACATTTTTAACCTTTAGTGAATTTTCCATTACAACTGTAGCAAAGCCCTTTTGCTCTTTTTTCTTCCAATTTTTGTGGTGTCAACCTTGTAGGTTTTGGAAATCTAGGAGTATCAACACTTCCCTCTTTATAGAAGTGAGTGGTAGGCTTCCTTGTCGCCATAATTTTACATTCAATTTTTCTTACCAACCTGAATGCCTTCTCCAATGAATCAGGTTCCAAAACGCGAACTTCATGTTCGATGTTATCCTTTAAAGTAACTATGAAGATATCAATCATGTGTTCCTCTGGAATATCAGTTACCCTTATATTCAATTTTTGGAAGTCCTCAATGTGCTCCCCCACTAAACCCTTTTGTTTGATATATATCAATTGGCTAAAGAAGGTGTTTGTCTTTGTATCCTCAGAATCTGCTATCATTTCCTCCATAAAAATTGACCAAGTGATAATTTTTATACCATACAAATGTATTTTGTTCTAAATGTAAAGTTGCAAATGCGTACCTTTTGGGTGTTTTGCACATTATTGAGATCAAAATATTGCTCCACTTGTAGTTTCCATGTTAAAGGATCCTTTCCATCAAACTTCCTGATATCCATTTTTGCAATATGGTGGTTCTTCCTACCAGCAATAGAGTTTATGAAACCACGATTAACATTTATTTTGTTCTGATCATGAGTTTCCTCTACTATGTTTTCACCATTAGGAAACATTTCTTGTATCAACTTTTTCAATCCTTCAATGTCTTCTTTTAGATCATTCTTCATGTTTTCCATTTTTTCATCGATCTTAGCTTCCATTTCATCCATCTTAGAATCCATGCCAGCTTCCATGCCATCTGTCTTAGCTTCCATGCCATTCTTCAAACCATCCATCTTTTATTCCACGCCTTTCTTCAAAACATCCATCTTAGTTTCCACGCCATTCTTCAAAATTTCCATGTCATTTTTTGTTGCTCTTTGCGAGAGCGAAATTTGTTGCACTTTCTCTTGTAATTTTGATATGTCATGTTGTCATTCTTCATATTCATGAGTCATAGTAGAGCCTTCTAAAGGCTTAATTGGTGTTGAATTATATTTAGGGAGTATTTTAGAATCCAATACTGACATCTATTCTACAATATCCCCTCGGAATCAATTCAACTTGATTCTTCAAAGAAGACTTATGCAATTCAGGAAAACAAATACACACCTTTTACTTGCTTTTGAGGAGCTCTATATTGCAATTGAATTATCTCTATAATTGTGGATCCTTAATATTTGAAATTCATCCTTGTTGTAGCCCTCTGAAGATTCTTTCAAATGTCATAGATCTAACTTGATTTGGATTCTTCAAGGCAAAGTTATGTCCAATCTCCCGTGACAATGACCCAATTATGGACTGGTTCCATAGAGCGAACTTGTATCAGTTACCACGTGTCATTTTTCTCCTTATTTGGCTCTAAAATTGATAGATAGGAAACTACTATCTGTGTACTTGCGGCTACTTTTTACAGCATTCCAATCTGATGCTCAGAGAGAGAGTTATGAATCTTTTCCCATGATAACCTCTTTGAGATGAAATTCGGGAGCCTAAAGAAGACCTAACTTCCACAGACCATATCTCCGAAAATATTATGAACCAAGCTCTGAAATTTTGTGACGATGTTCCTCAGGATTTTGGCTTTGCTCTCTAAAAATTTCAGATTTTGAATCTTTGTAGAAGAAACGTTATAACGAAAATTCCACGATGACATATTTAGGTTAAATTCAGGAGCCTCCAAAAAGACCTAACTTGCATAGATCATATCTCTGAAATATTGCGAACGAAGCTCTGAAATTTAGCGACAATGTTCCTCAGGATTTTGGCTTCGCACTCTAAAAATTTCTGCTTCTGAACCTTTGTAGAAAAAATGGTATATAGAAAATTCCACAATGACCTGTTTGGAGCAGCGAAACCCTAGAATCCAAATCTCTAACACGAAATGTGGTGAAACCAGCTCGAAAGAGAGAAGAAAAGAGAAATCAATGCCTTGTAAATAAGCCACTTCGAGGGGGAAACCTCCAATACATTACATGAATGAACAATTCTTGGATGGTACGAATTACAAAACCTCCTTTCTATATATAGGAGTCCATTGGGCCACAATGTAATCTTAGTGGGGCCACAATGTAATCCTATCCAACCTAAAAAAATTGATTTATCCATACAATAATAACAATATGAGGGTTACAGGGGTACAATAATAAAAATAAGGGGGTTACACTAACAACAATAAGGGACTATACTAATAATATAGGGACCTAACAATAATGTAATGAATGTGGGGACAAATCATTGAGAGTGGACATAGCTAAGCTGAGTATTAATTTTTTGGGCTACATATTATTTTCCTAACTTTTGCGTGGAGTTGTGGGAAACTCAAAGTCCTAGTTCACTCATTTGTGTTTGACTAACTTCTAGAATTGTTATTAAGGAAACGAGGGCATATCTAGCATGCTAATACTGCTGTAATTTCACTTTTAGAAATGAATGCTATCTCGAGGACAAGTTATGTGTGGAATATTAAGGCTGAGTTTTGGAGTAGAAGGAGGACATGTCCAGTCCTCTTGTTGGACAAAGGTTTTACATTTCTCGCATTTATAACTGAGCAAGAGTAGACTAGAACTTGGCATTCTGTAGGTGAAAATACCTCCACCTAAATGAGGCTGATTTGTTGAAAATGGATCTAAGTTGCGAAGTATTAAATTCCCTCACTAGCTTGATACAATGTACTCTTGATTGTACAATCTGAATCAGAAAATACTATCTCTTAGAAATTCAGAATTTTTTGCGAAATGTACATTAGAAAATTGATTTTTTGTAGCTTGAATCTCAACTACAACAAGAAGAATTACAGCAACAGAGTTTCCATCTTGAACTTGTTTTTGTTTAGAACATTGAAAGAGACTCCCATAAGCAGCAAGCCAATAATGTTGCAGTTGATTCACATTCAATGCCCATTTCAAGAGAATATTTGTATGCAGATGTAGAAGCTCAGGTTCCACCTCCCAAGCCCATCATCAGACCTTAGGAAGAATTTGTCCACAAAAAGCATAGAACTAGTATTGGATGTGACAAGGTTGTGTCCTTTCATATTCCATACTATTCCAAGCCCATCCAATTTCAAAGCATTGGATTTCTTCATGATAGCTCATCTTCAGTTGTTCTAGATTATGCTCCTCTTCCACAATATATTATGAAATGCCAACACTGTGAATGAGTTGGCCATATGAAATATCACTTTTTTGATCTTCACCCATGCAAGCACTATGGTTAGCCCACCCATTCTTCACACAGACACTTCAAAAACAAGCCTGCTACAAGAACAAATATTCAACTTGGATGGATCGCTTCTTGGAAATGGGATCAAGAGCGAAGAAGATGTATAAGGCATATGTCAGAACTTTTTCTATAGTATTGAAAAATCTTGTAGTTGGGTTTTCACCATCATCCCACCTTGTACTTGAAAAGGGGGAAAATAGTGGTCATCTACAAGCTTCGACACCAAATCAAGCGAGCCTGAGCCACAATATCTCATTCTCTATTCATAGTTGTAGCCAGAGACATAGAAGTTCAAGCGAGCCTGAGCCACAATCTCTCATTCTAGATTTAGAGTTGTAGCCAGAGACATAGCAGTTCAAGCAATCTTGAGCCACAACTTGTCATTCCATATTTGGAGTTGTAGCTAGAGACACATATGCCCATGAACATGCCTTTGGTTGGTGGTCAGCCTTAAACCATCTATGCGAGGTTGATATTCTTCCTCTTTAAATAATTCGAGACACTTCCTCTAGCAGAAGACTTCATCTTCTTTCCAATTTTGGTAAAGTTCCAGGAAATGCATCAAGAATTCCAGAGTTGGTGGTCTTCCTTAAACCATCGTAGGTTGTAGACCTCCCTTCTTCTAGGTTGAAGGTCTCCCTCTTAAAAATATGAGGAGAATTTCCTCTAGCAAAATACCTCATCTTCTTTCCAGATTTGGAAGAGTTTTTGGAATTGCACTAAGAAATCTAGTGTTGGTGGTGATCCTTAAACCACCTCTTTATGCCAACATTTCAGAGAGCTCATTCAGCCTAAGTGCTTCCATGCATACTTTTCTATTTTGTATTACATCTCTCTTCTTGGACTCACACATACTGCTTTAGATTGAGGGGGGTAATGTTGGAGACGTAATCCTCAATGGGTAGGTCTGGAAGGCGAATGGACAAAAGGAGATCAAGGGACCACTTGGAATGTGAAACCAAGGGTCACCTAATGTAATATATATATATATATATATATATATATATATATATATATATCGATATTTTTGAATTATAATGTATCTCATGTTTATCTTTCTTATGTCTTATGTGTTTCTATAGATGAGTTCAACATTAACACTTACATTATAAAACATGTGATTTATTATCCTAATTAAATGATCGATGATAGTGATGTAATATTTTAACAAGGTGTTTGATGTTAATATACTGCAACAATGGTTTCTATGTTATGTAAATTACTATTCCATTCCTAATGTTACTTTATGTAATGAGGATGATTTTATCTAATGGTTAGTTAAGCATAGGGAATAAGTGATTTAGAGTTTTACATGCTAGTAAATTCCATGAAAATTGTCCAAAATATGTATTTTTACATGAGGTTTACTGGGGGATTTTACTCCCGCTTAGTCTATCCATTTTACTATGGATGATATCTTGTATTTAATTTTAAATTGATACCTAGTCCTTTAAATAAACTGATCTAAAAATTAGAAGTGAATCTTGGATATCTATCTGAAATCATTTCCTTAAGCAACCCATGAAGCCTAGAAATTCCCAACCTATAAATATCTACAATATTTGTTTCTTTATGCATTGACTTTATCTGAATAAAATTAGTGTAATTTGAAATCTTGTCCACAACCACTATTATAGAATCAGTCCCTTACATAGTTCTCAGAAAATTGTTAATAAAATCAATGGATAGCACCTCCTACTGCCACTCTGGAATGGTAATTAGATAAAGTAAACCAACAAGACGTTTATGATCATCTTTCACACCATAGTATTCCATACACCTAGCTATATAATTAGCCACTTCCGATTTTAGTCCTAACCAATAAAATAACTTCTTGATTTTTGTCAATATTTTATGGTATCTCGAGTGACCAGCATATGACACTCTGTGCATTTCTTGTAAAAAAAATTCTTTTATAGTTGGCACATCTAACACATAAATTCTACCTTTATGTTAGAAAATATCCACTGGGCCCATTTCACAATGTAGTTATTTATATTTTGTGACATCTTGATGTAAATTATTTTAATCTACGAACATTGCTAGTCTAAATTACTAGCCTAAAATATTTTTCCATCGCAACTAATTTTTGTGGCACACATAACTTGCAATATCTAGCTTGTGATTTTTCCAGAAATTGCAATCTTTCTACAAAAATTGGTTAAGTTTCTTCTCTTTTATTATAAAACTAAATAAAATTATTTACTGTTTGATACGGTAAACAACGAAACCAACACATTATAGTCGCCACTAATTAAATTATATACGGAAATATGAACTGAGCAAGAGGAAAATAAGCACACATATGACACTATTGTTTTCGTATTAATGTCCCTAGAGAAACCCAATGTCGGAAAATCGATCAAACAAATGAGGGTTTGTATGATTAAGCAGTAGTCTTAAACACAATCCTTGCGATACCAAAACTGGAAATTCTATACAAAGGTGTAATTGGACAAAAATATATTGACATGATCTCACCCTGTCACGAGAAAATCTGACATTGATTTGCACTAGACATGAGCCTCTGCCCTGTCTATGTGCAATATTGCCTCACTCCTCTGAATTTATTGTGCCACTATAGCTGGGACTATGTTTCACCTCATCTCAATCTTTTTCTAGCTAGAAACTTCAGCGATCTAGCGTCCTGGTGTCACACCCCAGTCCTGACACTAGATCTAAACGGTTCCCCAACAAAAATACAATTTCGGGCTCTGAATATATGTGCTGCCACAATGTAGCTCTACGGTGCCTCTATGTGGCACTATGCTTCCACTCCAAAACACTCTCTGCCCTCTTTTCCTTGCACTCTCTAGATCAGGAAAAATGTTCGATCAGAAACTATCTCTGCCACTCACTGCAAGAATCTCCTTCATGATATCTCCAACTACTCTATGCTTCTCACTTGAGAAATTAATCTCTTTATCCCTTCGATATGGCTTTCCAAATGCCCATCGAAGTCCTTATTATAATATTCTCATTGAGAAATCAATGGCCCAGATTAGATTCTAATCAATGGCTCGGATGATATTGACTCGATCTCCACCTTTTTCTTGAAGATTCACACCCAGTTCTATTAATATACTTTAATTATTTTAATTTCCAAATTTTAAACTTAGGCATCCATTAATAATAATTAATTATTTTAATAAGACCTCATTTGGGTTGAATTTCCCAAAACGATTTCTGGGTATTCTAGAATACATGTGTCCTAGCTTCCCTGTAAATTTCTAGGGTTAGAGCACATATGTTGGTAAATGAAATAAACACTCCCTCTTAAGGAGGAATGCTCTCTAGTAATGTAACCTTGTGAAGCATCACAAGGTTACATTACTAGAGAGCATTCCTCCTCTACGTTTTTGATGTGTGACATCACTGCCCACCAATTACTGCACAAATGTTGCATATGTGTTGTTGTTGACCCTGCATGTTTCTCCCAAATGCATCTTCATTGAAAAAACACTGTTGTTACAGTAGAAAAACATCGAATGTACTGAACGAAGTGTTCATCATGACACATATCATACTTAAGATATAACTACTGCTAGTCTCTATGCTAAACCTCTAAATCCTTTTCACTGATGTTCACTCTACACTGTTCCAACTGCACTTCTTCCAACTTTACTCTGTACTACTCAGTCTTTGGCGCTCTCTAGCCGCTACAACTATCACTCTGACACTCTTTTGAACCAACTGAGACTGGTCCATATTGCTACTTATGATATGATCTTTCATAGAAAAGTAATGGTCTAAGAGGTGGACTACTCAAGTATCCTACCCAACTGCAACTTTTCTAAACTATAGTTCTATGTGGGAAAGCATAGAAAACTCTTTCTCCTCGATACTTGCAGTAGTAGCATGAAAATCATGCTTCTAATCCTTGTCCTTCTTCTTGAGAGGACATTACGTAGAATACCGACCAAACTCACCACACCAGAAACACTTGATCTTTGAGACGTCCTTATTCTCCCCCACCTCGCTCCTTGCCCTGCTCCTACTATCCCATGATGCAAGGGTTACATTCTCCTCCTCCTACTTGGGCTTCATCCCACTACTACTATTTTCATTAAACTTTCACATGAATAGATCTCGCCTCAGCTCTTCTCGCTGAAGAGTAGACCACAACCGTTCCAAATCCGACAACATATCTCTTCCCTAGATACTCTGGAAAAATACTTACCATTCTTCTGACACTAAATTTAGCACCAATTTTACCATATTTATGGCCTGAGGTGCTTATCCTACAACTGCTAGCTGATTCTCGAAAATCTTGAATCTTCGATAGGAATAGATCTATGCATTATCCCTTCTACATCCTTGTAGATCTCAACTTCTCCTCCAAGAACATCTTATGTTACTCAGAAGACCCTTGGTACACTGTAGCCAATGCATCCGAAATCTCCTTGGCAGTCGCTTTTCCACAAATGTGTGAAAAAATGTGATCCATCACTCTGTGGAGGATCAACCTCTTAGCCTTTTCCATATATTTCTTGTAGGCCTTCAATGGATCCGGATCTATGGGGACAACTACCAAACTACTGATGAAGGTCTTAAGATCATGGCCATCTAGAAGGAAGGAGGTCCTTGCCTTTCAGATCACATATTTTGAGGCACCCTCCAACTGATCCTGGTCTCACAATCGATTTCCTTCCATACCACCCAACCAAATGTCAAATGGTACCTCTAACCCTCTACACACTTGACTCTACATACTCCCTGTTGGAGTGAGAAAAATTCTCTAGGTTACTGCTACTTCTGTACGTGAAATAATAATTTCTTGGGAAATAAATTATGTGAGGTCATAATTCCCTCAGTATGCTCCTTCTTCCTTCTTCTGACTCTTTTTTGCACCAGAAAATGCTGCAACAAAAATTGCGTCCCACCTTAAAACCTCTCCATGCTAAAACTACTATGTTGCTCCCTCTATCAGTGGTAAATTTTGATGTGGTAATATTTTTTTCTCTCGACTCACTTAGAGAGATATTTTCCATGAAAATATTTCCCTCCTGGATTAGATTGTGCGATCCCTCTGGGGATTTGATCTGTTGCCTACGCAACTCTTCGATTTATCTCTTCTTCTTAGCAGTGGGTCTTTCGAATTTGCTCTCTTGCTTCAACTATGCTTTGATACCATGTGAAAATGCTAGAAATTGGAATCATTCTACAAAAATTAGTTAAGTTTATTATTTTTTGTTATAAAAATGAACAAAATTATTTACTTTTTTCTATGGTAAATAATGAAACCAATACACTGCAGTCTTCCCTAATTAAGTTATGTGAAGAAACAAGAACTGACTAAGAAGAAAACAAACACACAGATGAAACCATTTTTTTTGTACTAATGTCCCCAGAAAAATCAGTATAGGAGCCGAGGGTATATATTATTAAGAAGAAGTTTTGAATTCAATTCTTCAGATTCCAAAAATGGCAATCCTATACACATATATAGCTTGACAAAAAGATAGTGAGATGATCTCACCCCGTCACTGGAAAATTTGATAGTGATCTCCACTAGAGATGAGCCTCTCTGCAATACTGCATCACTCCTACATAGTTACTGCATCACTCCAGCTTGGACTGCGAAGTACCTCCTATCGATCTTCTGGTAGCTTAGAAATTCAACCCTATAGCCTCCCCATCTCACATCCTAGCTCCGGCACTAGATCTTGAATGTTCCCCAACACAAATACAGACTCCCTTTGAATTTTTGCACTACAACAACGTAAATCTGCACTACCTCTGCGTGGCACTATGTTGCAACTCCAGACTACTCTTTGTTGTCTCTACCTTGAACCCTCCATATAAGGAAAAATATTCCACCGAAAACTATCTCTACACCTCATCACAACAATCTCCTCGATGATATCTCCGGCTAGTCTGCAATGCTCACTTGATAAATCGATCTCTTGATCCCTTCAATATGTCTTTCCGAAGGCTCATCCAAGTCCTCATTATAATATTCTCATTGAGAAATAAAAGACCCAGATTAGATTCTAATCAATTTATCACATCATGCTGACTCGGTCTCCGCCTTTTTCTAGAATATTCACACCTTTTTCTATTAATACACTTTAATTTTTTTAATTTCCTATGTTTAGACTTAGGAATCCATTAAAAATAATTAATTATTTTAATAAAACATTATCAGTGTGTTATTTCCCAAAATTATTTCTGGGTATTCTAAATTACATGTGTCCTCGCCTCTGGGAACATTTTGAGGCTTAGAAGACATCCAATGCTACTATAAATCAACATGGTTGAGTGCATCCAACATTTGATTCCCTTTTCCTTTGATGCATGTAATTTTGAAATCTTATTCTACTAGTAACTTGAGCCATCTAATATGTGGGGCATTTAAATTTGGTTACTCAAATAAATTTTGTAGCCAAAATGATTGGTTGTAATTCGAATCTCTATCCCATGAGATCATTCCTCAACATATTTAGTGCATGAATAATATATAAATATTCCATATCATGAGAAACATAAGTCTTCTCATGCTCTTTTCATTTTTTGGTATCTTAGCAGATTACATGCCCATTTTTCATGAGAACGCCACCCAATCCCTCATTGCATGCATCGATTCACACCATAAAATACACATTCATATAGGAAATTTTAATACGAGAGCTATGGTTAATAACGCTTTCAAATGTTGAAAAGTTCATCCCCATTTAGTTGTCCATTTAAATTTACATCATTTTTCTACGAAGAAGTAATTGGATATACTATTATGCTAAACCTTTTAATGAATCTTCTATAATACCCAAGTATGTCAATAAATGACCTAAATTATATAACAATTTTTGGATCTAGCAATTCTTTGGTAACCTTAATTTTCTTTGGGCACATAACTATCCTGTCCCCTAAAATAATGTGACCCGCATAGTGAATTTTATTTTTGTAAAATGAACATTTAGTAAGCTTAGGGTATATTTGATGCTCCCTGAGTACCTGCAAAACCAATTTCAGTTTTTGTTGATGCTCGTTTTAAGGTTTCGAATATATTAAAATTTCATGAAGAAAAACAATGACAAATTTATATAAATATTTATTGAAGACTCCATTCATTAAACACTAAAAAATTCCTATTGCATTCGATAATATGAAAGGTACCACAACACACTCCTTGTGCCCATAACATGTCTAAAAAAGTTGTTCTACTGATATATTCCTCTTTGATCCATAGTTGGTGATATCCAAATAGTTAATCAATTTTATAAAATATTTTTGCACCACAAAGTTGAATGAAGAGATCATGAATTCTCAACAATGGGTATTTATTTATAATAGTAAATTTATTTAATTGCTACAAATGAGTACACAACCATAGTGTACCATATTTATTTTTATTAAAAATAACGAGAGAAACCGATGGTTATACACTGGGGCACATGTATCCCTTCTTCGGTAATTCTTCTAGCTACATGTGTAAAATCTTGAGTTTTGGAGTATCGATTCTATATAATTATCTAGACACCACAAAACTCCTCTCGTTAGATCAATATAAAAACAAATATCCTTCCTTGGAGGTATTATGAGTATTTCTACAAACACATCAGCAAATTATTGAAGAAATGGCTAATTTTCTATATCAATTTTTCGACCCATATTTGAATCCTCCAAATAAACTGCAAGGATTTGTTATCCTTTCTTAAAATTATTTTTCATTTTTATGGTTGATATCTCTTTGAAAGATATCAACTTAGGAATTCCTTGGACTTTCTTCTATTTTCCATCATCATCAACATAATTAAAATGTTTTTTCTATCAATCCAGTATTGCATGGTGCTTTTCTAACCAATCCATTTCAATAAAATAATTATATTTAGCTAGTGAAACTACATTCAAGTTATTTATTGTTTTCATCCCATTCATTTCAATTGGGGATTCTTTAAGTAATTCAATAACTTCTATCTTCATACTTATATCTATTTACATACTAACCAAGGTTTTGATTGTTTAATTTTCTTCAAGATAAAATTTTGAACTAGATTTGCATTAATATAGTTGTGGCTTTCTCTAAATCAATTAAAATAATAATGGATCGATTGTCAAGGTTACCTTGAATATTTATTATACGTGCCTGATTTTCCACTTTCTAGTTATCAAGAGCAACATACATTTTGGGCATGCCTCTTCCCACATCATCCAAAGTAGTTTCCACTTGCATGTTTTGCATAGTCATCATATTCATTTCCTTGTGAGCATAATCTCTAAACTAGTTGTCTCCTTTACAATCTCAACATTTAATAGGTGGTAGATTAAGCTTCTTTCCCGAAGTATCACCCCCTTTTGGCTGGCTATAAGCTTGGGTTTTCTACTAGCCTTCTTGGAAATTATTCTTAATGGGCAAGGGCTTGAAACGATTCTTTCTTACCTCCATTTTTTTCCTCAAAACCCTTTTCAAAATAGATTTATCTTTATTCTGCTCATACCATTGTTTTGATTTCATCATAACTACCTCCAAATTATTATGTTTATCATATTTTAGCTCATCGACATAAAAGGAGAAAAATCCATTGATGTGCCTTTGTATTGTAACCTTTTCATCTTTAATAAATTATACATACCTCAATAACTCGGACAAAAATTTTACCATATTCTTCCATGGTCATTTGGCCTAGTTGAATATCAAGTAATTCCTACATTTTCCATTCATAATAATGTTATTAGTAATTCCTTTGGAAAAAATCGTTAAATTTCCTCCAAGTGATTCACCTTCGGTCCAAGTGCTTAACTGCCTTGAGTTTCTCGCATCAAATATTAGCCTTGCCCTTTAGATGATATATGGAAACTCTATCCTCCAAGTTTGAATATCAGTTATACATTTGAAGATATTTTGTCATATCTAGCAAGCATACTTTGACCTGCTTTCCTCTCTTGTTCTCTCCTTTAAAAGTGGGAGGCTTAGTTTTCCTCAGATCACCTTGTAAATTTTCGTTATTTGAATTTTTTCTTCACTTTATCATTAGTGACACACTAGGGCTACTACCAAACTCAATGGTAGACTAATCCCTTTTATCGGTCCTCTTTGCTGAGTAGTGTTGCTAATAAGCAACACACATGGAAAGCCTCAAACTCTTAATTCCTCTCTCCCTAGATTTGGCATTGTGCTCGTATTCTAGTCTAGAATCATTTTGGTGGACCAATTCTTTCTGAATGTTTTTCAAACTCCACAAAAATTGATGACTAGTATGTTTTTTATACTCCATTATATTTTCATTGTCATATTTGAGCACTTGCAATTTGAGATTCTTAACAATTTTCTCCAAATATTCACCCTCCAATTGTTCCATTCCATGACTATTCGATTTGGTATTATAATTTCTTAGGCCGAATTTTGTAGCCCCAACCACTTCCACTTCATTATAAGACCCTTGTGATTGTTTTGGACATCTATCTCACATTAAGGAACTTTTCCTAAAAGTTTTAATGTAGCATTTCCTGTAGTTTTTACTCAAAATTCTTGTTTAATACTAAAATTTAAGTTTACCAATTCGTTCTCCTCATCAATAGATCCCTATTGACTATCTACTTGCATTATTCTAATACCCAAGCTACAATATATTCCCTCTAAAAGTTTGCAGTATGTTTAGTTATTCTTGGCCCTTAAAATTCCTTGTATTATCTTAATTTTTTCTAGAATTTTTGGCCTCAAACCAAATTTCTAGTTGGATAGTTATATCCTATCTAAAATTATCTTTCCAATCAATGGTCATATGCTCAATTCCAATTTATGTGTTGTAAATAGGGTCTTTTGAATTTTAGCTTATTTTTCCAAAATATTTCATGCCTGAAATTAGATTTCCATATTGTTCTCAACAAACTTGTATTATCCTTCCTTGAGCTAATAACTAATTGTACTTGCTACATAAGAACTATTTTTCTCATTTGTGAATCTCTATGTTTACATCTCTGAGTAGGCTTCCTCCAACTTGTCATTGAAACTTTATTGTGCTTTTCTTACATGTTTCCAACCTTCTATTTTTATTTTTTTTACCATTAACCCCAACTGTCCATATTTATATACTTATAAAGATTTAGAAAAAACTATATAAATATTTAATCTATATAAACTAATATTTTATTTTTAATTTATATACCCACACATATGTATTCTATTTTATACAATAATTAAATATATGCCTTAATAAGTTATATATATATATATTTATATAAAAGTAATTTAAATAAAACGTAACACTTTTCTTGAAATATATATATAATTTAAAATATTTAATAAAATACTTTCCAGCCCCCGAGTTTTCTTTATACACTTGAATTAAAAATATAAATATTTTTTTTGTACAAATATGCAGAACCCTGCGTGCTCGTTACGCACTATTATAAAACATAAATATTAAAAAAATGTGGGGGGTCCTCTCGGGAGCCCCTCCTCAACTCCTCTGCGCCCACACAAGGGTGTTATATATAAAACATATTATATGGACCACTCAATCAAACGATGGGATTAATTATCTTTTATTAAACCAAACCGCACATTCCAAACGTGTGATCTATTGACGGTTAGATCGTATCCATCGAATGGCTTGTATGTTTTTTGGACGTCAACTTTGCCTCTTAACAGGCCTCCTCCTCCCACTAAATCTTAGTTCCATTCCTCCGGCATGGTTCCACCTGGTGATGACAAGTCTTCATGGCCTTTTCCGACCTCCATTGCTTGGCTCCCACTGCGAGTGACTTCATTACACTTTGCCATGTCTCATTATGCCCGAGGGCCTATCACTGATATCCAGCTTACTCACAATGCCTTCGTGCTCTGCCGCATTTTGCCACAATTCTAGAAAATACAAAATTTTCAGTTGCGCTTCCTCAAAACATATGTAAAATATTTACAAAACCTTATATCTACAACTTTATTTATATAATTTCGCACGAATAAGTGATAATTGCTCACCATGTTAATAAATTCATGGAATATTGTATCGTGCATACCATATAATTCATCTATAATTTTATAAAGGAGTTGTGTCTAGTGTGATTTTTTGGAGTTTCATGTGTTGGAATCTGGTGAAAAAAATTGAGATAAAATCTTGATTTATGTTATTTAAACTGTTTTTTTGACTGCATATATGGATTCAGCACCATAAAAAATCTCTAGAGCACTTTCATTGTGCAATGTTACTCATCAAACTTCTGTTTTCAATAAATTCCTACCGGATTTTAAAGAAATTAGACTGGAAAAACCCACCGTAAAACCCTTGAAAATGTCGCAGTAAAGACTACTCAATTTCATAAATTCCTACCTGGGCAATTCTTTCTTCGATATATATGTTTAACATTCGAGGGGTAAGGAACACATTTCGACTATGGTTTCATTTAATAGAGAATACATAAATCATATGTATATAATGTCATATATAATACGTTTTACACATATGTCATAGCCTTTGAATACTCCATTGCCTACATTACTCTACTTAAGTAATCATGCAGAAAGTAATCATGTTTTATCTTGAATATATTCCCAATGGAACAGTGTGGAAAATAATCATGGATAATTCATAATTTTAAATGGAGAAGCAAGCTGTTTTATAGGTTATTTTTAGCCTTGTGGACGTTAAAAATACTTACTTTCTTTCTTTCTTTTTATCCAGAAAAAAATAACTTTTTTATGAAATTTTTGAGGGAAAAAGAGAAATTTGGTAAACGACACGAGAGCCTTGTTCAGTTTGAAGTCTTCTTGAGAGTTTTTTTGTTTTCCCATTACTCCGTTTTTATGTTTTCTCTCTTATTTCGTCATATAACCACACCACCTTAAAACACTATAATACCTATTTAATGTTTTCCATACTATTTTATTTTCATGCTATCATTTCTTGCCACCCTTATCCTTATCCTCATTCAATGTTATATAGAAAAAAAAAAAACAGACTGGTTTTTCCCTTAATATTAAGTTATTATGTTTCCTAGTATTTTGTTCCATCCTCACCCATTCTAGCTCCCACAATGTGATTTGGAAACAAAATAAAACAAAACAATTTTATTTTATTTTTGGTTACATTCTTCTTACCATTTCATTTTTTATAATTTTTTCTACAATTCCATCCAACCCTCACAATAGTAGGAAATACGTAAAATTTAACATTATTTATATTTCTGATACAATTTCACTGTTATGTTTTCCTTATTATTTGCCTCTCACCACCATTAACAACAAAAACATAAAGAATATTTTATGTTTTTTCTATGGTGACAAGGGAAAACATCATGAGAGTAGGGTTGCGGAAAATCGTAAAGAAAACATAAAAATGACCACCTCCCTCACTATATTTTCGCTATAATGCTTTTCCATGCCCAATTTCTTCCCTAAACCCACTCTTAATCACACCCTCGGCTTCACCCCCATAATAGAAGGGAACCTTAT
This sequence comes from Pinus albicaulis, assembly GCA_034641835.2. Classification (NCBI taxonomy): domain Eukaryota; kingdom Viridiplantae; phylum Streptophyta; class Pinopsida; order Pinales; family Pinaceae; genus Pinus; species Pinus albicaulis. The sequence continues at coordinate 925,424,086 of CM076570.1, forward strand.
ATGCTTTCCCTATTATTTTCCCATTGTAAGGGTGGAGATCATGGTAAATAGTTGGGATAATATATGCTTTCCCTATTATTTTCCCATTGTAAGGGTGGAGATCATGGTAAATAGTTGGGATAATATAGTGAGAGTTGGGGTCTAAGGAAATTATAGGAAAAATATAGAAATGTTTGTTTATGGTTTCCCCATTATTCAAAGTTTATGTTTTTCCCACTATTTTTTGCACTTCGCCTTTATAAGAGGGTGAGGGTTTTCCCTACTATTTCAATTTTATGTTTTCTTCACTATTTTTCACACCCCCACCCTCTTATTAGTCTCAGGTTAGGAATGGTGTTATGGAGAAACATTAGGGAAAAAATGAAAAAAAATCATGCTTTTTTAAGAAATGTTTTCCCCACTATTTCATACCACCCCAACCCTCAAACTATTGAGAGGAGAGGGGCTCAGGGAAATAATAGAGAGAAAAAAATTCATTGAATTTTGGTTTTAAGCTATTATACATTACATTTGATGGAGAACATCTTCTGGACAATAATAAACTAGCATACCGACTCAATGGGATAATATGATTGATGAAGTGAATTGATGGGTACATGTATAAGATGACGAGAAGAATAGCGAACACTACTATAATTTTTGTGAAGTCTACTTAGTAGTCACAATCCAAGTATCCCCAATCATAAAATTATGTGTATCATGGGCTTCCAAAATTGTGATGTGTGGGATGGACACATAAGATGAAGAAATGAAGTCATGTTGGGTGCAAAGATAGGATGGACCAAAATCTTTGCCAAGAACTATTAATACCATACCACTAAACATAAAAAAATGAGGAAAAATATATGCATTTATGTCATGGCATGACACCCAAAGGAGAAATTTGAAACAAGTGAATAATTCAAATATAATATGGAAAAAATTCATTTCATCTTAAGGGGGATTATGCGTGACACATATATTAGGTAAACTCAGATTCGAGGAGATCGGTGTAAGATACCCTTCCGAGAATATCGTAGAAAACCCATTAAAATTCTCAAGTTTATATAGCTTAGTTCACTGCGGTATTTTAACAAAACTATTGCATCCAATGTGATGAAGGGGCTTCCTTCATGAGTTTAATTTAAATAACACAAACAATGATAAAAAGACATGATATTAGTCCTTAAAAATAACTGATATCCACTTTGCATTAGAAATCAAGAGGATAAAAATCATTAACATGCAGGCTCCCATAGATAAAGAAGAAAAAGATGAGAAATATCAGTGAACAGATGAAAATTAGATGGTTGTACATGGTTGTCACACTTCAGAAAAATATCAACAATAGAAAGTAAGTTACAACAACAATAATAGCATACATATTCCACCTCTAGGAGAAAAATTGCACTTGTAAAATGATACCGAAGGTATATCAGTGCATTATTCCAACTAATGATGAACTCATGGTCTCTTATGAAAATAACAACCACTATATGCTCAACATCACTCTTAACATTTGAAATGTGGCTCTTTTCCTCACACATCGAACACTGTAGTACAAACACTACCCCTTATAACATTAAATTTCTCCCCACCTTCTAATGCTCATTTCTCATCCAAAAATAGAAGATATTTATCCAACATGGTGTGACACGTTGTGCCCTTCACATGGTAGACTCATCCATTGAAGGGAAAGAAACTCAAACCCTTTTTCCATGTAGAGGCACTTGGGTCGTGAGTTAGTTGTACTCGACCCATAATATACAACAAATTGTCCCTTTTAAGCAATGGTATACTCAGTCTGTCTAGCAAGTTAAACTCATCCCTCAATAGATCTTTGGCTTGGTATGGAAGAGAATACACACCTTGGCTTCCAAGAATATTGTTCATCATTGGCCCTTCATCTTCAACCAAGTTCTCTTGTGGATAGATATATAGAAAACTCAACATTATATGATAAAATAAACTAATAACATTGTTACCTCCATTTTCTTCCTCAAGTATTCTTCTCCAATGAAGCACACTAATGAAATCTGAGTGATTCTACTCTCCAAACTAGCTAGTGTGTATGGTCTCAACACCGAAAATAGAAATCGACAATACGTTTTCCAAAACCCTAGGCTCTTCTTGAGGAGCTCTCCAAAATTCCTTTTACTCAAATGGAGAAGTGTTAGAAAGAGGAGAGACTCTTCATTTTCCCCTTTTTTATAACTTATTCACAACATTTTCCACCCATTTATTTTTATAATTCACTTTAACGGTTTATTTACATTATAAATTAAAAGTGAGTTTTCATTATCCTAGGATTTTTCCCGATTTTCATTACTTTCGCATTTGTAATGTTTTCCCTAGGTGAATCATATTCCCTTAGTTAATTATTCCCTAGCTTGACCTGTGGAAATTTAATTAGGCTAGAAAAACTCCCCCTTATGCATCCCAAATGGTTCAGGACATTACAGTCCTCCCAACTCAATATTTACTTTCCTCAAGCAAGTTCAACTCAAAATTTATGAGCACCTATTCACCTTCCTAGGTGACCTATTTAATAGTAAAATCCGTCCACTTCCCTAGGTACTACTTCATGGTTCTACACCTCGACATCCATTCCCTTGTCTCGAGAAACTCCTCTAAAACCAAAAGCAACTCCCCTTCTTCATCTAAGGTTGGAAGTTGGGTATATTAAGTAATTACATGATACCTAAAGTATTTCTAAGGAAAGAAACATAGAATATGTTGTGAATTTTACACCACTCCAGAAGCTTTAGCTCGTAGGACAGTTGTCCAGCTCATCTGATAATCCTATATGGCCCATAGAATTAGGGCTTTAGTTTCTCTTCCCCCTTCATTTTGAGCAATGAACATCGATAGGGTTGTAGAGGAAGTAATACCATGTCCCCCACTTCAAAGCTATGCTCTATTAAGTGCTTATTTTCATATATTTTTTGTCAATTCTTAACCATCTACAAGTTGTCTTTGAGGACCCATATAATATCCTCTCTCTCGTGAACCCAATATTTAGCTAAAGAGACTCGACTAGATCTACAAATGTCTAGTCTACAAATGTTGGGGCATAATATACATAGATTTATTTGAAGAGTGTCATTCCATTAGACCTGTAGAAAGTGTTATTGTAGTAGTTTTATGCCAAATGCAACCACGTTACCCATGATTTATGTTGGCCATATACATAGATTCTAAGATATACCTCTAGATATTTTTTTACTATACTGGTTGTTACACCATATTTAGGTCATCTAACCTGTTACTATTAGATGGGCCTAAGTAAACCATGTAAGACCAATTTTACCCTAAGTAAAATTGCTTTCACTATGAAAAATAACTTAGTAAAACACATTTATTAAGTTGTTTAGTGTTTAAACAGGAAGCCCCATGAGGAAATATTAAATAAATCCACATTTGTTTGATTTTCCTCAAGGAATAATTTGTTAAACAATAGTTTAATTAATATTCCTAGTCATATTTAACCTAAAACGGGAAAATTAACTAGATAAATTATTATTTATCTTATTATTTTCTAGGAATAAAAATTTAGACCTTATTTAAATAATATTCCTTGTTAAATTTGACTAAATCACCCATTAATAGTTAAATAAATCATTATTTATTTAATTATTACTCAACCACATCCTTAAAATGATAAATAAATAATTTATTTATTTATTATTTACAAATAAAGGGATTTGACCCAAGTCAAATTCCTTTTCCCTCCAACAAAAATAATACAATATTCCATAAAAGTTGGATTTTGATTTGGTTAATAATATTTTAATTATGTACCAATATCTAGTCTAACTCAATATTTTGTTCTAAATAGAAGGGTTTTTCCATTCATTCACCACCTTTTTTTGCCTAAAGATTACTCTAGATCTATACTTTTGGTGTGAATTTGATCCACCATCATTGTCATATTTTTCTATCTTTTTTCCTGTGAGCTCCCTTTGAGTTCCATCTTTTGTCTGAGATTTTTACACCATTGAGAGAGAGGAAATTTAGATCTAAAGTGTTGAGGGCTTACAAGAACCCATCCCATTGAGGAGAACTGGTAACATCCTTCTATGTTTTCCTCCCAGGTGCCCTTAATATAAAGTTCATTCAACATATTCTTTTCTTGTCTATTGGATGCATGGAGTAAACATCGTTTTTTATTTACTGCTTAATGTCTTTTGATGCATAGATCTAGATTTTTCAGCATTTATCTTGATCAACTAATTGCAGATCTGAAGATATTGACAGCCATCTTTGTTGTTAGGGTTGTTTGTTATGCAAAACTAAAGTGGTCCTTCTTCATACACTTGCAATTAAGATTCATACTAACACTGGTCTTTCGATCAATCTATGGGTGGTAAATAATGGTTGGTGTTAAATCCATACCCACAAGTTTGAATATATCCTACCAAAAGCCACCCATAAATATATTGGCCACTATGGTCATCAACAACCCATGCAATCAAAATACCTCCTTGAAGAATAACTTTTCCACCTGTGTCGCTAAATATTTGGAAGGTATATCAAAGATGTGTGTGAAATTCATAATCCTATCCTTGACAAAATATATATAGTATTTTCCATATACCTGAGGTATCCCAATTATGAATTCCTTGGAAATACCCTCCCTTTTTTTCTTAGGGATGGGGAGTGGTTGTAGCAACCATGTTGGATGGGTATGCATAGATGTTGTTATTGACATAAACTTCTTTCCTTCAAAAATTTTAGCACATCCATCTTGAGGCCTTTCCAAGTCAACCTCTTCTTGATATCATTATATAGTTTCAAGTACCCTAGATGTCCTGCTAGTGGTGTGTTGAAAATGGCAACAAGAAACAGTGAAATAGGCCTCCTGAAACATCTTTCCTGATCCTAGTTGGAAAGTGATCACCTAAACTAGGTGGGGACCACACATGTGATTTTTGTCGAAAAATCTATTTTTAGACTATGTCTATTTTTAGACATATGGAGCATGGTTCAGGGATTGCATGTATGAGATTCTTGGAGTATGTGTCATGTTGGTAAAAATAGATGGGACTCTATTTTTTAGGTCAAGAGGTCAAAGGCTATTTTTAGACTGCCTCTCCTAAAAATATGGAAGTCGAATATTATTAGCTCTTAATAATATTTGGACTATAAACATTATCTTATTCTCTTGAAGCACTTCAGTTTGATGCCTGGATGTGGCACATGCAGCTGACAGAAGGAAATACGATTTTCCTAGGGTTTAAGTGAAGCTATTGCATGAAGACTTCAGTTAGAACTCATGTGACAGAGTTTGGTGGAGTTGATTGAGGAAGTTAGTGGAGTTGTATTCAGTTTAACTAATCTAAACGTAGTTGAGCTTTTTGTATCCAAGTTAACTAATAGATACAATTAGTGAGAGTGGTGTGAATTAATTATTAATTAATTCACTAATTATAAACTCATAAATCAACTAAAGAATACATCAGTTAACTTCAGTGCATGGACAGTTTCAGTGGAGACCAGTGCAGAAATAGGTGAAAGAGCGGGTTAACTATCGGTTGTGACTATACTATTGCTATTTGCAACACACAGATGGGTGGAGTAACCCATGAGGATTATGCAGTTCAGGCTGGGTGGTTTATCTATATAAAGAGGCCATCCCATAGCTTGAAAACGCAATTCAGGTTGGCTATCAAGTGGCTAAAGGTTGGAGCATGAGTTTTTCTAGATCTAGCTTGATAGTGTGTAGCATGGGAGGTAGTGCATGAGAGCTTGCAAAGAGCTTTGTACTATGATTGTTACATGATCTCCATGACATGTATAATATACAGATAGTTGGGGGTTTTCAGCTTTAAGCTTTCCCATGAAATATTGTGTTCATATGTGTGAATTTTATGGCTTTAATGTGTGCATGCAATTGATTTTATTTCCGCATGTGATGATCAATGGTAGAAGAGATTCTGTATTATGCATGAAGCTAAAATAGTGTGTGATCAGGAGAATCTCGGTGAATAACTCATCCATTATTCAAATTTCTACATGGTATCGGAGCGATATTAATCATTGGAGCAATTGCAAAGCATTGAAGCGGTTGAGTTTGAGGATAAACTCAAGAAACATAAAAATGGAGAAAGCCGGAAATATACATGCATATTGTATATAATTTTCTACATGGAATGAGAGCGAGAATTTTTGGGTGCGCGAGTTTGTAGGGAATATATGAAAATTTTTGGTGAAATATTTTCAGAAACAAATAGCATATTTGGATTCCTTGCGAAAAAATACCCAAATTAAAAAAAAAAATCAGTCGAATCGGAGCTCGGATGAGGGAGATATCATCGATTTAAAATCAACTCTTTTGTTAGAAAATTTTGTGACGGCGGGACAATTGCAATGTGCGCGAGCCAAGAATCTACATGCACTAAGGTACAAGATGCATGCAAAGCTTTGAGGTGCAAAGCAGAGGTTAGTGACTTGGTGGTTGAGAGGGATCCTCTCAACATGCAGCGTGAGAAGCAGTCTCGGAAGGTTGTGGAGCAGCCACAACTGGAGATGCAGAAGAATCTTTATAGATTTGATGTAGATGGAATTTCTACGGAGCTTCCTACTGTTGGGAAGCGGAAGGAAGAAATGCAACTGATGCTTGAGAGGGAGCAAGTTTTGCATGCAGGTGAAAGTGAACCTCGGGGTGTGGAGCAGCCACAAGAGGATCATAAGGTGGGAGGCCACTCATGCAGAGAAATTTCGTGCCAGATGGGCAGAGGGAGTGCATGCGGCTATACCACCAGGTGAGAGGTGGGGCGACATGCATGAGTAATCCCAAGAGGAGATTTTTGGGCAAGATTCATGGAGATGGTGTGGATCTCATGAATTGAACCTAGCTACGAGGTGCCCACAGTGCAGCAGTAGCAGATCAGTTGGATTGATGCAGGCAAATCAAAGTGACAGTGTCGGATACTGGAGCGGGGATAAGAGTTGACAACAAGTGCAAGAGTGCATGGGTGCAAATAGTTCAACAGCGCAGTGGTTCCTGATGACATGTGCAGTAGCTAAGCAGAGGTCGAAGACTTTGATGATAGATGTTAGATGCATCAGACTGATTGAGTTGTTTGGAGCCTATTTAGTTTTGTAGATGGCACATGCAAAGGGTGCATGGCACATGCATGGAGTTGTATGGTGCATGCATGAGCTTTCATGACACATGCAAAGGGTGCATGGCAAATGCATGGAGTTGCATGTCGCATGCATGAAGTTGCATGGCGCTTGTGGAGGTTGCAGGGAAAATGCAAGGAATTGCATGTCGCATGAAAAGACAGTCCTTTCTTGTTGAGAGGGAGTGTTGAAAATGGCAACAAGAAACAGTGAAGGAGGCCTCCTGAAACATCTTTCCTGATCCTAGTTGGAAATTTATCACCTAAACTAGGTGGGGACCACACATGTGATTTTTGTCGGAAAAATCTATTTTAGACTATGTCTATTTTTAGACATGAATAGTTCGGGGATTGCATGTATAGGGTGGAGTATGTGTCATGTTGGTAATATATGGACCTCTATTTTTAGACATACAGGTCGAAGTCTATTTTTAGACTGCCTGTCTAAAAATAGGTCAGTCAAATATTATTAACCCTTAATAATATTTGGACTATAAGCTTCAATTTATCCTCTTGCAGCACTTCATTTGGAGCTATGGATGTGGCCCATGCGAGGTGGCCAGAGGAAATACGCTTTTCAGGTTTAAAGTGTTGTGCATGAAGACTTCAGTTAGAACTCATGTGAGAGTTTGGTGGAGTTGAGGAAGTTAGTGGAGTTGTATTCGGTTTAGCTAATAGCGTAGTTGAGCTTTTTTATCAAGTTAACATAGATACAATTAGTGAGAGTGGTGTGAATTAATTATTAATTAATTCACTAATTATAAACTCATAAATCAACTAAAGAATACATCAGTTAACTTCAGTGCATGGACAGTTTCAGTGGAGACCAGTGCAAAAATAGGTGAAAGAGCAGGTTAACTATCAGTTGTGACTATACTGTTGCTATTTTCAACACACAGATAGGTGGAGTAATCAATGAGGATTGCGCAGTTCAATCCAGGTGGTTTATCTATATAAAGAGACCATCCCATAGCATTGAAACACGCAATTCAGGTTGGCTATCAAGTGGCTAAAGGTTGGAGCATGAGTTTTTGCTAGATCTAGCTTGATAGTGTGTAGCATGGGAGGTAGTGCATGAGATCTTGCAAAGAGCTTTGTACTATGATTGTTACATGATCTCCATGACATGTATAATATACAGATAGTTGGGGGTTTTCAGCTTTAAGCTTTCCCATGAAATAATGTGTTCATATGTGTGAATTTTTATGGCTTTAATGTGTGCATGCAATTGATTTTATTTCCGCATGTGATGATCAATGGTAGAAGAGATTCTGTATTATGCATGAAGCTAAAATAGTGTGTGATCAGGAGAATCTCGGTGAATAACTCATCCATTATTCAAATTTCTACATGGTGAACTATCAATTGCCTCCATAATCTTCTCTTTGAGCTGGGACTATAGTACCAAATAGACCTAATTCTAGTAGTAAATGATGTAATATATGAAACGATAACCATCATCCTTGATCAATCCCTCAGTAATCTCATAGGAAAAAGTGTTCTTGGAATAATATACAAACAAGTGAAACTTCCAATCATTGATGATATCCATTAGTGAGGGAGTGGGTGGAATTCCAAGAAGAGAATCTACTACCACAATTTTATTCCCTTGACATACCTGATTTCTATGTAATATGTGTGTAGTTTGTTGATGCATTTCTGTTGTATCTCACTCAATTATTTATTTTCCATAAGTAATATGAGGTTATTATGATTTTTCTTGGATTTGAACTAGTTCCCCACTAAATGTAGTGTCCCAAAACAATAGCCAGGAAACAACACTATATCCAATGTCGTATAATTAAAATTGAATCAAATTAAGTTAAATGCAGAAGCATACATACTTGGTTGAGGAATAATCTTTAACATGAGATTGTCTATTATAGTTAGCATGAAAGAAACACTATATTCCTGAATGCAATATTTTTCATACATAAATTGTAAAGGTAATATAAGCAGTGGAAATAATTGTGTATTTCTGTTATTAATATTGAACCAAAAAAATAGGTTTTAATAGTAAAAATAATAAATAAAAATTGCACATACATTTATAATGATTATTAATATTTTAGTATATTATTTAATAATTAAAATATTGCTACCTATGGGCTTTCCATGTTCCTCTAACAAATAGGCCCAATGGTTCATAAGCTCAACCATCGGTTACCCCCGAGCTATGACAGAAACTCCATAGGAAATGAATGTAAAACCAAAATTAAATCCTAGATGAGACACCACCCCTATCATCCTCATAATCCAACCATAGGCTTACATCCCCCTGATCGGCACCCATGTGGCATTGCTCACATCCCCCTGATCGACACCCATGTGGCATTGCTCATGTCTCTTAGTAGGTGCCACCTTCGAATGTGACTTGTAGTCGGCAAAGGTAGTCTTATCCCATAGCCGTTGAAGCCCTACTGTTTCCAGAGCATCCAAGTACCAAAAAGGAAACCAAAATAGCTCCATAACAAATTTCATAGCCCCACTGACACTCCCCAACTATCTATGAACTAGGTTATGTAACCAAAATTCCATGGCCACCTTGTGATAAATAGGACCAACAAACTCATGAAACACCAAGCTCCCTGGAGTTGCATAAAGGATCTCATCATAAATAGGATGCATCCCAAAAATATGGTTAGCTAAATAATATCAAGTCAACCACTCTTAGTGTCTTTGTCATGACTCACAAAATAATTAGTAACCAACTATTTTATTAATTGACTGAATAGTCATCCCGATAAAAAAATCAACACTTATTTTTAAATGTGTGCCTCTAATATTGCATGTAGCAACCTCTAGAACCCAAGTGGTCCCTAGGTGAAATTTTCCCAAAAAATACCAAATAAATTCTTTTTTTCTATGGATTTACATCCCCTATACTCTTTCCATGGAGTTGTCTTTGTAGCTATCCTTATTCTATTAATATCATGGTATGTACAATTTTTCAATGTTGGGGATGATGACCCTGAAAACATGACTAAAGATAACTATATGGGAAGAGAGGCTACATAATAAAACATCCAAATCTCCAACCTAAGCACAAAAAACATCTATCTCCAGAACATAATAAAAAAATTACATATATTTACATTATCAAAATAGGTGGGGGTATTATGCTCTTTGAGCCCTTATTTTATGTATTGTCCCTAGTGCACCCTATATACAAATATACAAACATATACAATATATTAGTTAAAGAGGTGAGGCAATTCTACCTTCATTAATTTTTTCTCCCAAGTCACATCCTCATGATTTATCATCATCCATTGTAAATTTACCATTCCAATGTATTTATTCTAGATCACCTTGACCTTCCTCTCCAAGATCTGCACGGACTGAACCTAGAAGTGTCCCTCAGTTTCTATCTGATTTTTTTTCTGATCAATAGCATGATTAGTGCTAGGGAAATATTTATTAAGAAATGAAACATGAAAAATATCATGAATATGTAGAGATGAAAGCAACACAATCTTATATGGAACAGTTTGATCCTCTCTAGGATCTCAAATCACCCACAATATCTGGCTGCCAACTGGGCACAACTTCCCAGCTTTAACGAACTCTATTTTTTTGGTTGATATTTTTTCTAAGTCATGAGTTATTTTTGTTAGATTCTAACATTTTAAGTCAATTGTTTACACATGCTCAAATTTTGATTCATTCACAAGCACACCTGAACCTCACAATATTAGTAGTCCATGAATACCTTTGAAGATAGGCACTGTGCATTCCTGGAGGACAAAGCATGTGCAGTCATTGGTAACAATGATTGTGCAGTATTTAGTGGAAAACATTGTGCAAGCTCTCAAACATTACACAAGATCTGATGGTTATGCTTGCACAGCTGAAAAGAACAGTGGCTACGCGATCGATGTGGACAATCAGTGTGAAATTCCATTTGACAATCTCCCTCATCTTATATAAAATATATTCGACCTACACGTTGAGCAACCTTGTAGTCTAGACAATCAATATGGTTGTTTGTTCTTGTCAACTTCGTATTTCATGATTTTCCCTACCATATATTTCACATTGCATAGTTTTATTGGATAGTGGGGCCATCTATGTGTCCCTGTAGTTGCCAAAAACTTAGTCTCCTAAGCTTCCTCTTCAATTACTATGCATTTTGCAGTTATGTTGTCCTAACATGCCTCCATGTCTCCATAACTTGTTCAAATATGCAATATTCATCTAATGGGTATCATACTACACATTGCATAGTTCTAGTGGAAATTAGGTCACCTCTAAGTCACTAAAAATATCAACACCACAATCCTTAGATTATGGCCCTCAATCACTTTGCATTGTGTAGTTATATTGGCTAGTCCTATCCCTCTTGCTAACTGAATCCCATCACTATAGAGAACCTTGTCCCATCTTCCCTCCTACTACACAATGAAAATTTAGAGTTGATAGTGGGGTCATACATCATCCCTTGTGTTGCTCAGCTGCACAATATTTTCCTCCTCTTCCTTCAGCATTGCACATTGAGCATCCTCAACTAGTAAGCTCATCATCTTGTCTCCTATAATTTCCCATTTCATGGGACCTTGATAAGGCATCGATAATTTGACATTGTGCATTTCTAGTGGATAGTGTGGTAATCCCTATTTCCCTATATTCCTCAACTGCACAATTCGTATCTTGTTTCTCTCAAAATCATTTCATGTTTCCTTAATACATTCAACACCTTCCATGAGAAAGAAAATGTAGAATAGGTGGTTTCTCGAATGATATTGGCCCTTCATGATCAGATTTCATCTATAGGTGTTATCATTTGAATATGGAATGGTGGTCCTAAAGGGAGTTCATCAAGGAGATTCTACAAGGGTCATACTTGCAAAGAAGGAGCTGAAGAAAAAACCATCATGAAGGACATGAAGAAACCTTGGACCAAGACAATGACATGGAAACCCATGATGAATTAGAAAATTATGCCACTCACCTAGATCCTTTGGAGGGTGAATATGAAGAGAATGCAAATACCCATCATGAAGAAGTCAAGTTAACAACACCAAGGAGAAGAGATTGGCATTGACACATCACATTGAAGTTCCATGTCATCATGTCTAGGTCACAGCTTATCCAAGTGTCACCATAAGATTTTTATGTATAATTGTACTTAGCCACATCATTTGTGGACTTTAATTATGAAATTTCCAAAAATGAGAAAATTTAAATGTGTGGATGCCCAAGGGTCACACATGGAATATGAAAAGTCACAATAGAGTCTTAGAGTCATGTAGAAGCTCAAAGGTCACATAAGAATTCAAAAAATCACATAGGAGTTTAAGAGTCATGATGAAGGTAAAGAGTCACAATGGAGGTGGAGATTCACCTCATTCGATATATATACACCCTCATAACTCATGAAAGTGGACTTTTGGGATTTTCACCTTGCCTTCTCTTACTTGGCATAGGAGAGAGGATCTTTCTTTGAAGGAGCAAGTAGGGACTTAATGTTCCATTATTGGGGCAATTTTGGAAGCATTGTAAATGTATACCTCAGGACTTTCACTTGATATATGACTCACTTTGAGGCAATGCATTTTCATGCATATGTCCTATATTATTATGAGACTACACTTTCATTGTTTGCGGCATATGTTTATGTTAACACATATTAATTATAAAAACCTATTTCTTTTCATTTGGTATGGATCTTATTGAATGTGAATTATTACTTACTTTTATCATTGTTGTTATCTTGTGAACTACATTACAAGTTAACTCACGACTCATTCCATGCTCTTTTTTGTCTCTTTTAGGATAGTAATATTAATTTTTGTCTAAGATCACACTCTCCCTTTTCCCTTCTGTTAAAGTACCTCATCTACATCGAATTGTATGCCTCATAGGGTAAAATTAGTTACTTGATTCAAGGATTGTTTGTATAATTTCCTATGTTGATAATTCTAGCCAAGGAAAATTCCTAAGATAATGGAAAACGACCTTATTTCCCATTTGGTGCTCCTAATATAAATAGTGTGAGGACTAATTTGGTCTTCATACCCTGGATACATGTTTCCCTATTGTTTGCATGTAGGATGGTTAATATGATTTTGGCACTAGAAGGTGTTGATAAATCTAGGGGCAGCCCGATTAGGTGATTTCTCTTACTTTGATAATTGTTTGTGATGAATTTTTACTTAACTTGATCAAATTCCTCTTTCACTTGATTATTAATAGTTTTATTTATCATCAAAAAACTACCAAACAATAAAATCAATGAGACAATAGGACACAAGATGCAGTTGGTCATCAAGGTCCAAAACCTCTCCAACTAAGAGGAAAACCCACAAGAATATTTCTCTATATAACATCAATTAGTGAATTCCAAGAGCTATGAGCCTTGACCAAGACCTTCCAAGATCAAGTCAAACCTTGATTCGAGCAACTTCTGCAATTTCAACTTACCTGATTTATCCTTCTGGAACTTCCAACTATCCAACACATTCTTCTGCAACTTTGACCTACCCAGCACATTCTTCTGCAACTTCAATCTACCCAGCACATTATCCTGCAACTTCGCTCTGCCCAGCGGATTATTCTATAACTTCAGCCTAGCCAAAAAATTCTTTTCTCTAGCAAATTCTTCTAACCAAAAAATGTACAAACGCTAACATGAGAAAGAGAGAGATGCTCGAAAACTTGGATCTAGTTCTTCTTCTCCTTCTCCATCCTTCACTAGCTTCTATCTTAAGGATATATAGCTTTCTTGAGTGAGTGTGTAAATTAGGTTGAGTTCCTTGTTATTTATAGCCTTGTTAGGGGTACAAATTTCTCTCTTTAGGCTGACTTGAAGTTTCCGTAGGTCAACTTGAACTTTGTGCCATGATGAGGTCTTAGAGAGTCTTTTGACTTGATTATGACAATAATGTTTTTCCTTACAATACGTAACATGCCCAAATGGGCCATTCATACATGAAAATGACTCAATGACTTTATAACAAACCTAGAAGACCACAATGGGTGCTCTTACCTATAAGTAAATTATCTTGAGCATGAAACCCATGCCTCAAGACTTACAATAATAAATATTTTTTTCTCTTTTCATTAAATACATAAAATCATGATTACATTTTTCATTATGAAGACCAAACCCTAGTTACATATTTCAACGTTCCCTCTTAACTAGGTAGGTATTCATAATCCATACAAGGTACTTGGACATTCTCAATTTGACGAATTAACATAAGGAGAGTCGAACTGGTAACCCATTTTTATAGCATCATATCCAGCATTATCACATAGCAGGGCATTGACTAAAAACTCTATCTGTACACAATATGAGAGCACAATGTTGGTGAGACAAATGATTTATAGACACATTAATGATTGTCTCTCTAGGAGCATACCCCACCCGAGTGTTCACGGGGTATGTCCTTCCACGACTATTATTATCTTAGATTCCTAGTACTTAAAGAATATTGGTCCTATATGACTAGTATTATCTTGGATACCCTATCACATCCTCAAAGAGTATCAGATGCCAATTAGTTACCCAATCCTCCATTATTTCTTCCAAATTTAAGACAATAGTGATGTGTCTATCTCTCCCACTCAACTAGGGGGGACATACCCATTCCTATTAGGGAATTATACAATATTCTAGGGACTTTATTGCATGCTCCCTCTTAGCCAATTACTTGTCCACAATTCCACTTAAATAGGGACATGTTTCCAGTAGCAACCTATTATTCATCGGTGGAGATCATGGGACATTAAGATACTTGTAGCAGACTTCTAGTGGATTTCATTATTTTTATCTTTAATATTATATAGCTTTCATTTTTGTAGGGCATCAACCATCCATCACTTTCATCAAGTTATTCATATCGTCCTTCCCTTTATCTGAAAGTGATTTTCTAGTCCACATATGGATTTCCTTAATACACCTACCTCTTCTACATCATGATTTCATTAGGATATTCCATCCCACCGCATGAGTGCTAGTTGTAGATTACATCTACAACTCTTTTTCTAGTACCGATACATTAACCCATCCAATGCTATTTAAAAAAAAATGAATTTTAAATCAAAATTACCTTTTGTGATGGTCGTTCATCATGCAATCTGATTGGTTGCAAATTTTAGCACATACATCTTGAGGCCTTTCCATGTCAACCTCTCCTTGATATCCTTATAGGTTTTCAAGTACCCCAAATGCAGTGCAAGAGGTGAACTATGAGTTTCCTCCATAATATTCTCTTTCAGTTATGATTTAAGTACTAGTAGATCTAGTTTTAGTAGTAAATGATGCCATTTGTGACATGATAACCATAACCTTGGATAAATCCCTCAAGAATCTCATAAGAAAATTTGTTCTTGGAATATTCTACCAACAAGTGCAACTTCCAATCAATTTTGATCTCGAATGGTAAAGGACTTGGTGGAATTCCAAGAAGGGCATCTACTACTACATTTTTTTCCCTTGACATACTTGATTTCAATGTAATATTCTTGTAGGTTTCTAACCCATTTATGTTGTATCTCACTCAATTCCTTCTTTTACATAAGTAATTTGAGGTTATTATTATATTTATTGGCTTTGAACTTGTTCCCCACTAAATGTAGTGTCCCCAAAAACTAGCGAGGAAACAACACTATATCCAATGTTGTATAGTTAAATTAAATTAAGTTAAATGCAGAATCATACATACTTGGTTTAGGAATAATATTTAACATTGTATTTAATTTTTTAGTTAGTATGAAAGAAAAACTACAATCTCGAATTTAATATCTTTCATGCATAAATTGTAAAGGTAAAATAAGTAGTGGAAATAATTTTACATTTATGCTAATAAGCTTGAACCCAAAAATTAGTGTTTAATAGTAAAAATAATAAATAAATATGGCACATACATTTAAAATGATTGATAAGAGTTTAGTAGCTTATCTAGTAATAAAATGATTTCTAACTATGGGCTCTCCATGTTCCTCTGAGTAATAGAAAAAATGGTTCATAAGCTCAACCATCAGTTACCTCACAGCTAGGAAATAAACTGAATAGGAAATGAATGTAAAACCAAAATGAAACCCTAGCCAATACACCAACCATATCCGAGACACCAACCCTAGAAACAACAGACTCCAACCATAGTCTCATGCACCCCTGATCGGCACCCATGTGGCATAGCTTAAGTATCTTAGTGGTTCCCACCTTCAAAGGTGACTTATGGTCGAAAAATATAGCCTTAGCCCATAGCTCCTAGATCCCTTTTGTTTTCGAAGCATCCAAGTATCAAAAACCAAACTAAAATAAATCCATAGCCAAATTTAGAGCCTCACTGGCACTCAACAGCTATATCTAAAATAAGTTCTGTAACAAAAAATCCATGGCCTCCTAGTCATAAATAGGTCCAAAAAACTCACAAAGCACCAAGATCCCCAGAGTCACACAAACTATCACATCATAAATAGGACGCATCCAAGCGATATGGTTAGCTAAATAATCGCACATAAACCACTCTTAGAGTCCTCCTCATGACTCACTAACTAATTAGTAAAAAAATGAATTATTAATTGATTGAATAATCATCCCCATCAAACAAGCAACACTTATTTTTACAAGTGTGGCCCTAACTTTCCATGCAACCCCCTCTAGAACCCATATGGTCCCTAGGTACACTTTCCCCCAAAAACACAAAATAATTTCCTTTTGATATGGATTTCCATCCCTATACTCTTTCTGTGAAGTTGGATTCCCATCTATCATTATTTTATTAATATAATTATATGTACAAATTGAAAATGATGGGCATGATGACCCTGAAAACATGACATAAAAATAACTGCATGGGCTGAGAGGCCACATAATAAAACATCTCACTTATCAAACTAAGCGTCAAAACCATCTATCTCAACAACCAAATTAAAAAAAGTACATATATTTACATTATTAAAATAGGTGGGGGTATTACATTCCCCGGCCCCCCTAGTTTATGGATTTTCCTCAGTGCACCATATATACAAATATAAAAACATATACAATATAAAAATAAAAGAGGTGAGGGTATTCTACCCTCATGACATTTTGTTGCCAACTGACATCCTCGGGACTTAGTACCATCCATTGTAAATTTACCATACATATTTCTTTATTCCAGAGCACCTTGATCTTGTTCTTAGAGATCCACACCGACTGAAGGTGGAAGTGTCCCTTGGTTTCTACCTAAATCATTTTCAAATCAATAGCATGATTATTTCTTGATATCGGTATGAATGTTATTTTTGTTGTGCTAATTTCATTTTCAGATATGAAATTTACTTGTTGATCTTATGCTTGATGTACATGTTTCCTTGTTGCTTATGTGTGTTAAACATGTAATTTAACTGAGTTTTTATGAGTGAATTAAAGAGCTTAAATTATGAATTTAAAATGTTGAATAGAAGCAACATAAATAATAGAAAACCATCATAATTGATCCATTAAAACAGATTTCTAATGAAGGAGTTCACCCCTCCTGGGCTACTTCTCCTTGGTCTAGCTTCCATGGCTTGGGCCTCTGTATTAGCTCAATAGTGAAAAAATTGATGTTTACATGCATCAAATTCTCCTGAAATATACTTCAATGAGTTCATAATGTCAAAATATTTCATAAATGACTATTCATTTACTCCATTTGGCCTTAAGCTAATCTAGGCATGGATTTCCTTCCTCGTGGACCTTGGCTTCAAAGTGACAAAAAAACATGTATAATTTCTCCTCTACCTTTGCAACATATTCCAATGTGTTCATAGGATGCCAATCTACCAAGAATGATTCTTCTTGAGCCAAAATTGGTCGAAAATTGATCAAGATATGATCTATTCAATATTTTTCCTAGAATCCTCCAAATCTAGAGAAGACTCTAGATAAGCCCGACAAACATGGAGGCTACTCTGAATTTAGTGAAACCGCCAAAAATTCTGCCATCTTTAACTGAGGCTTAATTAATGCTGAACCCGGATAAATCTGGATAAACTGCAATTAATTGACAACTTTGTTGTTTTAGAGTTTCAGCGTCGTTGGTTCTATGGAGCAGTCACGCGAGGAGGGCTTCCCCCCCTTTCTTCCATCAGAGTTCGCATGTGCATTCAAATAAAGTTTGGGTATAGATAATTTACAAGTCCAGCCCCGTGGTACATTGGTAAAGTAGTGTAAATAGAAGGGGAGGGTCATGGGTTCGACCCACCCTCTGCCCATCCTATATATATGTTTTGGCCAACGTATTAAATATGCAGCTTATTAAACTTCACTTATAATATACCATAATCTGAGGAATTTTCCATATGATTTGAATATGTGCTCTAAACGTTTAAAACCTTGGTTATGAAATAGATTCAGAATTGGTCTTCAGACTTAGGCCTCGGCCTTTAATAAATATATATATGCAATTCAAACTTTGCAATATGTGTTATATTAAACCAATGCCACCATACTGTTAATCAATCCTCCACCATAAAATTCGACCTCAAACCTTAGGTTTAATAATCATGGCACCATATAAAAATGAAATTTGACCATAGCACAAAATAAAATTTGAACTTGGCCTTGCAGAGGGGGTCCACCAGAGGGGACATGTGGCAGTCCCTTGTTGGGTTGTCCTCCAACATAAAAAAAAAATTGAATTCAACCTTACGAGAGAAATTCTAAAAAAAAAAAATTCACCTTTAAATTTCACTCATGAATCTGATTGCAAGGAAAATTTTAGGGGCTAATATTCGCAGGTGCGCTAATTTTCCATGTTTTTTCCAAAAAAATGATTCGCCATTTTACATTTTTTCTAAAAATTATTCGCCGACATTTTATAGTATAAAATTAATTTACCTTAAAAATCACCAAAATTTTATATAGACTTCTAAAAAATCATTCAGAAATATAAATATTTTTGTAAAAATATTGCCAAACATTTTACAATTTGCATATTAGGGAATAACAAGATTCGCCAAGGTTTCTAAATTTTAGTATAAAATTCCATCGTTAAAATTTTCCTTGTCTGGTTGTGACACTTGTCATAGTGCCATTGGGCATAAACTGAAGAATATTCCCTGCATGATGACTAGGATGCCATGTCATCAAACTATCACTATTCTGCAATTTTTTTTTTAAATTCATGTTCTGAACAATAGTCAACAGGTTATAACTTCTTCATCCAATCTCGGTTTTCGACGAAATGAGTTGTGTTGGATTCCTGGTGATGAGGCGCTCACTGTCATTCACTTTCCAATCAATTCTGAGCACTTTCATTTTTGAGCTAAAATATTCAGGCTCTGATCATTCCTCCCCAATAGAAGCCTTTTGGACCCCAAAAGCTCTTGAATTACCGATCATGTGGATGAGGGTATTTTTCCCTCACCCTTTTAGTCTCTATCCAATGAAATTTTCCCATTTTCATCATTTGGAGCTTTTAACAAAAATTTAACTTTTTCCTTGATCCTTGCAACCTTCTCTTACTGTTATTGACACCATCATGGCTACAATTTTTTCTGAATTTGTAGATTAACAAGCTATTCTTGTAGAAACCATATTTTTCCTACTTTTGTCATTAATCAAAGTGTTAGCATGAATTTTTTGTCGTAAAAACTCACTTTAGCTACGCATATCATGTAGCCCTAACATAAGTGATGGCTGCATAATATCTTAAAATTTGTAATAAGCTGCACACATCTAAATCTCTATATGGAAGATATTAAGCAGGTAAAGTAAAGTACAAGCACCAATGGACAAGACAGAAACACATATATTTAAAAGAATCTTTTTATTATATCAAAGAATGGGGCACCTGAGAGGAAAACAAGAAAAGTGTTTTCCGGTTCTCCTCAGTGGGATGGGTTCTTGGAAGTCCTCAGTGTTTCAGATTAATGGTCTCTCTCTCTAACTATTGTGGAAAACAAAACATGGAACTCAATGGGAGTTCATAAAATAGAAATGCAAAATGGTGACCAAAAGCAAATCTAGTGTGATCCAATGCAATGAAGGTGACTAATGAATGGGAAAAACCCTCCTATTTATAACAAAATATTGGGGTGTTCTAGAACCTGGTGCATGAATAAAATATTATTAAACATCTTCTAGAATCATCCTTTGGGAATATTTTATTATATTTGTTGGAGGGAAAAGGGTTTTTGACTTGGGTCAATTCCTTTATTTATGAATAACAAATAAATAAATGATTTATTTATTATTTAAGGGAAATGAGGGGAATATAATTAAATAAATAATGGTTTATTTAATTATTTAAAAATGACTTAGTCAAATTTAACTAGGAATAGTATTTAAATAATGATTTAAATAACTTATTCTTAGGAAATTATTAAATAAATAATGATTTATTTAATTAATTACCTTGCTTTGGGTTAAATATGACCAAGAAGTATAAACAAATGTGGTGAAAGTGATTTTATTTGGGGTAAAATTGGTCTTACATGGTGTACTTGGGTTCATCTAATGATAATGGGTTAGATGACCAAAAAATGGTGTAATAGATTTCCCCCCAACGTACGAGTGTTAGGAGAAAATCGTATGACCGAAGTACGTTGTAAGAACTCAATCACTAGGTGGTAAAATGGAAGTGAGAGAGAGGACTGTATGGTAATCTAAAGTGTATGAAGGACTAGACCCTGAGGAGACGAGACTTACAGGTGCAACAAGTCTCAACTGTATGAGGTGGTACTAATGCGAGAGGTGGCGGGGGAGGCATACCTATGCCCGCCGAAACAATAGTACAAAAGAAAAAAGCACCCAGAAAACCACGGAACGCAATATGGACAGAGGTGCTGGCCATGACATGAGCCAAAAACGATAGAATAATGACTCCCATATACATGCTATGCCCGGAATAATCATCAGGACTTATACAATAATAATGTAATACAGGAGATAAAAATAGACCCAGATGCCCCCCACATGCGGGGAAGGGCTCACAAAATCTAACAGATACAAGGAAGTTGAAAATGTGCTGCGAGCGACGGAGGCCGAGATCGTCAAATGGAGCTGCATCAAGGATTGAAGTGACGAAGTCATCCGGGCATGTGGGGGGGTACCTGGAAGGCCACCCCCTCATGAGGGTTGGGACATCTCACACACACCCGGGAATCAGGAAGGATTGCGGCAGCATCCTGAATCATCGAGCGTAGAAATCACGATTAGGTTGAAGAAAGAGCACGAACTAAGAGCGATTGCCCCTTGGACCTGGCTGCCGGAGAAGATAAGCTGATGTCGACATAAGGAGGTCTAGAGCAACGATCATATAGGTAGTGATGATGATGATGGAAGGGGGAATACGAAGGAGTGGATGGGTGACTTCCCTTGTTAGAGCATAGGGGGTATGAATGTTGTGGGTGGCAGCTGTCGTAATGGTAAGAAGGGCGAAAACATAGTGTAAGGATGTGGAGGGAAAGGACACATACTGTATGGCAGGGGGTGGGCTCTATGCATATGCTATAGACAAGGGCGACTCAAGGGTGTTGCCGTGAATGAAAGGTCCAATGGGGACCGGTGAAAGCATGAGTACAATGGGGTAACTCATGATGAAAATCATCACAGTCAAGGACAAGTAAGGAGGCAAAGTGGTGACCCCATTACAAGTGTTATAAGTGAAGAAATTCGGTTTTGAAGAGAATGGGGGGACCCTTCATAGAAAAAATGTGTCCTGGTGAAGTATCAAAAGATGAAAAACTAACAGATACCCATTGTAGTGTTCGGTGAGAGCTTTCCAACGGTGCGAACGGTTTTTCGAACGGAGCTACGGTTGGGTCGCAGCTGGCGAAAGAAAAATCAGGGGTTTTCTTCTAATAAGGCACTTTCCCTCCAAAAATCATTCATTTGCTTGTGTAGCTATGGTGAATGTGGAGAGGAGAGAAGGCCCTAAATCTTGCGGCAATCATAGCAGAAAAACCGACCGTTGGAATCGTGATCCGTCAGTTGCAGGTAAGAGGCCTAAGCCTACTCTTTGTTTTTTATGGATTCAAAGTGCATATTAGGGCTTAAATTTTTAGTAACTGGACCTACTTTACCCTCACATCCGGGTCACACTTTTTGGGGAAAAAACTGCGACTTGGGACACAGGTTTTGGCCTAAAAGGTGCGACTTGGCCCAGGATTTGCCTAAAAAGTGTGACCTGTGAGGGGGAGGGGATTTCAGTGTTGTTTTAGGCTGAGTTTTGAGATTTGAGGTGAACTAATCCAGTAATGATGATCTGTAGACTGACAAAGATATTGGTTTTTTGCAGATATGGCAGATATACTGGTCAAATGGAGAGAAAGAGATCTGGGTGCATTGCGAACAGAGATTGAAGCGGATTCGGGTGTCCGTCGTGCACTGGCTAGGTTTGGGGTGCTGACATTTTTGGAGAACCCGTTAATGAGGGCTAGTGAGCCCTTGTTGGCCCCGATTGTCAGTTATTGGGATCTAGATCATGAGAGTTTCATAGTGTAAGGGCACGAGATCGAGCTGACGGTCCAGGACTTATATTTCTTGACTGGTCTTCCTCCATTAGGGATGGTGGGGAACACGCAGCCAGTGTTACCTCGGGTGCGTAACATTATGGAGTTTTTCGATCGACATTGTTGACCGAGTGTCCGGGTCAAGGGGAATCGGATATCGATTGGGGATCTAAAGAAGTTGGAGACCTGAGCAGTGGCCGCAGCGGTGTTACGAGTCTTGGGTAGTCAGGCTCTCCATCACATCACTGGAGGATAGATGATGATTGTAGAGAGTGTGTTGGGTGGGACCTACTACAGGTGGGCCCAGATGATGTTGGTGGCGCTGAAACGCCAGTTTTCGCTATGTAAGCGGAAGGTGAATCATGATTGTGCGTATGGGATGGTGTTGTGCTCCTTCTTCTTTGAGAAGATCCTGACCTTACGACCTCGGATACAGTTGCCGGATGGGGGCCCGAGAGAGCCCCAGATGCGGAGGTGGGGACGGCTACTGAGTAGAGGAGGAGGAGGGGCGGTCGGAAGGGTGTTTCGACCAGAGTTTTTTGCGCATTGGGATCATATGCCGTTATACATAGATGACTATCCCTATAGTGGGATGAGTTACTGGGGAGATCAGGATTTGCCACTACCACCTGGGCGAGTATGGGGCTCCGATGGTAAGTGACAAGCAACTAGTCTGTTATGTTCTGTTTTATAGTTAGTGACTAGCATACATGGTGCTAATCGTTGTATTGTTTTGGATGCAGATATCGGTCCAATAAAACCGGCTGGATATATGGGGCGTCCTGCAGCAGCGGGAGCTACGGGTGCTAGTGGATTGGGCACAGGATAGAATGAAGAGATGGCTGCATTGGTGGAGGATATCCATCGTAGATGTGAGGGATGGTTGACCGGCGTGTCGGAGCGTGGGTGGCTGGATTTAGATGACCGATACATAGAGCTGTGTATTGGACTCCCCTCGAAGTGGCGAGGGATCATGCGACGCATGGCGATGGCCGGTCAGACGGTTCGTGATCTATGAGCTGCAGGAGCAGAGCCATTGGCTCAGGATCCTCCAGAGCGTGATTAGACGTGGGGCAAGTGGTGCCCCCTAGTATCTATGTAGGGGCAAGTGGTGCCCCCCATTTTGTAGTAGTGGTTTTTGTAACATGCTATGGGCATGGCATATGTTTCAAAGTGTATGGACTTTAAAACACATGTTATCTATATATGAGTTTTATGTGCTTTTGGTGTATGCTATTGTGTTGTGTGTGATAAATGCCAATCTAGGACATGATTTGCGATTTGATCTACATAGTGATTGTGACGTCTAGGGATGTGGTTAAATGAAATGAATCTAAATGCATGAATTAAAAGTTTCACCCGTAAATATTGTCTGAACAGGGTAGGATGATGTACACGGTAGACACCATTAAGTTGTAGGACAATAAGCAGGGAATCTAGATAAACGTGCAAATGGAGGATGCGATGAGACAGAGCGTCAGCTAAGAGACCACGAACGGCATCGTACTCGGCCTGATTATTGGTGGCAGTACCAATGCAGACCCCATGTGCAAGAACAAGGGAATGCATGGGGGTAAAAAAGGCCCAGGTGGCTGAAGCGATGTGGTGGGAATAGCGACTGGTGCCATCAGCATAACCAATGTAATGCGTGGATGATGGAGTTGATCGAATAGCAACACGAGACAGGAGAGGGGAGGAGAATCGAGGACTCGTGTTGTGAAGTAAAGTGGAGATATGGATGGGAACACCGGGATTGGGGGGAGATAGGGAGTGAAGGGGAAAACCACAGGAGGCTGCAAAGCGGCCTAAATCATCAGTCCGAGAAGAGAGGCGTAGGAACGGGGCATCAGGGGGAATGACGGAAGAGCATGTAATGAGATGGTCAAAGTGTGAGGAGTCCAAGAATGGCGCGGAAGGGGGATGGGGTGAAACAGGTGGAATGGATATGGAGGAGAGGTATTACGAAGGTTAGGTGGATGATGATGGGTACAAGAGAGGAGCAGCAGATTCGGACATCTCAACCTCAGGGGGAGGGATGTCAATGGTGGCCAGATGGTCCTTGAGTAAACTCGATGCATACTGAGCGAGGATGGGTGAGGCGAATTGATTCTGTTCCACTTCATACTCACGAATGACCTCTAAAGAGGCACGGTAATGCATGAGGTGAGGACAATGAAGAGAATAATGGCCATGGACACCACATAAAGCACAGGGTTTGTTGGTGCGAAGGGCCTTTGGGTTCTTGGTGATGGGGGCGGGGGGAACCGAGGTTTCCGGGGCCGATGAATCAGGAAATGTGACTTTGACCATGGGTTGTATACGGGGCAACTCAGGACATATATGGGTGGCGTGACTGATAGCATCACATAAAGCGCAAGGTTTGTTGGGTGGAGGAGGAGTAGGATCGAGAGTGGTGGCTTTATCTTTTGATGCCCCCCTATGAGTTTTTCTTTTCTTACTTGTAGCAGCCTCAACATGAGGAGGGTCGTGTGACGGTGCTAGAGGTACCATAGCAGTGTGAGGAGCAATGGGAATTGGTCGAACTGGTGTCACAGCAATGTATGGTTTAGGATGGCCGGGAGGGGTCTCGGTGGGAGGAGTAAGATACCATACAGGTATTCCCAATGTTAAATTAGGGAGGGACAGGGTGGCCATGATGGGAACCGAATAGAATCCAGGAGGGGGACCAAGGAAAGGTATTTGACCGGTAGAGAAATGACTAGGGGGAACGGCTCCGAAATGAGGGAGGATGGAGGGAATTGATTCGGGAGTGTAAGGAGGCTCCGGAGTGTGAGGGAGAGGGGAAGGGCTCGGGGGAAGGGGTTGAGTCAACTGAGGCGAAGGGCTAGGAGCAGGGTGCGGCGGATGAGATGGAGGTTGCTGACTAGCCAAGGCAGGGTGTGGGAGGGCAACTAGGGAGGATTGAATCATGCAAACATTCGCCGACCTAGGATTAGAGATAGGAGGAGGGGGAGGACCGGGGAAGGTGCCAAGCAAAGAGGAGTATTTATAAACGCCAGGGGAGACGCTGGTCAAAGAATCAATAGTTTGCTTATTGGTGATAGTGGAGATGGTGGACTCAGGTGAGGTCTGGGATTTAGATTCATGATACGACAACTGGTCAATGGTGACGATCTTGCCATTATGGGGGAAAAACATTTTGCAGTGGACTGCGGATGGGATGGCAGACATGGCATAGGTGTAGCTACGCCCCAAAAGGATATTGTAGTCAAGAGGGGCGTCGATAACTTCAACGTCGACATAGATAGTCTTACCAGCGAGGGTGATAGGGCAGTTACGAAAAATACCAATGGGTTGGGAGGCATGGCCATCCCACGCACGGAGGGTGATGGTGGAAGGGGCCAGCTCAGGGGATCCGAGTTGTTTCCAAACCGAAGCGGACATTACACAGGTAGATGCCCCCTCATCAATGATACAGTGAGCAACATTGGCGTTGCGGATTTTGACAGGGATTTGGAAAGCAACTAAAGGAGAAAGAGTGGGGTGGTCTGACTGACGGACATCAAAAACAATTAACAGGTCATCAGTAGGATCTACAGCACCCACGGCAGATAGTAGAGCTTTCTTTTGAGAAGGACATGACTGGAGGAGTTCCAGCGTTGAAATGGCAGTCGGAGATTGTGCCAGATCATCCAGTATGCTGTAGGAATGGGTATCCTGACCAGAGGTAGCATTTCGGCGTAAGGGACCCTTAATAATTTTGGTGTGAACCTCAACTTTGGGGGGAGGGATTTGTAAGGGACCCTTGGGTGTCGATAGATGCTCCATAAAACTTGATGATGGGGACTTGGCGACGGGAGGTGGGGAATATTGACGAGATCGGGTTTGGAGGTTAAGGTCGTCAGAGAGAGGGGGGTCAGAGGCCATCATGAGAATTTGATAATTAGAGGTGCCAGAAGGGGAATGTTGAGTTGTGCTAGGGGCACGAGGTGATTGAGTAGTTACGAATCCTTGTTGAGGGAAAGGATCGGTGAATACGGCAGGTTGGACAGGGGTTGGGTGGGGAGAGGTGGTCGGGGAGGGATGTTGACCTCGCACGGTGGGTTAGGATTCCCACATTTGTCACATCTAAGGTAATAGGGGACAATTGTGAGTGTAATGACCATAAACATCGCAACATGAGCAGGGCTTATTGGTGTGAAGCGGTCGGTCGAACTTGGGTTGAGAGCCTTGAGGCTGGTTGGCGGTGTTAGGGTCCAGACTGGGAGAAGTGGGTCCACGATTTCTAGGGGTGGATGGATTGCCTCGCCTCCATCGAGAAGGAGGCGCCCCTTGTTGCGCAAATACGTGCCTGGTGGAGGGTAGTAAATGCGACGGGGAAGGAGGGAAGGGAGTGGGAAATCTGAAAGTAGGAGGAGCAGGGACACCACGCTGAGGATAGGGATAAGGGTGAGAAGGGGCCATAGTGAGGTACAGAGGCAGGTGGACAAAGGGAGGAGGCATGCCATACCCAGGGTACATGTTGCCGGGAGGGGGAAAGGCGCTAGAAGTTCTGGCCCCCCCGGGGGACAAACCATAAGGAGTAAGAGGCTGGGCAGTGGTATGGGACAGAGCTCCGACGATACCATCAGCGGAATGAGAGGTTCCTGAGGCGTTAGGACCACCGGGTTTGGGGAGGTCAGGAAGGACGGTATACACATAACCGGATTGAGCATAAATGAGATCATACTTCAAAGCTATTTGAAGGGCGGCTTCTTCGGTTTGCGGAAAATGGGATGCGACATCTTTTCCAATGGGTGGTAGGAGGGTGCGAAGGAACCAATCCATGTACACGCGATCTTCAAAGGGGGGAGCACGGCATAAGCTTCATCGTCGTCACCACTCTTGAACATGAGCGGAGAGACGGGTTGAAGAGGATTGCTGAAAGGAGGTCAACAGTTCGGTGCTAGTGTCGTAGCGGAGATGGAGCTAGAAATAAGACAAAAAGGCTTGGGCAATGGTGGCAAAAGTGGTATGGGAAGAAGTGGCTTCGTCAACATACCATTTAGATGCGTCGCCGGTAAGGGTGCGTTGGAATAAATGAAGACGGATGGAGTCATCGGTGATGGAATTAGAGGAGCACCACATGTGGAAAGATCGGATATGATTGGAGGGATCTTCACTAGAAAGGCCCTCGAACTTGGGAATGTCGGAGGGGAGCTTGGTTGGCATAGCAGGTCAATTGACATCGTGGCAGATAGGGCCGTTGATAAGCTGATTGAAGTCGGGGAGACTAAGGCCGGCCATATACGGTAATAATGGGGCAGTCGAGGTAGGTCCCGTAGTGGTTCCACTGGAGGTGGACCCGGCAGAAGAACTGGGGTTAGGGCTAGGTCCAAAACTAGACATGGTGAAGGTGAAAGGGGAAGAACCAGAAGGATGGGGAGAACCTGAACAATCAGAGGGCGAGTCGGAGGGTAGACTCAGGGGAGGACTTACTCAATGACGACGGGCGGGAGGAAGTCGACCAACCAGAAACTGAGGGTGAAGGCCAAGAAGTTGTCGGGAGAAACGCCTTGGAGGCCCAATGATGACGGGAAGAAGAATGACCAACAAGGGCAGCAAGGTGCAAAATCGAGATGCGACAAGGGCAAGGAGGTGCAATGTCGATTAATTTTAGAGTATTTTCCAGGCGGTGTTAACCAGGCTCTTCTTCACTTAGGGTCAGTGTGTGGCGTGCGTTAATTTTAATTAATTCAACCCTGACGTTTTGAGAGTAAAAGAAAAAGTTTGCTGCGTAATGGAAAAGAAATCTGCAGTAAATAAAACTGAAAGAATAGAAAATTAACAAATAAAGAAGTAGCAAACGAACCCAAGAAGGGGGGTCTTCTCAAAACTAGTCTAAAAGGGGCAGAGCACGCGGACAAGAGTCCAATAGATCAAAGGTCCGGAGTGACTGGGATCTAATGGAGAAATCGGCTGGAAAGTGGTGCAGAAAGAAGCAAAGAGGCACAGGCAAGGTGGCTACTAAAAAATAGGAGATCAGCTAAAAAAGAGGGGGGTCAAAGAGGTGACCCTAAAGAAAAACCCAAACAAAGCAAAAGGCAGTGTATAGAAAGGGAAGAAAAGTTGACCTATGAGGATCTGAACAGGAGGTATCAGATCTGAAATAAGGCTGAAACTTCTAGAAATTCAGACGTCTGAAAACAGCAGCAAACTCTCCCACAAAAAGTGGAGGGAACTAAAGCCCTAAGGGGCAAGAGTCCCACTTAGGTGAGTGAAATAGATTAGCAACAGGTCTGAACAGGTAGAGACAGAGGCTGGAAGACCCTGACAGAAGCCTCAGCGAAACCTAGAAAAAGTGCTGGCCGAATGCAGAAAAAGTTGCAGGGCACAGGTTTGGGCCTGTTTTCAGGCCAGGTCGCAGATTTAAGGCAGAAAAGTGCGACCTCAAGGCCAGGGCACACTTTTTGGGAAGATAAGTGCGACCTGTAGATTCAGGGCTGGTTGCGGCAGATTTCAGAAAATTGTGTCGTCTTAGCTGCGGCTGATGTCGGTCACCTGTGCAATGAGGCCAGAAACACACGAAAGTGAGAAATTTGAATGTTTTAAGGGTTTTGGAGGAAAAAACTAGCATAAAAATAGGAAAAACAGAAAATTGAAGAGAAACCCTAGGGTCTAAAACAACTGGATATGCAGGAGAATAGAAAACGACAGTGGCCGCAAAAGAAAACCCGTGTGGAGTCGCCAATTGTTAACATGAATTTTTTGTCGTAAAAACTCACTTTAGCTACGCATATCAAGTAGCCCTAACATAAGTGATGGCTGCATAATATCTTAAAATCTGTAATATGCTGCACACATCTAAATCTATATATGGAAGATATTAAGCAGGTAAAGTAAAGTACAAGCACCAATGGACAAGACAGGAACACATATATTTAAAAGAATCTTTTTATTATATCAAATAATGGGGCACCTGAGAGGAAAACAAGAAAGGTGTTTTCAGTTTCTCCTCAGTGGGCTGGGTTCTTGGAAGTCCTCAGTGTTTCAGATTAATGGTCTCTCTCTCTAACTATTGTGGAAAACAAAACATGGAACTCAATGGGAGTTCATAAAATAGAAATGCAAAATGGTGACCAAAAGCAGATCTAGTGTTATCCAATGCAATGAAGGTGACTAATGAATGGGAAAAACCCTCCTATTTATAACAAAATATTGGGGTGTTCTAGAACCTGGTGCATGAATAAAATATTATTAAACATCTTCTAGAATCACCCTTTGGGAATATTTTATTATATTTGTTGGAGGGAAAAGGGTTTTTGACTTGGGTCAATTCCTTTATTTATGAATAAAAAATAAATAAATGATTTACTTATTATTTAAGGGAAATGAGGGGAATATAATTAAATAAATAATGGTTTATTTAATTATTTAAAAATGGCTTAGTCAAATTTAACTAGGAATGGTATTTAAATAGTGATTTAAATAACTTATTCTTAGGAAATTATTAAATAAATAATGATTTATTTAATTAATTACCTTGCTTTGGGTTAAATATGACCAAGAAGTGTAAACAAATGTGGTGAAAGTGATTTTATTTGGGGTAAAATTGGTCTTACATGGTGTACTTGGGTTCATCTAATGATAATGGGTTAGATGACCAAAAAATGGTGTAACACAAAGGAAACTTAAAAATTGTCTCACCTTACACAGTGTCACCATGGCGATTCTTAACTGATCTTGCTTTATACTTGTGTCGACTCTTGCCCAAGTATCTTCGCCATTTCCATGTACCTTTTGGAAACCAATAATAAGCATTCGTGGAACCCATGCCTTCTTTTCCAAGCCACTTTGTCACTTTCTCTTTGACCTTTGCACCCTCTTGCATCGGCATCTTATTTCCAACACTGCTCAATAATGATGTTGACTATTGCAAATGTTTTACATCTTGTTCACCTCCTTTCAATGGCAACCTATTAGAATCCTGAAACATATCATTACAAGCATAAGCATCTCTTTGAAAATTTTGATTCAAAACATATTTTTGTTTGATCATCAACAATGTCAAACTTTGACTGAAATTCATTGTCCTCTCCATTTCTCCTGCATGTATAAGAGAAAAACTTATCTTTTTCTCATGCGCTCTAACTATGTACTCAATATGATATTTAAACAAGTGATACTTATTCTGATCGCAGTGAAATAATACTTTCATATCATACAGATAAGGACTTCCCCATACAATACCTTATACCTCAAGCAGCACCACATCCAATTCAACTTCATTAAGAAAGTTTGAATTGATGGTAAATCTTAGTATGCACTTCCTTGTAACCTGCAAGTTTTAATTCTTGCATATCCAACCAAAAGGATATGGTATTTGATGTCTAATAGTGTCAAAGCCTAGATTCTAAACCAAGTCTTCAGAAATCAAGTTAGCTTGTGATCCACTATCAAAAAGTGTATTAATATTGGTATGTTTAGAGACAACTATAATATGGAAATTTCTATTCTCGTATCTTCATCATGAGTAACATTTGAAATTTTTGAAGAACTAGTGCTTGCAATATGTTTAACTTTCAAACCCATGGTTGTAATCTTTGTCTTATCTCCTAAATCTGACCCTATTTCATGTTCAACTATAGCAACAATTTTCCCCTTTTCTTTAGCATTCAATTTGTTTGGCTTCAACTATGGATGAAGTTGCCAACAATGGTCTTCATCATGACTTTCAATTTACTCCATTTGGACCTCAACTGATCCAGGCATGGCCTTCCTTCCTGGTGGCCGTAGGCTTTAAAATTATTCAGAGTGACAAAAACACATGTAGAATTGCACCTCTTCATCCTCAACCTATTCCAATGTGTTCAAAGCATGCCAATATTCCAAGAATGACTCTTCTTGAGCCAAAATTGGGCGAAAATTTATGAAGATATGGTCTGTTAAAATTTTTTTCCTAGAATCTTCCTCCAAATCTCGAGAATGCTCCAGATAAATCCGACAAATATGGAGGTCGTTCCGAATTTAGAAGAATTGCCAAAAATTCCGCCATCTTTAATTGAGGATTAATTAATGCTAAAATTATATTAATGTCGATAAGACACAACTAACTAACAAATTCATTGTTTTAGAGTTTCAATGCCATTGGTTATGTGGAGCGCTCACGTGAGGAGGAGGGCTCCCCCCTCCCTTCTACCATTGGAGTCCACATATGGATTCAGATAAGTTTTGGGAGCGGAGACTTGACAAGTCCCACCCCATGGTCTATTGGTAAAGCTGTGGAAATAGGAGGGGGAGGTCAGGGGTTCGATCAACCCTCTGCCCATATTATATATATGTTTTTTCCAACGTATTAAATATGCACCGTATTAAACTTTGCATATATTATTTACCATAATCTTAGGACTTGTCCATATGATTTGAATATGCACTCCAAATGTTTAAAACCTTGGTTATGAAATATATTCAGACTTGGTCTTCGAACTTGGGCTTCATCCTTTAATAAATACATATATGGCATTAAAACTTTGCAATATGTGTTATATTAAATCAATGCCACCATAGTGTTAATCAATCCTCCACCATAAAATTTGACCTCAGAACTTAGTTTTAATAATCATGCCACCATATGAAATTGAAATTTAACCATAGCACAAAATGAAATTCGAACCTGACCTTGGAGAGGGGGTCCACTAGAGGGTACACATGGTAGTCCCTAGTTGCGCTATCCTCCCACATAAAAAAAAAATTGAATTCAACATTAGGAGAGAAATTCTAAAAAAAATGCACCTTAAAAGTTCACTGGAGAATCTAGTTGTGACACTTGTCATAGTGCCACTGGGCATAAACTGAAGAATATTCCCTGCATGATGAATGGGCTGCCATGTCATCAACTTGTCACTGTTCTGCATTTTTTTTTTTAAATTCACTGTTCTGAACAGTGATCAGCAGGCTAGAACTTCTTCATCTGAACTCAATTTTTGATGAAACAAGTTGTGTTGGATTCATGAAGACGGGACAGTTGACGTCGTTTAGTTTTCCAATCAATTTTGAGTATTTTCATTTTTGAGCTAAAATATTGAGCCTCTGATTAGTTCTAGGGACATATTTACTAAGAATCATGAATATGTAGAGATACGGGAAAAAAAAATCTTATATGGAACAAGGTTGATCCTCTCTAGGATCTCAAATCACCTAGAATATTGGGCTTCCATCTTGGCACAACTTCCCAACTTTAACAAACTTTAATATTCGTTTACTTCTAAGAATACATGTTCCTTAACCTTAAATTCGCTATTTTTTCTATTCCTATCTTGATAACGTTTCTACCTATCCCAGTCAACTTTCAAATTTTGTTTGATATTAAACATATAATCTTCCATGTCATTAATCAATTTAGGACCCACCATAATTCTTTCCACTAGGTTACTCCAACTCAAGGGAGTATTGAATTTTATGCCATACAAAGCCTCAAATGGGATCATTTTTAATAATGCCTAGTACCTGTTATTATATGTAAATTCCTTGAAATGGAGGTAGTCCTCCAACCTGGATGGTTTATCCATCACATAAATCCATAACATATATTAACTTTATTACTTTTCACACTTACTGTTTCCATCTGACTAGTGATGATATCGTGTGCTGAATTTTAATTTGGTACCATTTTTTGTTGTTGTGACAAATATCTTCCAAAAATTTTCTTACATCCTGAACTTTGGATACTCCTCATGATATTATGATCTGTCATCTCAAATTTTTCATGGTAACTTTTTGATTGGTTGATATTTTTTCTAAGTCTTAAATTCTTCTTGTGAGATTCTAACATTAGATTTCACTTGCTTACACATGCTTACCTTTTGATTCATTCACAAGCTCAAATAATCCTAGAAATCTTAGAATTCCATGAATACCTTTGAACATATGCATTGTACAATCTTGGAGGACAAAGCATATGTAGTCATTGGCATCAGTGATTCTATAGCATATAGTGGAAAACATTTTGCAACCTATCAAACATTATGTAGTCTCTAATGACAGTGATTGTGCATCTGACAAGAACAGTGACTATGAAATCCAGGCGGACAAGGAATGTGCAATTCGATTTGAAAATCGCCCTCACTCTAAGTTGTAAGTTTACCATAATCCGAGTGAGTTTTCTCAATCTTCACGTTTGCACGCTTTTTATTTCGTAAGTTTCTCTTTCACTTTTATAACTATCATTTTTCTTTCTTCACTTTTTAAAGTGTCCCTTTTTCATTCTTTAGCTTTCACTTATGTATCTTCCACTTTATTTATCTTTTGCAAGTGTCATTTTCACTAATTCTTACTATCACAAGTGTTTCTTTTGATTATTTTCACTCCTGCATGTGTTTCACTTTATCACACCATTAAAGTTATATCTAGTTCACTCTCTTACATTAGGGTATCATATACTTCATAATAATATGTGCTAGACACTCTTCCATAGCTTAGTTCACTTTCTGGTTGCAGTAAACGCTCGTGTCATAACTTGTATTTAAATGTCACAAAGGTACATTTCAACTATCACACTTAGAAATAAGTGTCGTTTTTTTTCATTTCAAAGTATGCATTTGGATTTTGAGTAAAATTCATTTTTTTGAATATTTTTTATGGTATACATGTGTTTAATCTAGTTTTGAAACTTGTTTATATCATATTTTCTCCAGTGTTCCATTGATCCAACACTTAACGAATTTTGGAGTTCATCCATGTCCTCACATATTGCACAACGCATGAGAATACTTAATCTTCAAGAAAATATATGAGTATTTTTCACACCCCTAGGTCTTAGTGATGAAGTACTTACTTCTTAGACTCATGCACTCTCCTAATCTTATAGAAAATGTCCTCCACCTACACGTTCAACAACCTTGGAATCTACACCATAATTATTGTTTCTTATTCATTCCAACTACATAGTTCATGGTTCTTCCTACCATATATTTCAAATTTCATAGTTCTATTGGAAAATTGGGATATGGTTGTGTCATTATTATTCCCAAAAATTTAGTCTGCTAAGCTTCCTCTTCAACTATTGCACATTGTGCAGTTACAGTGTCCTAACATGCCTCCTTGTATCCCTAACTTGTTCAACTACGCAATCCCTTCATCTATTGGGTCTATGAATGAAAATTCCATAGTCTTAGTGGCAATTAGGTCACCTCTAAGTCACTGCAACCCTCAACTATGCAATCCTTAGATTCTTCCATCAATCACTTTGCATTGCGCAGTTATAATGGCTAGTCCTATCCCTCTTGCTAATTGAACCCCCTCACTACATAATACATTGTCCCATCTTGCCTCCTACTACACATTGCATAGTTCAAGTGGATATTGAGGTCATACATCATCCCCTATGATGCTCAACTTCAACAAATTTTCCTCCTCTTCCTTTGGGATTTAGCACTGCGCATCCTCAATTAGTAATCTCATCATATTGTCTCCAAGAGTTACCCATTGCACAAAACCTTGATAATCCTTCCCTAATTGCACATTATGTATTTCTAGAGGAGAGTGTGGTAATCACTATGTACCTATAGCCCTCAACTGCACAATTATTGTCTTATTTCTCTCAAAATCCTTGCATGTTGCCTCAATATACTCAACACATTTGATAAGCAAGAAAAGGTAGAGTAAGTGGTTTCTGGAGGGTGATCCTCAAGGGAGTTCATGAAGGAGAGGCTAAAAGATAACACTTGCGAAGTAGGAGAAGAAGAAAGAACCACCATGAAGGACATCAAGAAATATTGGACGAATACAATGACATGGAAACTCATCTTAACTTAGAAGGTTTTGACACGCATATAGACCATTTTGACGGTGAATACGAAGAGCATTCAAATACACATCATGAATAATTCAAAGTGATATAACCAAGGAGAATATCTTCATCACAATGAATTTCAATGTCATGATTCCCAAGTCATGGCTTATCGAAGTGTCACCATAAGAGTTTTATGTATCATTTTATTTTCCACATAATTTGCCGAATGTAATTATGCAATTTCAAACAATGATGAAAATGCAAATGTGTGGAAGCCCGATGGTCACACATGGAATATGAAAAGTCAAAAGAGAGTTCTAGACTCATGTATAAGCTCAAAGGTCACATAATAATTATAAAAGTAACATAGGAGATGAATTGTCATGAGGGAGGTAAAGAGTCACAAGGGAGGTGGAGAGTCACCTCATTTAATATATGTAAACCCTCATTGATCATGAAAGTTGACTTTTGGACTTTTCATCTTGGATTATGTAGCTTAGAATATGAGAGAATATCTTTATTTGGAAGAGTAAGTTGCAACTTAATGTTCCATTATTGGGTGTAGAGTGGCAAAATTGTAATTGGATATCTTACTACTTTCACTTAATATATGAATCTCTTTGAGCCAATGCATTTTCATGCATATGTCGTGACTGATTAAGAGACTATTCTTTCATTGTTTGTGGCATATGTTATGTTAACAGATACTAATGAAAACGAACTATTTAGTTGCATTTGGTATGGATATTATTGAATGTGAATTTTTACTTACTTTTATTATTGTTGTTATCCTGTGAACTACTTTGGAGGTTAGCTCATGATTCCTTCCATGCTCTTATGTGTCTCTTTTAGGATAGTACTATTAATTTTCTTGTAGAGACGCACTCTCTCTTTTCCCTTTTGTGAAAAAACCTCATATAAATTGCAATTGTATCCCATAGAGGGTCAACTTACTTGATTCAAAGTTTTTTTGTATAACTTCCTATATTGATAATTATAGCCAAGGAAAAATCCTAAGAATAATGGCGAAGGACCTTATTTCTAGGTTGGGGCTCCTACTATAAATAGGGTAAGGTCTAATTTGGACTTCATATCGGAGAGAGAGCCCAAAAAACATAGATATAGTTCTTCTTCTCCTCCTTCATCCTTCCCTAGCTTATATCTTGGTGAGATCAAACTTTCTTGAGTGAGTGTGTAAATGTGGTTGAGTTCCTTCTTATTTATAACCTTGTGAGGGGCACAAATTGCTCTCTTTAGGTCGACTAGAAGTTTCCTTAGGCCAACTTGAACTTTGGTCCATGGCAAGGTCTTGGAGGGTCTTTTGACTTGATTATGACTCAATAATGTTTTTCTTTACAATATGTAACATGCCCAAATGGTTCATTCGTATATGAAAGTCAATGAATTTATAACAAAATTAGAAGCACTTAATGGGTGCTTTTACCTATAAATTATTTCTCTAGAGCATGAAACCCATGCCTCAAGACTTACAATAATAAATTTATTTCTCTCTTTTCATTAAATACATAAAATAATGATTAGGTCTTTCATTATGAAGACCTAAACTAGTTACATATTTCAATGCTGCCTCTTAACTAGGGAGGTATTCTTAATCCATACAAGGTACTTGGAGATTCTCAATCTAAAAATTTCTCATAAGAAGATTCAAATTGGTAACCCATCTATATAGCATAATATCTAGAATTGTCACATAGTAAGGACTTAACTAACAAATATATCCCTCCACAAGATCAGAGCACAATGCTGGCGAGATCAATGATTTATAGAAACCTTTATCATTATCTCTCGAAGAGCATACCACATTCGGGTGTTCATAGGGTATGTCCTTCTAGGACTATTCTTATCTTGGATTCCCATTCCTTAAAGAATATCGGTCATCTATGACTACTCTTACCTTGGATGCCCTACCACATCCTCAAAGACTATGAGATGTTAAATTCTTATCCAATTCTCCATTCTTTATTTCCAATTGAAGACAATAATGATGTGTCTATCTATCCCTCTCAACTAGGGAGGACATACCCATTCCTATCGGTGACTTGTCGAGGCTACCACTTAACTAGGGACTTGTTTCACGAAACAACCTTTTATGCATCAATGGAAATAATGGGACATTCAGTTCCTTGTGGCGCTCCTCCATTCGATGTTGTAAATTTATATTTAATATCATGGATACTTAATCTTTGTAGGGCATCAACCATCCATCACTTTCCCGAAGTTAATTATTTCATCCTTCCCTTTATCTGAAAGTTCTTTTCTAGTCCAAATTTGGCTTTCCTTCATAAAACTACCTCTCCTACATCATGTTTTCTTTATGATCCTCCATCCCACCACATGAGTCTTAGTGGTAGACGACATCCACAACTCTTTTTCCAATAGCCCTGGATTAACCCATCGAGATGTTATTTCAAAACTGAAAATTAATATTAAATAAAATTGAATATTAATTAATATAAATCTATAATAATAATAATAATAATAATAATAATAATAATATATTTTTATTGTAATAATATTAGTTTTATTTATATATATTTATTAATAGCAGATACAAATGAATATTTCACTATATCAACCACATTAATATTTTTAAATATTAATGTGATTGTGATAGTTAAATAAGTTACTTTCAAATATATTTTATTTTTAAAGTACATACATTTGTGATCTTGAATTCACTTTGAATGAAGCGACTTTGTTTAAAATAAAAAAATTGCGACACAATTTTTTTTTATGGTGAGGCCAGATTAAATGGAAAATGTTTTTTTTGTTCTTTAACTAGTAAGAAATGGTTTCAAGAACCTTGATTTCTTCTTGGATGGACTAGGTTTACACAACCATGATATTAAGTAGGTTTACACAGCGATGATATTAAGTGATTAAACATATTTTCCTACAATATTTAAATGTAATTTTACAGGGTCAAATGTCTTCGGCCAAACTTTGAATATAAATTACTAAAAATATAAGGTAAAAGACATAAAAAAAAATCATAAATAATTTAAGACTTAGGAATAATAAAATAATAACATAATTTATAAATTTAATTTAAATATTATAAAAACGAAATTATTTCCTTTAGCTTCTGCACAATGTTGGATTATTAAGAGTTTGGTAATAATATTTAGAAAGTGGATCTATTTTATAAATTTAATTTAAATATTAAAAAAATATTTTGTAAATAAAAGAAAATTATTTGGAGTGAAAGATGACTTAATTGATTAGAATTCTTTCATGATCAATAGCTAGGTAAAAGGGTTATTTGAAATTATATGAAAAATTAATGTTGACAAGAAATAAAATATTTATTCATATAAATAATTTGATATTCAATTTTTTTGGCCAAAAATGTTAAAGTGATTGAAAAAAGAAAAGAAAAACAAAAATCTCAATATTTTGCAATTTATCATAAAAACAAAATTTTCTTAATAAAATACTTTTACTTATGAATAATAACAAAAAAAAAAGTCTTTACATAATAAATGCTTTGTTTTCAAAAGTATAACTATTTTCATACTCAACATAAAATTGACACAACATATTTATAATAAAAAATGATAGATATCCATGTATTGATCCTGCATTCAATAACACCTTTAAAAATTTAATCCATTTCGGTACATAATACATTAAAAATAAAATAATTGTAAATTTACACTAAAAATAATAAAATATTTGATTAAATATAACGTATGAAATTAAAATAAATAAAATAATAATTAATTCAAGTATGTCTTAAAGGGGAAGCTCAAAATTAATGATAAAAGTAATAGGAATCCTGAGGTAACTGAAACCAGGTTCAATTCATCACGATTTTGACACAAGCGAACTGTTGAATTCTTCTAAAATTCCAAAATAATAATAATAAACAATTATTGATTCAAACATTTATATTAATTAAAAATTTGATAAAATTTTATGAGCAACGTATGGCATTTTTGGTAACAAGTCGACGCTCAGGCCTGTTTCAACTGGAATCAACCATTAAAGTGATGCCACAGTTTTGGTGAGTTTGTGCCAACAAAATTGGAATATTATAATGACGCCATAGGTGAAATGTCTATGCGTATTGTATATAATTCGATGCACTGCAGAAACACATATTTCCAACTAGTGATACTAGAAAATAATAGAGCCGTAATGTGATAAATTTGTAAAGATGCACAGAATGTCTGTCTATCTATGTACTACAAGTTCACCTGCGGAGCCTATAACAGTCTTCTGATCCTTCTCCATGGTAACATGAAGAGCTTCTTGCTCATATGGACCGAACACCCCGGTGACTGGATGAGGCATCCACCACCTCTTCTTCTCTTGATCATCGAACTCCAGGATTTCATGAGTTACTCGACTGTAAAGGTGTATGTCGCCCACTGCTCGGGCTTCTACAACATATTCTCTTCCTCCACTCTTTTTCTCTGAGACCACCTCGCTACATGAACTGCATTCACCAACGAATCAAATGCACAGCCCATTAACGTATCATATACGTAACAAAACAAGAACGGAAGAACAAAAGTTAGAAAAATTTATAACAATACGAACCTGCCCGTCCTGCTTGGAGGGAAAATATGAAGATTATTTCTTCTAAAATAGCGGCCTCCGACACTAGAAGGCGACGATGCGGACACCATCATTATGGCTGCCTTCGCTTTGGCTCCCACCTTAATCATTTTGTTTCTCTAGCTACCACTAATTTTTTCAGATCCGGAGTCTGTAACTATAAATGAGGGCTAAAGCTTACGCCGAGGACAAGTTTGGAGCAGTCTTATCTGTATGGCCAAATCGTTTTTATTCCTTCCGTTTCAGGCGCCGAAGAAGCTTATGTAGCGACAACGTTCAGGAGCATTTTCCGTTTTCTCTTCTGAGACAACCAAACGTCTAGTCGTTTCTTTAATGGATGCCTGGACAACGACCACCCCAGGGATTTTAAGGTTTCAAAAGAAATTGAATATAATAAAACTTGTAACATGCACACGGTCTCCGCTTCCAAGAACACTATAATCAACAATAATTATGATTATGCTCCATATATGCAACAGTAATTAATAATCAATGCCTTTGACGGTGAAATCAATGGTCCAACTTTGGAAAAGGTAGTGTAAACAAATTGCATTATGCTGATTCGAGGAGGAATTTAGCCAATAATAGGGTAGGAATAAATCAAGAGACAACCAAAGCCCCGTTTTATCTTGAATATATTCCCAATGCAACGATGTGGAAAGTAATCATGGATAATCCATAATCTCAATGGAGTTCATATATCGGAATAAATAACTTTTGTCCGGAATCCTATAGGGAAAGAGAGAAGCTTGGTAAAGGACACGAGAGCCTTCCGTTGCATGGCTTCTTGATAGTTTTTACGTTTTCCCATTACTTCGTGTTTATGTTTTCTCTCTTATTTGGCCATATACCCTCACTACCTTCATAATAAATATGAAAACACTATAAAACATTTTAAACATTTTCCCAACTATTCTATTTTTATCTTTTTCCTAACAAAATAGTTTTTTCTATCCATCATCGCCCACTTTAACTCACCCAACCTAACGTAGAAAGAAAGGAATATATATATATATATATATATATATTTCTTACTATTTCATTTTTTTATATATTTTTTCTATAATTTCCCATCTTTCATAATAGTAAAAAAAACATTCAAAAATTTATTTATATTTTTCTCAACTTCCTTTTAATGTTTTCTCTATTATTTATCCTCACTACTACCAACACCACCAACCATGAAAACATAACTAACATTTAGGGTTGTTTCACCCTAAGGAGGGAGAATATCATGAAAATAGGGTTGGAGAAAATAGTGAATAAAACATTAAAATATCCAGCCCACCTTTATTATATTTTCCTTATTATGTTTTTCCATGGCCAATTTCAGCCCTAAACCCACTCTCATCCACACCCTCACACCCATAATAGTAGGAACCGTTTATATTTTCCCTATTATTTTCTCATTGTGAGGGTGGATATAAAGGTAAGTAGTTGGGGCGACATAGTGAGAGTTGGGTCTAAAGGTTGGGTCTAAAGAAATAGTAAGAAAAATATTAAAAAAAATGTTGGTATGGTTTCTCATTATTTCAGTTTTATGTTTTCCCTATTATTTTTTTGCACCCCACCCTCATAACAGGGTGAAGGTTTTCCTAGTATTTCAATTTTATGTCTTCTTTACTATTTTCCACAACCCCACTCTCTTATTAGTGTAACTTTGGAGGTGGTTTTATGGAGAAATAATAGGGAAAAAAAAGAAAATAATGAATTTTTTTTAAATATGTTTTCCTCACTATTTCATACCACCCCAACCCTAAAACCATCAAGGGGATAGGGGTTGGGGAAATAGTAGCTAAAAAATAAAATCCATTGAATCTAGGTTTTGAGTTATTATTCATTACATTTCATGGACAACATCTTTCAAGGCAATATTAAAATATCGTTCTGACTTAATGGAATAATATGATTAATGAAGTGAATTGTGGGATACATCTATAAGATCATGAGATGAATAAATAACACTATTATATTTTTTGTGAAAACTACTTATTATTCACAATCAAA
The DNA here is from genome assembly GCA_034641835.2 of Pinus albicaulis. Taxonomy (NCBI): domain Eukaryota; kingdom Viridiplantae; phylum Streptophyta; class Pinopsida; order Pinales; family Pinaceae; genus Pinus; species Pinus albicaulis. The sequence goes on from CM076570.1 coordinate 925,465,948, forward strand.
CTATCCTCGATCATCTATTTATGTGTACCATGGACTTCCAAAATTATGATGTTTGTGTTGGTCACATAAGATGAATAAATGAATTCATGTTGGGTGCAAAAATAGGATGGACCAAAGTATTTCTTGTGAAATCTTAGTACCATACCACTAAACATAAAACATGAGGAAAAATATATGCATTTAGGTCATCACATGACACCCAAAGGAGAACTTTAACATGTCAATAATTCAAATGATAATATAAAAAACTCCATTTCATCTTAAGGGGGATTTGGGCTGACACATATATTACGTAAACTCGAATTCGAGGAGATATGTCTAAGATGCCCTTCCTAGAATATCCTATAAAACCCATGAAAATTCTAAATCTATATAGCTTAGTTCACTTTGGTATTTTAAAAAACAATTTGCATACAATGTGCCTAAGGGGTTTCCTTCATGTGTTTAATTTAAATAACAGAAAAAGCGCCAAAAATAAATGATAATAGTGCTTCAAAATAACTAATATCCCCTTTCCATTAGAAACAAAGAGAATAAAAGTCACTAAAAATACACACTCCCACAAATAAATAAGAACAAGAGGAGAAATATAAGTGAACACTCAACATATGAAAAGTAGATGGTTGTACATGGTGGTCACACTTCAAAAAAAAAAATAGCAATCGAAAGCAAGTTCTAGAAGCAATAATAACATACATATTCTACCTCTAGGCACGTAGTTACACTCAGAAAAACGATACCATAGGTAAAATAGTGCATTGGTCCAGCTAATCATGAACTTGTATTCTCTTACAAAAAGAACAACCTTTGTGTGCTTGAGATAAATATCAAACATTTCATTGTGGCTATTTTCTTCACACATCCAACACTCTAGTACAAACAAGACAACTTAAAAAACTAAACTTGGCCCCACCTTTTGATGCTCAATTTTCATCCATAAATAAAATATATTTTTCTAACATGGAGTGACACATTGAACTCTTTAGATGGTAGAGTCAGCCAATGAAGCGAAGAAAACTCAACCCCTTTTTCCACGGAGAGGAACTTGGACCCCGATTCAGTTGTACTTCACCCACAAGCTACAACAACCTAGCCCTTTTAAACTCAGCCCTCAATAGATATTTTTCTTTTTGTTTTGACACAAAATAAAATATACACTTTGGCTTGCAAGAATATGGTTCAACTTTGGCCTTTCATCTTCAACAAAATTCTCTTGCAGATAGATATATAGAAAACCAAAGATTAAAGGATAAAATAAAATAATAACACTAGTACCTCCATTTTCATCATCAAATAGTCTTCTCCAATGAATCACAATAGATAAATCTCATTGATTCTTCTCTCCAAACTAGCTAGGGTGTATGGTCTCAACACCGAAACTAACAACCAGCAATTAGTGTTTCCAAAACCCTGTGCTCTTCTTTAGCTTCTCTTCAAAGTTTAATTTTATCAAATGGAAAAGTATTAGAAAGAGGAGAGACTCCCAATTTTCCCCTATTTATAACTTATTAACAACTTTTGCCACCTTTTTACCCTTTTATTTTTATAAAGTCACTTTATTGGTTTTTTTACTTTATAAATTAAAAGAAAGTTTTCATTAGCCTAGGACATGCCCCCATTTTTATTACTTTATCATTTGTAATGTTTTTCGTAGGTGAATCATGTTCCCTTAGTTAATTATTCCCTACCTTGGCTTATGGGATATTCCCGACCCAATATTTATTTCCTCGAGAAATTTCAGCTCCATATTTTTAAGCACCTATTCACCTTTCCACATGGTGTCTTCAATAGGAATATCATTCCACTTCACTAACTACTCCTTCATGGTCCTATACCTTAACCTACATTCATTTTTCTCGATAATTTCCTCTGAAACCAAAACCAACTCCCCTTCTTGATCTGAGGGTGGAATATGGGTAGAAGTAATTACATGCTACCAAAAGTGTTTCTAAGGAAATAAACATGGAAGATGTTGTGAAATTTACACCCCTTTGGAAAATCAATCTCATAGGCCAACTCTCCAGCTCACCTCACAAGCATGTATGGTCCTAGAATCAAGGCTTTAGTTTTTCTGCCCCCTTAATTTTAAGCGATGAATTCCTATACGCTTGTATATGAAGGTACACCATGTCCCCCAATTCAAATACATGCTCTATTATGTGCTTGTTTGCATTGAATTTTTTTGGTTCTAAACTATACACAAGTTGTCTCTGATGACCCATGGATATTCTATCTGTCATGAACCCAATATTTAGTTAATTGGGTTCAACCATCTCCAAATATCTAGTTTGAAAATGTTGGGGCATCATATCCATACATTTCTTTTAAGGGTTTCATTCCAACAAACATGCATAAAGTGGTATTGTAATAGTGTCCTACTGAATGCAACCACTTTACCCATGATTTCTATTACCCAGATACATAGATTATAAGATAACCCTCTAGATATTTGTTGACTATCTTGGTTTCTCCATTAGTCAATGTGTGGTAGCTATTTCATGGTATTAACTCCATACCCATATGTCTCAATAAATCCGACCAAAATCCAGCCATGAATCTATTCTCCCTATCACTCACTATGGTCATTGATAATTCATGGAATCATAAGACCTCCTTGAAGAATAAATTTTCCACCTATGCTACTGAATATTTGGAAGGTATCGAGAAGAAGAGTGTGAAATTAATAATCATATTCATGACTAAATATATTTAGTAGTTTTCCCATACCTAAGGTATCCCAATTATGATGTCCATGGAAATTTTCTCCCATTTTTTCTCAAGTATGGGGAGTGGTTGTAGCAACCTTGTTAGATGGGCATGCTTGAATTTTTTTAATTTGGATACACTACATTCCATCATAAATTTCAGCACATCCATGTTGAGACCTTTCCATGTGAACCTTTCCTTGATCTCTCTATAGGTTTTCAATTACCCTGGATGTCCTGCTAGGGGTGAAATGTGAGTTGCCTCCATAATATTCTCCTTGAGATATGATTCGAATACTAGATAGATTTGGTTATTTTAGTAAATCATGTCATCTTTGACACGATAATTTCCATCCTAGATAAATCCCTCAATAATTTAATAAAAAAGTTTGTTCTTGGAATATTCTACCAACAAGTGCAACTTCCAATCATGGATGATCTCGATGAGTCAGGGAGTGGGTGGAATACCCAGAAGGGCATGTACTACCACATTTTTCTTTGTGACATATCTGATTTCAATTTAATTTGATGATAGCTTGCTGACCCATTTATGTTGTATCTCACATAATTCCTTCTTTTCCATAAGTAATCTCAAGTTATTATGATATTTCTTCATTTTGAACTTGTTCCCTACTAAATGTAGTGTCCCTAAACACTAGCGAGGAAATACCAATATATCTATTGCTGCATAATTAAAAATTAATTAAATTGAATTAAATGCATAAGCATACATACTTGGTTCAGACATCATTTTTAACATGATCTTGTTTTTTATAGTTAGTATGAATGAAATTGTACATGATCAAATCTAATATATTTCATGTATAAATTGTAAAGGTAAAATAAGTAGCAAAAGTAAATATACATTAAATTCCATTAAGCATGTACCCAAAAGCAAGGGTTTCACAGTAAAAATACTAAATGAACATGGTACACACATTTACAACCATTATTCAGAGTTCAATAGCTTATCTAGTAATTAAAATATCACTAGTTGTGGGCTCTCCATCTTCCTCCCATCCATAGACCTAGTGGTTCATAAACTTAACCATCGGTTACCCCCAAGATAGGGTGGAAAATCCATAAGCAACAAATGTAAAACAAAAATGAAAATCTAGCTAAGACATCAACCCAAACAAACCTAGACTCCAACCATAGGCTCACATCCTCCTGATCGACACGTAGGTGGCATGGCTTGACCTTCTCAGTGGTTCCCATCTTCCAAGGTGCCTTATAGTCGTCCAAGATAGTCTCATGCCATAGATTCATGATCCATTCTACTCTTAAAGAATCCAAGTACCAAAAACAACACCAAAATAACTCAATAATGAGTCTTAGAGCTCCACTGGCACTGACCAACTATCCATAAAATAACTTCTCAAACAAGAACTGCATGGCCACCTATTTATAAATAGGTCCAACAATATCTTGGAGTTCCAAGCTCCCTGAAGCCATCATAAAGGCTCATTTAATAAATAGGATGTCTCCCATAGATATCGTTAAATAAATAATGACACCTAAACTAGTCTTAGGATCCTCCTCATGACTCACTAACCATTCAGTTACCAATTGAATTATTAATTGATTGAATGGTCAGCCCCATCAAATATCCTACACATATTTATAAAAGAATGGCCCTAACTTTCCGTGTAGCATCCTCAAGAACCCATGTGAGCCCTAGGTTCAATTCTCCCTAAAAATACCAAATCATTTCCTTTTTATATGGATTTTCATCGCCCATATTATTTTCGTGGATTTGGGTCCAAAAATAGCATTATTTTATTAATATCAAGATATGTAAAAATTGACAATGTCGAGCATGACAAGCCTGAAAATATGACTAAAAATAACTACAAGGGTGGAGAGGCCACATAATAAAACATCTTATTCAACAACCTAGCCATCAGAAGCATCTATCTCAATAGCCTAATAACAAAGGTACATATATTTAAATTATCAAAATAGGTGGGGGTATTGTTGAGAATTCAATAGGCCATTGAATAAGTTAATTATATTTTTCTTGATAATTGTTTGTGTTGTGCTTTTACTTCTTATCTTAATTCCTTATTATTACAGTGTAATACATCAAACAACTACCAAAACAATAAGAACAATGAAAGAGTATATAGGTTGCAAGTGAGGGCCAAAATCCCTTCTCTTGAGGGGAAAACGCGTAAATCTCTTCTCTTATAGATTCTTCAATTGATGACTACCATGACCTAGAGACTTAGACAAATACCCTCCAAGGTAAAGACCAACACGACCTCGAGCTACAACTTCTTTGACCTCACTAGAATGTTTGAAATTTTTGTAGTGCTCCAACTGTTGCACCTTCACCTGGAGACTTCGATCTCCTTGTATAGCTTCCTCTTTCCCTTTGATTGCCTTTCCTTGATATGTAGGACTATAGATATGCCCTAGAAGCCCTTACCTTGCCTTATTTTCTTCCTCTCCTTCAAGGTCGAACCGAAGAATTCCCTAGCGTAGAAACCCTAGCTTCAACTTATGCATAGGAGAGAGAGAGAACCAATCCAAGTAACTTAGCATCCTTTCACTCCTTCTTCATCTGATTCTTTGACCTTATTCCTTTCCTCTTATTTTCATATGATAGAGATTGAGTGAATTGATAATGGAGCTCGATTTCCTCTCCTTATGTAGACTTCTTCCAAGGGAGACACGCCTCTTCATGTAGGCCGACTTGGCAGTTCTCTACACCAACTTAATCTTGGATGTATTTTGGCACTTTAGAGAAAAAGAAAAATTCTCTTTACATTTTACAATGTGCCCATAGGGTATTAAACATATGAAAATCACTCTTATACTGAGGGAAAACCATAGAATCACTTTAATATGTGCTTGACCTATTAAATAAAGAACTTGAGCATACAACCCATGCTGCAATAATAATTTCTTTTCATTTTATAATTTAAAAGAATACATTTCATACTTACGAAGACCGAACCTAGTTACACATTTTTCAACACTCCCTCTTAACTAGAGAGGTATTCATAGGAGGTACATGGTCATTCTCAATCTGAATATATCTCATAATTAGAGTTAGATTGCTAATCCATCTATATAGTGGGCAGAAATGTGAAGCTGGGTTACACTTTTGTGAGAATCGGGGGCCGAATTTTTTTTTCACCAATAGTTCGGCCAAACATTTTTCAAATTTCGGCCGAACTTTGTAATAGTTCGTCTGAAATTTCTTATAAAGTTCGACCTAACTCGTGATTCCATTTATATTTACGGCACACTGACGGCGCGAGCAAACAAATTTTTTTCTGGAGATTGGAAAACCGGCAGCAAAAGTTCGGCTGAACTATGAGTTCGGCCGAATTTTTACTTTTAAAATAGTTCGGCCGAACTATTTTCTATAAATAAATCGCCCGCAAAGATTAGTGGTTTACCGTTTTCATTGTTCGCGCGTTTTGATTGTGGTTTACCATTTTCGCTCTGTTCGCGTTGTTGCTCCTCCCGGTTGCGCTGGTGCTCTTACCATCCGTGCTTGTCGACTCCGTCGGGTATGTTAGTCTCCATCCGCGCTCGAAAATTTTTTTGTGCTGTGAATTAAAAAAATGTCTGTGTATTTTGGTGTTGTGTATTAAAATTTTGGTGATGTGTATTAAAATTTGTGTGTTGTGTATTAAAATTTTGGTGTTTGTTGGTCTGCTCATCTTGAAGATCTAGCTCCCTCCCTACCTTTTTTTTTTTTTTTCACAAGAGAAAAAACACTGTTTTAGATATATTATAGTGAGAAAAAATAGTCTATGAGTCAAATAGATAATCTCTCCATTGATAGCACACCTATTTTATCCATCCAGATAAATAGGTGCCCCATCCCAGACTAGAATGATGAGAAAAGCCCCATATCAACGATACAGGAAACTATATTAATTACAATATGAACCTCATGAGTATGCATAGAGGATACCAAATATGTCAAAAACCAAAATAGACATAGGGAGAAAATGCAAAAATAACAGGCCCCCAAGTTGATCCATTCGATCAAAAAAATTCTAATTAAGACCAAAGACCAGCATCATGTAGTAGAAAGAAAAGGGAAGCCCACTGGTCATGTGTGAACCAAAATGTGCCAGAAGGAGCATAGACAGGCATGTTGTGTGAACCATAGTCTAGTAATCGATCCGATGATACAACATTCTTGAGAGGAAATAACAGTTGTACAGGCTCGCTTGAATAGTCATTCAGGCTCGCCTGCTGGCTGTAACAATCTACCATTTCCAAAAAAAACAGAGCCTTGTGGGTACCATTCATATTGAGTACTGGAGAGCATCTTTTGATCAGTAACAATGAGTAGTATGCAATTGAAAGGCTTGTTGTGCGGATAATAGCCTAGTAAAAAAAATGAACCCCTATGGAACAACATACAAGTGATAAATAAACAGAAGTACAGGCTCGCTTGAAAAGACATTAGGCTCGTTTGAAAACCATTACCAACTAGCATGTCCAAAAACAGAGCATGTGGATACCATTTATATTGAGGACTGTCAAGTCCGTTGAGGAAATTGCAGCAATATTTTTAATAATCCTTATGATCATATAAGAAACATCAGGCTCACCTGCAGGTTAATACAGGCTCGATTGAGTACTAAAGAAAACACAGACAACATCTTTTGTTGGAAATATTTTCCTCCCTTCTTGACTGGAATGTTGGAAACCTACTCTGTCTTGAAACCCCTTCTTGGAGTCTCTCTCTAGCTAGAACTGCACCTACACTCTGCAATTAGCCAAAAAAATAGATTTGAAATAATTGACTAATTTTTTATATAATTGAAATTCAAAAACGAATGATTTTCTCCAAGTTTTAATTGTTTAAAATGTGATTGTTTGAGCAACTATTTCTCAGGGATACAAAGAGGCTGAAAGATTTTTTTTCTTGTATATTTGAAGGTCTCCATTATTATATAAAAGGATTTTTTGCTTGTATATTTTTATTCTCTTTGCCATAGTAATGTCATAGTGTATGAAGTTTTAAATTGTTTTTATTATTTTTATCATATTTTGGATGTGATTTTGATTGAAAATGCTTCTTTTTTATTTATTAATTAAAAAAAAAATTATTGCTTTAAGCCTTGGAATTTACAATCAAAATTAGAAAATGTATTTATATCTAAACTATTTATGAAAAGTTTAATATTGTTTGATTTTCTCTACCATGTCCTCTTTACATATATCTAGAATAATATTATTTGTAGTTACCGGTTTTTTGTAACATTTTACTACCATAATCAAAATCTGTAGAAATAATAATCTAACATTATAATATCTTGAAATGGAGCTAGCCAACTCAAATATAGTATTGCAAATCCCTGGCTAAGTTAGATGAGGAGGCTATGTATTACTTAGTATTGTATCCATATTGGAGTTGCAAGTTCTATGGGTTCAAAATAACACTTGCAAACAATTTATTTTCCATATGACCTCTCTTTTTCATAGATAAATTTCATTCTTTTAGCCATTATGGATTTGAGAAAAATGCATCCTGATAGGCCAATAAAAAGTCTTAACAATGAATTAAACATGAACAACTATTAAATATGGGTAACCAAGCAGCATCAAAACAAATAACTAAATCACCAAGGCTAGTAGTGATAAATAATAAACATTCTAGGATACTTAAAAATTCCATGTAAATATTTTTTTTACCTAAAATCACTAGATGGTGAGGCCCGCAGCAACAACTACAAAAGCAATGCAATATAACCAATCAAACTACACCAACAAAACATATGGTCTTGAATGAGGTTTTAGACTCTTTAGATATAAATGTACACCGTGGCAGTGTATCTTATATAAAAATTTAATCCATGTGCTTAACCTTAACATTGACACAAATGGAATACAATTTTGCTCACTGCTTTATGATAGAAAAATATTCGGAAGAGTATTGCCCACATATCCAAAGTCAAAATGGATAGATTAAAAAGGGATGCTACGGTCATCTATAAAAGATAAATTAAAGAAGCATGACATATTAGTAATGCAAATTAGATATGTGTGCCAATTATGTTCATATAACACAACAAATAGATAATTCAATAAAAATGTCACATAGAAGTCATATTTATCTCATGGACCTTCAACTTAAATTATATATCTAGCATTACATTAAGCTATAGTAGATAAATCAAAGAAGCATTTGAATGTAAATTAAACATGTGTAATAATTATCCTTTAGTTTAATAAATAGATAATAATTTGCAAATGCCATATCTAAGCTATATTTCATCTAAGTAGCTTTCAATTTAAACTTATATCTAATGTTAAATTATATAAAAGAATAAGAGTAATTCAAACTTCAAAATAATATTTAGAGTTAGTATAAAATGTGACATAATTTTCCTGCGTGGAAAAACATAGTTACCGAGAGTTCAAAACTCATGCATTTGAATAGAATGTGGGTATACGAATGAGCAAGTAGATTTTTTTCTAGAAATGAGGAAGTGAAGGTTAATAGAGAGCCACACAAAATTGCAAATTCATACCTTAACAAAATTGTTAGATCCTTTTAAAGAAAACATATTTAATCAACTTTCATTGAAATATATGATAAAGTCAACCCAATTTTATTAAAATTAGTATATGATTTTTTACATAATTTCACATAATACAAATAGATAAATTTTACTTAAGTATTGTTATAAAGATTTAACTACCCATCGAGAGATGGCCAAGTGATTGAGACAGGGCATCATCACAATAAAAAACCAAGTACAAATTGTAGTAATCCTAGAATCATGCTTTACATGAGGTAAAATTGGGGAACTCATGACTTGTACTATAGATAAAAAACATTTACCCTTGTACCAAAAAATATATGATAAAATTTGACTAACTACATAAGCTTAATCTTATGGGGATATAATCCTTCTTGCCTTCCATATAGATAATGAAAATGATTGTTCCAAGTCTCATGTTGCTTCTCATGTTATTTTATAAACCTTGTTTGGAAAGAAAAATAGGAGGGTAGAAATGTAAGAAATATAAAACATAATGAAACACAACGTAAGAAATAGAGAACATAACGAAACACACACATACATATCTCTAGACAATCAACACAATTGTTTTCCTAGGAAATCCTTATATGGGAGAAAAGCAACCCTAAAAATTAATGATGCTCTAGACTCCTTTTTCCCAAGGAAATCCTTATGGGAGAAAAACAACACTAAAATGTAAACATGCTCTACTCTCTCCTTTTTGGTATGGAAAATATGTGAGTACAAAGAAAGAGGTAATATCTCTAGAGTTAGCTAAGACTTTTAGCATGTAAGGTTGCTATAAAAACTTAACTTCATACATTTTTCTCTCTAACTTCACACTCCTAGTTGTATTTTCAACTATGGAACAAAATCCAATAAGACAAAATGGAACTCTTATTCCTCCTAGTGGCCAAGTATTTAACATAGTGTGATAGCCAACTAGGTGTAAGATTTGACTCTGTCAATCATTAACGAGGTTTGTGATTTTAGACCTTTTAGAGTCTTGTTAAAATTCCATACATAGATAGCTTGCCATGCATGAGTAATGGGGCTAAAATGTCATTCTATCGTACCATGGTGGTCAACATGATAGGTCAACTTACTAAAGGCATAAATTTTGAATGAACTTCGTTTGATGTTTTTCTTGCACCATTGGATATGTCTTTAAGTGTAGAATAATGGTCAATATTTCGGCACAAGGGATAATTGTTTGACCCACAGAAATGTCATTTAATGCCTCAAAATGACTCCAAAAGGTTTTAGACCCCATTTCTCCACCCACCATTAAAATGACCCTACAAGTTGATTCTTTTAGTTTTTTCACTCTATAAGCATCAAAATATATGACAAATAATATAATTATCCAATCTAGATAATTATTTAATAATTTGTTAAAATTATGAGTAAGATATACATCATGGAATTTAAATAAATAGTGTTAATTCATTGAACACCCTTGTACATGTTCCTTGTTGATACTTTGAAAGTAATACATTTTGAAAAATAATTTGTTTATGGATTCTATTTTCCACATTCTCTCAACCATATCAAAGAAATTCTTATAATATTTGGAACCTAAGGTCTTTCCCATACCAAAGTATGTTCTTTTAAAACATGTTTTCTTGGTGATATGGGTGATTTAGAAATGATTGGGAGAGCTAAATTCCTGATTTAATATGTACAATATGTTTGGTTCATGCCACTAAGCCAAGAATTTTAAATTCAACTGAATTTTAATATAACCAACTAAATCCTGCAAAAAAATAATAAAAAAATTTATGTTAGGGTTATGGATTCAGGCATTGAAACAACACACCATGATATTTCAAATTTAAAAATAATGGTTTGAGTCCTAGGTAGCTCAGAATCCTATTTGTTTTAAAAATAAGGATGCACTCCCATTTGATTCTCATGATTAGGTTGTAATCATGAGGCTCTCACTCAAGAGCGGACCTTCCCAAAATCTTGTGATGTCTTGCCACAAACAAAACCATCAAACTGAAAACACATCATGCAAGAAACATAGCTTGTTGACATATCATTTTTCTCCTTCAAAGAAAAGAAAATTCACATCATGTGAATATCTCTATGCACTCTTACATATTGTTTTACAAAACCATCAACCAAACACAAGTCGACAAAACATGCCTCTTCAAACAACTGACTCTCAAGTAAAATAATAGAGCTCATGTACAAATTTCCATATTGGTTGCATTTAAGTGTGTCAACATAACTCTACTTTCAACATCTTGCTTCATGCAACATGCACCATACTTTGAATTTGCAAAAAAATTCATGAAACATCAAAATATATGCAAGGCCTTAATTGGATAACAAATCTAAGCATCTGTTAGCAAACCATTTCAATGACGCTTCTTTTAGCTGCACTTCATCATGTGAATCATCTTGACCCTCATCGATTATGGAATCCTCTTTTCCATTCTTGTCGTTATCTCTTTCCACCTTCTTCAAATGTTGTGGATGACTTGTTGGATACAAAGTCCAACACTTGTCCACAAGGTGACCTTTCTTATGGCAATGAGTAATAAACAATTGCATCTTATTTTCAACATCATTTTCCTTGTCCAATGGGCCTTTGAATTTTTGGCTCATTTATTTAGAAAGTTTCAATGTGCATGGATATCTTCTTCCAACATCTATAAACATTATGATTATTCAAACCACAAAAGGAACATGTGCAAGTTCTTTTATATATCTTATGTGAATATTTACCATATTTATCATAATCAAAAGCAATTTGATTAAAGGCAAATTTATACCTTGAACATTCACCATTGTCGCCTTCTTGAGGAGGTGAATTTGATGAGGTAGTGACTCTCTTCTAAATACTAGAAATGAATTCAATGACTAGATAGAGCTTTCAACATCCTCTTCTTTTACATTCTCATTAGCTGCATGTTTATTAATATCTTCTTGCAAAGTGGGTGTCAAAATTTTCCATTCATCATGAACACAAACTTCACAAGCTTGAGGTAATGAACACGAAATAAAATTCCTTCTTGGAACAGCTTCATGTGCCTCCTTAGCTTTGGAGCATTCTCCATCATTTTTTCCATAACCAAGACCCAAATAATTAGGCCCTTCCTCAACAAAATTTGGCTCAACGATGCCTTGTACTCAACTATGCCTTGTACATGTTTGCCTTTAACCCTTTACTTTCATAGCACATTTTCATCAAAAATTTGGACCTTATTCCTCTAGTGTGTCTCTCAAAAGAACGTACACATTAATTTTGAGAGAAAATTGAAGACAGAAACCAATAGCTAATTCTTCTAACTAACCTTGACTAAAATGAGCTAAATTGTACTTTGATACCAACTTGATTTGAATATGGACAAACTAGTTTTATTGGGCTATCTCCCTCATTAGTTAAATAAAAATGTGTTTAGGATTTTCTAAAGTTAGCCAATTGGGAAGGGGTTTGTGTCAAGCTTTAAGTGTATTTTGTGAGAAATTTATGAGTTAATTAGCTTTTAAAAAATCATGTGTACAACAAATAAAATGAAAATTTTTTATTTAGGAAATTTTTTTCCCTCAATCCAGATTCCGATCATTGGACATGTAAGAGGAAGAAAGATGGAATTCACTTTTCAAATTCTAGACCTTGCTTAAGCCAAAATAAACTAGAGGTTTGGTTTTCAAATACATTCACTTATTTGGAAAAGTTCTAGCTACCAAAAGTCCATATGCCAATCTACCTCCCAAGAAATCCATTTATTACACCACTGGTTAGTTTTTTGTCTTCCTATATTCTTTATCAACCTCTTCTAGTGATTCTTGAAAGGTGGATACTTAAATCCTTCCTTAAAATTTGAGCTCTAAAATGAGAAGACATACAAGGTCATTTTAATTCATTCTTCTATCCAATTATAAAAACCAAGTGAATATTTTTACATATTGATTTCTGTCCCATAAACTGTACAATATATGTGGAGTTTCCTCGCCCTAAGCGAGATGTTTAACAAACATAATAATAGAGAAACAATTAGTGACGTCACCAAAAGATGTAGCCTCTTCAAGGTATCATATCCTCTCATCAAGGTCAATAATCTATTCACCAAAAATTTCCTATGGAAATGATGGTTTAAGAAACAAAACTAGACAAAAACCTTCAGTGAGAACAACAAAATCTAAAACCTCTTCAAGGTCTTCAATCTGCTCGTAAAGTTAAATCACATGTCTTGATCAAGTCCAACAACAAAGAAACATTCAGTGACAACACCAAAATCTACAACATCTTCTAAACCATCTTCAAAGTCAATATTGTGTGCATCAAATTCTTCAGCAAGGTCATCAATGGAGTCACCAAAACTACTATTTCAAACTTCAATGCCAAAAATAAGTCGAAAGAATTCAATTTCTCCTCCAAAACCTTCTTCTCTAAGCAAAGCTAGCATGATGTCGTCTAGAAATTCAGTAATTCCACGAGGAAATTCTATCAAAGTTAAAACAAATCCTTTTCATCCATATTTAATGCCTACTTTTTCAGGTGGAACACCTCCAAATTTAAGGACCAAAATGACATAAAATATGTAACTTTACCTAATAGGTGTAGACCTAGAACCCCCAACTTTGTGTGACATGTACAATTGAAGATCTTATATGGTTAGGAGTGTGAGAAGAGAGTCATGGTCACTGAGTTGAGCAAGAGAAATAGTTTGGTATGACAACCTTACTTGTGATAGGTCTAGCTAGCAGACTACCAAATTAAATGGTAATGGCATTCAAAATGTGAAAATTCCCATTTCACTTGGAAATAAGATGGTAGAGAAAGGTATAGATGAAAGTATATATCCATCTATGGTAAAGAAATCAAAGAGTTCTATCAATTCCACCTTGCAACTCTAAGAGACATTGAATTAAATTTCATCTCAAGACAGGGCTTTGAGAGGACACTCTCAAAACCAACCTTTGTTATGGCTTTGAAACACATGGTAAGTATCAAGACTTAGCAACCTTATTTGCATAATTTTTTCTAGCATGGACGTTAATGTTATAGCCTTCTTTTGCCTAAAATGAATGCAAATTTCCTTGCAATTTGGCTTGCAACATTCATAATTCATGCTCATGGAACATGATTGTGTTGCAATTGTGATAACATCTGCTGTATGTAAAAGCTAATAAAAAAAGATTGAAAATGACATTTTTGCTCTGTTTTTTTGAAGATTTAAGGAAAATTACACCAAGTAGCTTCCAACCTCATATGACCATCATGTCAAACTATCTCAGGATATTGTCCAAGTAAGAGCCACTTAAGCAAGACATCTAGTATACATGACTCCAATTTAAATTAACAGTAATGACAGTTCTAAGTATGGTGCAAACATTGCTCCAGATCCTCAATGGGGCATGTTTGATGACAATAATTTGGGGAGTGAGAGAGGGAGATGGTAGGAGAAAAAATTCAAGGAATCCACAGGAAATTGAAAAATATATAACTAATAAGGTGGAATACATTTGTAACCTAAGAGAGAAACCTATTAGGAAATGGGTGAAGTTGGTGTTACACACCCAATTGGAAAACCTGGAGGAGAAAACATTTCTGCCACTTTATTTGTTGGCATAACCTAGTAAGTGTTATTCACTAGCATGTATTTTGTAAAGGCCTTGACCTAGTTCCCATTCAACTCCATCCACCAGGTTGTAGAGGATTCCAAGCCTAATTTAATGAAAAGTAAGTTGGGGATGATCACATTGACCTGCTTGATGACATGTCTATGAAGATTAACTACCTTGAACAATTTTTTTGCGTAGGGAAAGAGACACATTCCCATGTGTGAGCATGAAAACGTTATTTGATATTGTTAATGCCTCTAGTGTTTACTTCTACAAGTTCTATAGGCATAGTCTGTAAAGGGCCAAGTAGCCTCTGGATCTCATCTTTTATGAAAGGTGACATATCTAGTAAATGCCCCTACAGTCAATCTCTGGAATGGATCTAAATATAAGTTCTTCATTTTAATATCCGTAAAACACAACAAATTTAAGGTAAACTATGTACATGTGTCATTTCTCCCACAAACTAAAGTGTATAAGTGGTAAATTTTATACCAAGTGTGCTCCCACCATGTAAAGCGCAATTTGGTGAACTTATCATTTTTATAATTTCTTTTTCGATTAAATTTAATTTCACACATGATCAATTATTTCTTTGAAAGTTGTGTTCTACATAATTTGTGTACACTAAATTACAAATTGATTTTTTGAAATCTATTTTGTGTAAATGTCAACCAATAGATATATATCATGGAGGATGAATGATGAAGATCAGCCGAATCCCATATGGAGGTTTAGGGATCGGGGGATGTTCACAGTATTTAAATATAATCTTAAATCTTCATACATGTGTGTACATATGGAATTGATTTTTTATTAAATTTGTGAGTTAAATTAGTTGTTAATAAGTTTCATATTTTAATTGCTAGGAGGAAAGAGGAGAAGGGTTTCTACTCCATCCATGGAGCGTGGCCAAGGTTCAACCGATCGAGGTATGAGTGGTAGCAGGTTGCGGGAAGGGGGTGATATTTATTCCCTCGAAGGCCAATCAATGGTTGCTAGTTCTCAACAGGGTCATTGTGGGTTTGGTTCTCAGCAGTGTCATTCTGGGTCTGGTTCTCAGCAGGGTCATGTCGGAGAAGATGTTAACCAACAACATCAAGGTTGCCATCAATTTCAATATTTTTCATTAAATTTGTACAACTTTTTTTACACGTGTTTCTTCTAATATACGAAATTTTATATATATTGATGCAGAGGCCTAACATGTTCAAGCTAGTGGTCAAAATAGACGCAGGGTAGCCCGCTACATTCAAGAAGAAGGCTGTCAACCCAGCACAACTTATCCAGCCGAGATTACTGATATACCATGGAAAACCAACATGATGGAATGCACATTACAAAGGTGTGAAAGCCTTCATGCAAAATTACAAAGAGATCTCGTGGCTTTGTCTCTACCTGCTGAGAGTCGACAAAGCCTTCAAATAGTTACACATTAATTGGGTGAAATGGTAAATGTGTACAGAAATCTTGGGCCAATGACTGATTCATTTGTAGAACTGATGAGAAAGAGAAAAGAAACAGTGATGGGTCCCGATAAATGGGATGACATAAAACAAAAAGTTACAAGAGAAGTGGCCAATCAATGTTTAATTGTAAGGAAGGGCCAAAAAGAAAAATGTTGAAGGTTCAGTATTTCAAGCACCTAGACAAAGCTCGTTATTTGTATGATTGGCATCTTGCGGCCTTTGGAAGGCTTCCATGGAACGATGAGGTTACTGTTTATCTTGCACAAATGTTTTATGCAGAATTTTTTTTGGGTATGAAACCCAACTACAATGACCTTCCTTTAGAATTTTTTGGTCCGGGGAAAGGTCGATTATATGACCGTAAGGGCGCTAAGTGAGATGTGGGGTTGCCTCGCACTGAGCTGCCATTGGTGAGTTGACCATTTCGATTCAAAACTCTGCGATCAGAGAAGGATGCGAATTCTCAAATAAGTCGAGAAGCAAGGGATGTTATGATCGACAATGTTCATAGCGGATTGAGTGGAGTCGATCTTTGTTTAAATCGACAAAGAGCATGTGAAAATGCATGTGCCAATATTTTTTATTGTACAGATGAGGAGATTTATAACATGAATGTTGAAGATCTCCAAACATATGCAATAAATTGTCGCAATGGTCTGCAAGACCTAATTTTTCAAGAGGAAGAGGGAATCAGAATGGTATGTGTTAGTGACCTTAGGGTTTGAAATTATTTTTACATATACATGTGTACAATTTGTAATAAATACATGTGTATGCACATGTATACATTTATTTGTATGTGTACATTAATCCAAAAAAAATGTATGATTATATGTTAAAACACCAATTGCAGTTCTCCGGCATGATGCGTGACGAAAATGTTAATATCACGTTTGGGACCTCTGGTTCAAACGATGCAGATGGGCCTGACCATCATGATATGTTGGAAAATTTTAGTGTTTTTTAAGTGACTCTAAAATAAATAATTGTTGCCACACATGTACATGTATGTATATATATAATTTGATAAAATGTTTTAACAGGTACCGATTCCGTCTGATGTTTTTGGGATGGTGGTACATTGCTAACATAAGAGGAGATACCTAGTTCCTTGCGAGATGGGCACACAAGTATGGACAATTTTTCACAAGTTTAAATTTATGTTTAAGATTATATATATATATATATATATATATATATATATATATATATATATATATATATATATATATATATTCTACCTCAAAAAGTTTCATTAAAATTTAATATATCTATATATATATATATATATATATATATATATATAGATCTATATTTTGAGTTATTTAAAATTTTTTGAATTTAGGTTCATATAGAAGATTTCTTTAATCCGCGGACTCTAGCGACAGAGATAGGAACATCCAAAGCATTTGAACAAGTTGTCTTTAGTTCCTTTTTTAATATTATTGAAAATAAGTTTATATATGTACACGTGAATTTTCATGTGAAAGTTTTTTATTTATATAAATTATATATATATATATATATATATATATATATATATATATATATATATATATATTTATTTATATATATATATATATATATATATATATATATATATAACTGTACATGTATATTGTATAGTTTACCACTGCAGATGTTCCTATGGGAGAACTTGTTCATCAAATGGAGAGGGAACCTTATGAGGTATTGCATGATTTTTTTGTTATATTTTCTTTTTTACATGAAGTTATAGATATATATATTCTCATTCATTTTTAAAACATCAAATTTTAATGTTCAAGTACATGTGCATTTTGTATGTAGGTTTCCCATTCATAGGATAGGGCGTGGACTGAGACCCTAGTAGGGAAGACACTAGATTTGTCTCCATTTGATGGACATGATTTACAGTAGATTTGATTTCAAAATTTAGATGGTTTTAAAATTTGTTAAACTTGATATAGTTTGATATTTGTGAGATTTACAATTTTTTGACATATTTTATTACATTTTTATTATATAATTTGTTTTATTTAATTTTTGGATGGTTTTAGTACTTTTGGCATGTGAATGTGAAGTAATGTTGTCATCTATAAATTAATGTTGTCATCTGAACTACATTTGGCATGTGATATTTAATGTTAAATTTTTTTGTTGGATAATTGAATTATAATTGGCATGGCATGTGAAGTTTTTAAAACTCAAGTTTTGGATGGTTTCAATCTACATTTTGCATGTTATATTTAATGAAATTTAAATGTTTAATGTTTTAATGTTGCACAATATATTTAATCAAAAGGTTTTTAAAACTTAAAGTTTTGGATGGTTTCAATCTACAACTTAAAGTTTTGGATGGTTTCAATCTACATTTGCACATGTGGTATATAATGTTAAATGTTTCTATTGGATCTAGTTGAACTATAATTGGCATGGCATGTGAAGTAACAATCTATATATAATTTAAAGTTTTTTAAACTCAAGTTTTGAACGTTTTCAATCTACATTTCGCATGTGATGTTTAATTTTTTAATGTTGCACGATATATTATCAAAATTTTTTAAAATTTTAAAGTTTTGGATGGTTTCAATCTACATTTGGCACATTTGGATGGTTGAAGTACATTTGGAATTTTAATATTTCTTTGGATCTCTCCATGTATTTTTGTTTGAATGAAAAAAATTCCAATAGGAAGAACATAGCTTTTCAATGCAACTAATCATGTATCAATTGAGCTCTAATTGAAAAAAGAGTTTAAAGAAGTAGATATATGTACAAATTATCCCTTTAATGTTGATTGGAAATATAAGTCTCTAGTACATATATATTTTTGTTGAATTTGGGTCAATTTCGTTAATGCACTCAAATAGGTAGCCTTGTCGATTTATTTACATTGTTGAAACTTTTTACCAAAAAATCCAACTAGTTTTTCATCAATGCACATAGAAAAACTACTTGGAACAATTAATTGTGCATTCTAGAACATATCTATCCAAGAAAAGTAAAATTTTTCATCAATGCACATTGAACATATCTGACCATTAGACAAGCATATTTTGTACTAGATTTTCAATCAGGATTAGAGATGTGGGTCAAATCCCATCAAAAGTCAGAGAAGTGCTTCGATTCTCTTATCTAAAAGGAATTTTCGTACAAAACTATACTATAGATGATTTATTTACATTATGTCCATACTTTTTACTAGAAAATCCAACTAGTTTTTCATCAATGCACATAGAAAAACTAGTTCCAGTTAACTGCATTCTAGAACATATATATTGAGTACGTAAATAATTTTTCATCAATGCACATAGTAAAACTAGAACAATTAATTTCATTCTAGAATATATATATATATATATATATATATATATATATATATATATATCCAATACATATAACATTTTTTATCAATGCACATGTATAGAAAAACTACTTTCAGTTGATACTAGAGCACGTGCTTGTACCCAAACAATTTGTAACATGTGCAAACCACAAATAACATAAGCAGCTCAATTTTTAGTTGAGTACTGGAAGTTATAAAACATATTTAATCCAAAGATAATAAATTGTTGGACAATTCACTCAAAAAAATTCTAATGGAATTCCATCCTCAATAATCCGTTCATGATCGGATTTTGACATTTTCCATCTCTTAATTTTCGATTTTTTCTTTGATTGAACTTCTATCAACTTTATGCATGCTACACACACCAAGTGGCTATATTGAAAACTTATGGAATTAGGTTCATAGTCTTCAAAGTAAACAAAATCTCCACTTTGATGAGTTTGTCTGAAAAAATAACCTTTCAGTATAATAGACCCTCTGTCATACTGAAATCCGTGATCATTATATTTTTGTAATAATTTCATTTTTTGTTCAGTGCAACAGATCAAATAATACTTCACATTTTCATCGTTGTCAATAGGTGCAATTACAGCAAAAACATCTCCTGCACAATAAAATAAATTTAACAAAATTATGCATATTTAAATTTATTTCTAGATCTTTAAATCATTAGAAATTAATTCAAATGTTACCTTCTCTAACAAGATCAGAAACTCGATCACCATCGGATGATATTGTAGTTTCCTCTGATTGCATTTCTTCAAACATTGCAACAAACATTTTTCCCTTTGTATTTAGCTCTGTATGTTTCCAATCGTTCACATACATTTTGTTTTCACAGACGTCATTGGATTTTGTGTTGTCTATGCAAACATCACAAAAGCAAGAATATTTTCTTTTATCCAATGCAAACACATTTGTGGACAACTTTGTTTGAATTGAATGCAATTTTCGAGTCCCTTTTATTGTTTCAACGTCATTTCCAATTTATCTATCTATGTCTTCGATTCCAATATGCCAGAAAAACCTTTATATGGAAAATTAAAAGAAGAATTTGTAAATATGATATCAAAATACAATCAAAGATAATCATTGCATGATAAATGTACAATGTTTAAAATTATATTTCCAATATAAATTAAATTGAATGTACCTTCACACTTCTCTTGATGGGTTTCTCTCATGGCTTAGAGCAGCGATGCACCATTGAAAAACTTCTTCAGCGTTCACAAGTCGGCTTGCAGAGTGGTTCATTTGATATCTTCGAAGTGCTCGTTTTATGCATGCTCCTGCACCGTCATGTTCTCCTTTTCCATGGCCAGTCTCAAAGAAATTCCAAAAATGTTTAATGGAGGTTTTCTTATGAAGACGACACAACCAAAAAAATGATCGTGCAGATTTGAATTGACCTGCGCATCCGTCTGACCATATCCAATTTTCATTGAATGTTATTCCACGATTTTTCAATGAATCATAAATTCTTCCAAAACAATGTTGTACAAAACATGTATCATGTGTACGATCGTCACTGATATAAAAGTGATATTCTTTAATGATATGTCAATTTTCACTCGTGCTTTATATATGATCGACATTTTGTTCAGCATGTCTATATAGAATATGGATGAGCATGGAGACTTGGTCAGAATGATAGTATTCACTCTGAATTTCTTTTTGTGGAACAAATGTGTAGTTTTCTACAAAATCAATCACTAACAAAATGGTCCCTGGTGGAAAAACTTCAAAGTTTTTAGTGCAAGTCTTGCCATAAAACTCTGTAGAATACTTGGTATGTTGTAAATTTACTTATAAAACTTTCTAAAGTCTATAGAAAAATTTAAGCCTCTAGTGCTAATTCTTCTGTACTATTTGCACCTTGAATACGATGTATAAATATGTTCATATCTCTTCCATTTCACTTTCATGTTGGACAATGATTGATCATTTATATCAATACCATATTTGTTTTGAAATTTAGTCAAATTTCCACAATCATCGCATTTTTTACCACCAACACATTTCTTTTTGTAAAATAGTTCATCGCTTTCTCTTTCACATAGAATTTGAGATATGAATTCCCGGATAGTGGAAGGAGGAGGTGAATCCTTCCATAATGTTCTACCGAAATCAAGGAATGTGTCATAATATAACTCAAATTCCACATGATAACGGCAACAACAAGTGTCGCGTACGGTGATAGGTTTTACATACCATGGTTTTGTTGAACAAAAGCAGGTAAACGTAGACTGATGATTCTCTTCTTTGAACTTGTTGAATAACTCTATAAGGTTTTCAGGATATTTTCATGTTCTCTGACCGATTTAGGTACTGTTATTCTTCATCATGCCATGAGTTGATGAAGGATGCAATTGTTCTTCAATATTCTCGTGTTCTCGTATTTGTATTTCTAAGTCATATGTGTCATTGCCTATAAACGTGCTGTTCAACGAGTTCATCATTTACATCTATTTGCAACCGAAATTTTCGATGTTTGTGCAAATTTTTTCGCAAGGTTCCCAGTGCTCGTGCCATAGATGTTACCAAACGATTCTCTTAAGTACTTGAGGAAACCATTTCCATCTGTATTCCTCTACATACAATTCAAACATATTTCTCTCTAGATCTCTTAATTGAATTTATAGCACTAATCATATTTTTTATCACCTCTTCCTTCATTTTTTTATCTTTGGTTGATTTTTGAATACTCAATAGTGTCGTAGCTTCTTTTAATTTCCTTAATGATAGGATACCTTTCAACATTTGAGCCTAAAATGTCACTCGCTCATTTAAGAAATACTTTTCAAAAATGCAGTTAACACGATATCGTATAACATGGTCAGGTTTTTTATCTCCATATGTGTGAGTGTCAACATTTTCTAGCATCTCATTATCGATAGTGATTTCATCTCTACATATTTGAAAAAATAGTACATATTCAATAAATAACTAAATTAATAAATATATCTAAAATTTCAAACATTTCTCAAATTAGTTCATCAAATAAAAATTAAGCTTCACATTTTACATTAGGAAAATTTTAAATATATCAATAGATCATAATATTTACATTTACATACCTGCTTCAATTTCTGCTTGAGGTTGATTTTCTTCTTCAATATTTTGAGGAGTATCTCTGTCTGTTTACATTAAACAAATTATTTTTCAAACTAGTTCATCAAATAAAAATTAAGCTTCACATTTTACATTGGGAAAATTTTAAAAATATATCAATAGATCATAATATTTACATTTACATACCTGCTTCAATTTCTACTTGAGGTTGATTTTCTTCTTCAATATTTTGAGGAATATCTTTGTCTGTTTACATTAAACAAAATATTTTTCAAACTAATTCATCAAATAAAAATTAAGCTTCACATTTTACATTGGGAAAATTTTAAAAATATATCAATAGATCATAATATTTACATTTACATACCTGCTTCAATTTCTGCTTGAGGTTGATTTTCTTCTTCAATATTTTGAGGAATATCTCTGTCTGTTTACATTAAACAAAATATTTCTCAAATTAGTTCATCAAATAAAATTTAAGCTTCACATTTTACATTAGGAAAATTTTAAATATATCAATAGATCATAATATTTACATTTACATACCTGCTTCAATTTCTGCTTGAGGTTGATTTTCCTCTTCAATATTTGAGAGGACTTCTAACTTTCTTTTGCGAGATTGTCTAATTTTGCGAGATTGTCTCGTCTCTTCTCTACGTTCCTCAGGGTCTCTTTTTCGATCATATTTTCTCGCACAAGTTCTTCGATTTCCCATGATAATAGGGTATGAAGTTTAAAAAATTTCCTTCAAAAAATTAGACAATAACTCAATTACAAAAAATATCACAAAAGATTTAATTTAAAAAAATTCAGTGTAATTTTTTTGCAAAAAATACATACTCCAATCCAAAACACTTACTTTAAAAAATTCGAGAGAAAAATGTCTTATAAAAATGAAATGAAGCTCAAAAGATTTACTTCAACAAAACCCAATGTTATTATTACTCCAAAAATGTCTTTTGAATATGGTAATCAAGAAATTTTTAAATTCAAAACAATTTTTACCTTAAAATTAAAACGCCTCCAGAAAATGTCTTCAAAAAAATTTTTTAAACTAAAAGCAATTTTCTAAAATAAATTTGCTTCAAAAATGTTCCTAAACTCAAACTTTAGAATAAGGTTTTTGAACCCAAACCAAGATCTTTGTAAAAAATGAGATAAATGTTATTACCAAAAATTCTTGAATCATTTTATGACAGTTGTCATGCCATGAAAATGTGTTTTAATAGAAACTCATAAAAACTTTTAATTTGATGAAGTTATACAATAGTTAAGCGAACTAATGATTAGTGGTAAAACTATTAAGGCGTTAGATTTAACGAGCCTACAGCGAGAAAAAAACGCCAGATTTAGCCCAAAACTTGAGTTCAAGTTCGTGAACTAACATGTCACCAATTACGCAAAAACTAGGCTCTAAATACGGTTCTGCAACTTTGGAATGATTAAACTCCATGAAAGATTGTTAATTAACTGTCGGAACAAACACAAGCATTTTAAAAATTGAATCTACTTTCAGGAAATATAACTTTTATGGAATTTAATAAAAGTTTATTAATTTTAATTATTTTTCTAATAAAATGGGTGCAAACAATTTCTGAGGGTCATTGTGATTCAGTGAAATCAAAATTTTGTATCTCCCAAAATACACTGTAAAAAAAATTGAAAAAATTATAGGGAATTACATTGGTCCCTCGTCTCTAATGGGTAGCTTTTAGATTTTTATTTTATAACTTATATGTTAAGAAATTTCTTGCCAAAATATGCAGTTTTTCGTATTGCACCAGTTCAGAAAATTCTAGTAATTATGATATGCATCCATTGGCTTTGTAAATATGATGAAAACAAAGTAGACTCTGTCAATATTGTTGTAACACATTTTATTTTTTCAAAAACACAAATTTTCAATGAATACAACATTGCGTCATAACATGACTTCTTATGATTCCTTTGATTGTTAAGAAACACACACTCAAAGAAACGCTAAGTTGACATATCAAATCTACATGAAAAATTTTCAAAAAATAATTAATAGAAATCTAACAAAATTTCTCACAACTTTTATTTTTATTTAAAAATGAAATTCTACACAGAAAAATTGTTATAGTTTGCAGAAAGTTGAAGAACCGAAAAAAATGAAATTTTTTTCTCAAAAAAGGGCAAAAAGTGTAACCCAGCTTCACATTTTCACCCTAGAATCATATTAACCAACATTGTCACATAGAAATTCCCTCACTAAAATATCTATCTCTCCACGAGATAACAACAAAATGCTAGTGAGACTAATGAATTATAGAAACCATAATCATTGTATCTCAAGGTACGTACTCCACGCGAGTATTCACTGAGTCTGACCTTTCATTGGACTATTATTATCTGGGGTAGCTAATCCTCAAAGAATATCGTTCCATGACTACTCTTATCTTCAATTCCCTACCACATTCACAAAGAGTATCAAATGGAATATGGTTACCCAATCCTCGATTATTTCATCAAATGAAGACAAGAATGTAGTGTTTATCTCTCCCTCTCAAATAAGGAGGATGCATCCACAAAACAAATCTTGCATCTTAAATACACAAACTTCTTGTTTGGAAGTGATTTCATCAATATATCAGCTACATGTTCATTAGTGGAGACATACTAAAGTTGTAACACACCATTTTTTACTAGCTCTCGAATATAGTGATATTTGTTCTTTATATTATTTTTCTTTACAGGAAACATTGGATCTTCAGGCAAGTGTATACAACTCGTATTGTCACAAAATATCACTATAGGGTCATTCGGTCCTTCGAACAGGTCATACAAAAACTTCTTTAACTAGACCGCTTCTATGCTTACTTCACAAGCTGCAACATATTCAACCTCAGCACTACTCAAAGAAATGATATCTTGTGAGACCATGGAGGATCCCAAGCTAAAACATAATATTTTAGTGCTTCTTCCATCTTGTTCACTGCCTCCCACATTATAATCTGCATATCCAATTAGTTTGACATCATTCCTTCTATCATAATTTAGATAGTAGTTGATGGTTCCTTGCAGATATCTCATTATATGTTTAACTTATATCCAATGATATTGTTTCAGCTCCACTTATAATTGATAGAGAACATTTACTGCAAAGAATATTTTTGGTTGAGTATTCACCAAGTACACTACTAAACCAATGAGTTGTCTATCCTTGGAAGGATTCACAAGGCTTGATTCAGAACTCCTTAGTCTTTTCAAGTTAGTGATCATCAGAATTGTCATAGGTTTTCAATCCATCTTTTCAAACCTCTTCAAAACCTTGATCACATACTTTCCTTGATCCAAATAAATTTCATTGCGTCCTTGTCATACTTCTAGTACCAAATAGTAATGCAGCATCCCATGATCCTTCATGTCAAACTGTGCTACTAGTTGTTTCTTACATTCTTCAATTCGACCTTGTACACCTATCAAGAGAAGATCATCTACATACATAAGAATAATTATAGGTTCGCCTCTTACAACCTTAATGTAAAGGTTTGGGACAGAAGAAATCTTTAGGAATCCTATCATTTGGATATATGCATCGATCCTATCATACCATGTCATTGGTGTTTTCTTGAGGCCATATAGATCTTTATTTTGTTTGCAAACATATTCCTTTATGTCCTAAACTTCAAATCCCAAGGGCTGCTCTATGTATACTTCTTCATCTATTGTGCCATTCAAAAATGTAGTCTTCACATCCACCTACTGAATGTTCCATCCCATCGATGTTGCTAAAGAGACTAATGATTGAATCATCGTGTACCTTATTGTGGGAGAAAATGTTTCTTCAGAATCGATGCCTTCAAGTTGGGATAAACCTCTAGCCACAAATATTATTTTATACTTATCTATACTTCCATCAACCACATGTTTGATCTTATATATCCACTTGGAAGTAACTACAGATTATTCTTCGGTCCTAGGTAAAATCTCCCAAACTCCATTTTCATGATATATTGATATTATTCATTCAAGGCAATGTTCCATTCTCGATTCTTTATAGCCTCTTTCAAAGTGGATGGTTCTACTTATATTAAAATTTACATGTATGCATCATAGCTAGACTATATTTTGGGTTTCTTGCTTTCTTTAAATGTCGCTTTCATTGCCCCATGACCTTTTGCATCAAGTAGTGTGAATTTCGGCCAATTAGGTATTTTGTTTCTTGAATTACCACTGGTTGAGCTGGTTCATTGGGACCTTCTTCTTCATGGTTTTCTTCCTCTGCTTCCTGGTCCACTTCTTCCTCAAATACCAGAAGATCTTCATCATCAGAGTCCACGGGAATTTCCTGTGATTTCTTGAATTCTATGCTCTCATAAAATATTAGATCACAACTATCTTCTATGTGATGTCCATATTTCATGTAGATACTGTAAGCTTTTGATGAATTACTTTACCCAACAAATTTTCCTTCCATTCAGGAAGGATCCAACTTCTTTCTTTGGTCCTTTGGTATATAGATATATAGAGGACCCAAAGACCTGGAGATGATCTATGAATGGCTTATTTCTAGTGAATACTTCTTCTAAAGTATTTTTATCTCGAGTTCTATAAGGAAATATATTCTGAATGTAGACCGCCATCTTTATTTACCCCCCCCACAGGAATTTAGGTAGATCCTAATCATGTAGCATTTCTCTTACACTTTCTTCAATGGATCTATTCTTTCTTTCTACAACACCATTTTGTTTAGGAATATATAGGACTACTAACTACCTCTTAAACCCAGACTCCGTAGAGGATTATATGATCTATTTGGATTTATATTCTCCCCCATTATCAGATCTTAGAATCTTGATTTTTATTCTTGTAAGGTTCTCTACTTCAACTTTCAATTCTTGGAATTTTGTGAGTACTTTATCCTTACTTTTCATTACATAAAACCAAGTATTTTTTGAATGGTCATCTATGAAAGTGACATAATATATATTACCTCCAAATGATTTTGGATACATAGGACCACACACATCATATTGAATAAGATACGGGATTTCTTTTGACCATGAAGCACTGCTTCCAAATGATCTCTTGATAGTCTTTCCAAATGCATATCCTTTGTAGAAACCTCCATCATCCTCCTTCAGGTTAGGAATTCCATCTACTATGGAACTTAGAGATGGGAGGATTTTGAAATTGAGATGACAAAATATTCAATTCCAAAGTTCACATGGGATAATTTCAATGTGAGCTAGGGCTTGGGCTATAAGAGATATTAATATGTAGATCCTACCTTCCCAAATTCCAATAAATTTTACTTGATCTATAATTCAAAATTTTCTCCAAAAAATAACCTTTCCATTAATGAAGGATACTCCATCTCCTTTATCTTCTAATATTGCAATAGAGAGTAAGTTTTTATACAAACCTAGAAAAAATAGAATGTTATTGAGGTGAATGGTGCTTGCATGTTCGCGTTTTATGTATGTTGGTCCAATGCATTACACGGGATATCTAATTTTGTCTCCAAGTTTCACTGAATAAGTTGATTTTACTTTTGATAATGTCTTCAGTTGGCTTGAGTGACCATTTATTTGTCTTAAAGAACCATTATCAATTACCCAGATGTATTCTTCTTGGAATGTACCAGAGAGAGCCGAAAAGGTACTTTCATTGCTTTTTTTGAATGATAACATCTTTAAATAATATAATAATTTCCATAGTTTTTTGATACCTTTCTTGAGATCACTTGCAATATTTTTGATGAAATTCATGAAGCCCTTAGATAACCTTAGCTCTGATTCCATGTTGAGAATTCAATAGGGTAGTAAATAACTTAATTATATTTTTCTTGATAACTCTTTGTGTTATATTTTTACTTCTTATCATAGTGTCTTATTATTATATTGTGGAATACATCAAACAGATACCAAAACAATAAGAAAAATGACAAAGTAGATAGGTTGCAAGAGGGAAAAACCTGTAAATATATTCTCTTCTTATAGATTCTTCTACTGATGAATACCATGACCTAGAGACTTAAAAAAATACCCTCCAAGGTCAAGATCAACATGAGATCCAGCTGCAACTTCTTCGACCTCAACAAAAAGTATGATATTTCTTCATTGTTGCAGCTACTAAAATTGTTGCACCTTAACTTGGATACTTCGAACTCCTTGTAGAGCTTCCTCCTTCCCTTGGCTTGACTTTCCTTGAGATGTATGACTATAGATATTCCCTAAAATCCCTTATCTTTCCTCATTTTATTCCTCTCCTCCAAGATCAAACCCAAGAATTCTCTAGTGTAGAAACCCTATCTTGGAATAGTTCATAGGAGAGAGAGATACCCAATCCAAGAAACTCGGTTTCCTTTGAATCCTTATTCATCCTCTTCTTCTACCTTATTCTTTTACTCTTATTCACATACAAGAGAGAGTGAGTGAATTCCTTATGGAGACTAAGTTCCTCTCCTTATATAGGCTTTCTACAAGGGAGACGTGGCTCTTCATGTAGGTCGACTTGGAAAATCTCTAGCTCGACTTGTTATTAGAGGTATTTTGACTCTTTAGAGACAAAATAAATTTCTCTTCACAAGTTACAATGTGCACATAAGGTATTCAACATATGAACATGAATCTTATACCTTGGAAAAACTCTAGAAGCACTTTAATATGTTCTTGACCTATAAAATAAATACCTTGAGCATGAAACCCATTCTTCAATAATAATTTATTTTCATTATATAATTTACAATTTAGAAGAATACATTTCATACTTATGGAGACCGAACCTAGTTACACATTTTTTGTAAATGATTACATTCCCCTCCCCTTATTTTATGCACTTTCCTTAGTGAACCAAATATACAAATATAGACATATACAATATATCAGTCAAAGAGGTGAGGGTATTGTACCCTTATGAATTTTTTCTCCCAATTCACATCCTCAGGACTGTGCACCATCCATTATTCATTTACCATGTCGATGGATCGATTCCAAAGCACTTTTGTTCTATAATATCTACACCGTTTAAACTTAAAAGTGTCCCTCAAGTTCTACCTAAATCATTTTCCAATCAATGACAAGATTAGTGTTAGGGACATATTTATTAAGAAATGAAACATGAAAAATATCATGAATATTTAGAGATGCAGGAAATGAAATATTATATGCATTGGGGCTGATCCTATCTAGGATCTCAAATGGCCCACAATATCTAGCTACGAATTTGGCACAACTTCCCAACTTTAACAAACTTTTTTTTTTGCTTCTACTTCCAAGAA
Organism: Pinus albicaulis; assembly: GCA_034641835.2. NCBI lineage: Eukaryota > Viridiplantae > Streptophyta > Pinopsida > Pinales > Pinaceae > Pinus > Pinus albicaulis. Next base: position 925,495,854 of record CM076570.1, read on the forward strand.
TATATGTTACTTGACTTTAAATTACATATTTGTTCCTTTCATATCTACATAAATTTTCTACCTATCTTTGGGGACTTTAAAATTTTATTTTATTTTAAACATATTCTCTTCCATGCAGTTAAGGAAGTGGAATTGACTAACCAACACTTTACGAACCTCCCTCAGGTGCTACGAGACCCTCATGGGCTAATCCACCACTCCAAGTTCAAATCACTTGAGTTAACCTATCCTTTAAATGAATTTAACCCGTAGTCTCTCCCATAACAAGGCATGCATGTGACCGTAACCCTATAGTCACTCCCACAATTATTGCAAGGGAGGGACTGCTATCTTTTTCAACCAATTCTGTGCTAGAAATTCTGAGAATGAAGGCACTTTTTCAGGGCTAGTCTCCAAACCACTTCCTAGAAATTTATGAGACTTTCCAAGACAATAAATGGCACCAATAAAAATCCTTTAACACAAAACTTGTTCAATTCATTGACCTAATCGAGCCTAACCATGATAGAGAATTTGTTGAACAAGTCATTAACATGCAATATATACGTCCAAATAACAAATCTGAGCATAAGGGTCTCATACTTATATGAGATTCGTAAGTAAGCATTGACACCTTATCAAAATAAGTAAATTATCATATATTATGTAACATTTCATTTTTCATTAATTTATCAACCATAACATGATCAGAGCCATACATTATCACTTTCATAAAACATGCTCATAACCAACATATAACTAGCAAAAATAGGAAGGATACAACAATCATAAAATCCACACATAAGACAATATATTTACCCATAAAATACCAAGGATAAATAAGTCTTATTAATGAATGCATAAGCCAACCAGGTTTGGGACTTCCACATACTAGCCGACCATAAATTGGCTTAATCAAATATTTTTTCAGCCAATCACCACCATTCCATATTCCAAGTATGAATGTGTGACTTATAACCAAAATCCACCAGGGATTCCCAAGGCTAATCCACCACACCCTCATCAATAGAGCCAGGCTTTGCTGCAATCCCCATTGGATCACTAGGTCATAAATAATAAAAACATAATACTAGGCTTTATCGCAATCCCCATCAAATCACTAGGTAATAAGAAAGCATCGATCCATGTAGATTTCTCGAGCTACACCTTGAGGAATTTTTTTGTCTCCTAGTCTCTAGGATTTACTACAATCTACGTCAGATTACTAGGCCCTAATCGATACTCTAGTCTCTAAGATTTACCACAATACACATTGGATCACTATTACCTAACTGGGACTCCACCCTCCATGATTTACCTATATCCCATCCCAGGATTTCTAGGCCTGATGAAGAGCAGCCACCTTTAGTATTTACCATATATACCGCCAGTCAGCGGTCGAGGATTCGTAGGTGCACTAAGGCTCACAATACATGGCTTTCACACAACCGACAATCTAGTTCAGGGTTTACTAGGCCAAAGGCTTTACCATAATCCACAGTCTGGTAGAGAGATCACTAGGCCATGTGTTCTTTCCTTTAGAGATGCACCTCACTCAGCTTCAAATCCATCCAGCAATCGATATCAACCAAAACATGAGAACCCCATCATACCATGGCTATCCGTAAATAGAAAGGATATGCTTAAAAACATTGTCACACTTGGAAAAATGCATTCCCATGACAACAAGAGAAAAAAATAAACACATGCATAACCATGCATGCCAAAACTAGCAAGGAAGCCATACATGAAACTCAATACCTAGATAGAATCTTGATGTAGCTACTTGATGTTTCTCTTCCTTGACTGATCTTTACTTCCTCTTCCCTTATTTTCTTTTCTTGATCCAATGTTGAAGTGTTCCAATAAAACTCTGAGTGTCCAAGACTGTGAGGGAGAGAGAATAGAGACAAAGAGCTCCAAATATAAACTGAAAAAATCCCATGAACTGATGCTAAGAAGCCCTTTTATCAATGAGGCCTTCAATTTCCATTGTTTTACTTCATTTTCCTCCTCACATGAAAAATCTAACATTTCACCTTCATTTTATCCTATTTTTCATCATTTTCATAAATAATTTTCCAAAAATTCCATTTTTCCTTTCCAAAACCTTTGTCATTACCTATGCCAAATTCCTTAGTGATAATAATCCTAAATGACACCCACTAGGATATTTTTTCCAATACGTTTCCAATGCCATTGGTCTTCTATTTTTTACATGGATCTTTGACGAGGGATGTTACAGGAGTATTTCATTTTATGCCACAAAAAGACTTAAATGGGCTCATTTTTAATTACGCTCAGTATTCATTATTATATGTGAATTCCCCCAAATTAAGGTAGTCCTAAAACTTGGATGGTTATGCATCACATACATCCACAAAATAACTTCAAGTATTTAATTTACAAACTAATTGTTTCTTTTTTACTAGGGATGATATCATGTATTGAATTTTGAATTGGTACCCATTTTTATTGTTGTGACAAAAACCCTCTAAAATTTTTCCTACATGATAAATTTTGGAGCCTCCTCATGATATTATGATCTATCATCCCATTTTTTTTCTTATCACTTCAGGATTGGTTGATATTTTTTCTAAGTTCTCAATTCTTCTTGTGAGATTATAACTATAAAGGTCACTTGCGTAAATATGCTCAACGTTTGATGCATTGACAAGAACACCTCATCCTATCAAGCTTAGGAGTCCATGAATAAATTTTAAGATAGGAATTGTGCATTCTTAGAGGACAGAGATTGTCCAATCCTTCGTAATAGTGATTATGCAGTATTTAGTGGCACAAATTTCCTAAGCTCTAAAACATTGTGCATTCCCTGATGATAGTGCTTATGTAGTTGACAGGAATAATCACTATGCAATCCATGTGGACAATAAATGTGTAACTTCATTTGACAATGTTCCTCAGCCTTAGTTGTAAGTGTACAATTATCGTAGTGAGTTTTCTCATCCATCGCTTTTGCTCACTTTTTTTTTCATAAGTGTGACTTTCACTTTTCAATTGGAATTTTTTCTTTCTTTCACTTTCAAAATCATCACTTTTATCTAGTGAGAAATAATTTTTTTGGAGAGTTAGAAGAATAAATAGTTGAAAGGATAAAAATGATATCGGGTATGGTCCCATCAAACCCTACCCTCAATGTCAAAATATAGAATAAGATGTTGATATGTATTTATGCAAGAATGAAATGAAATACTAATATAAATAGAAACATAGAGCTATAGTTAAAACAAAACTTTACATAATTAATAACAAAATGGTGAGCATTGTTACATGCATAATGGAAATAAACTAGTTCAAGCAATGGTTACTTATCTCTTGGAACAGATGTGGAGAATACATGCATTTTGAACTATGCTAAAAAAATGCTTGGAGGCCATTTTATAATTAAGAAACAATGGGAAACCCTAAACATCTAAAAACTTAACCATAGGAGATGAAGTACCAAAATATTATGGGACTCGTTGGGGTGAGATGGAACATCAACTTCATTGAGTCATAACTTTGACAGACAATCTCCTTTTGGATATCATAATACCTCATTTCGAAGATCTCCAAGAGGAGGATAGAATAAAATTTCTAAACTAGTCATAGATATTTTTAGTCTCTTATTTTTCCCAAAAAAACTATATCTTTTAGGCCCTCAAAAGAATTGTTGAATTTTAGGGCCCAAAAAACTGCCAAAATTTGTAATTTCTTCTACAATTAAAGAAAATGAAAGAAACAAAAGTGGGGGTCCAAGTAGAATAGGTGGGCGAACATTAATATCCACCTGGATCAGTCATGCCCCATTAGTATGCAATGGTCCCCATTGTGTTGAGTAACTCCATGAGATACAAACACTTTTCTTGAAATTAATCACGTTGGAAGTAATGCTTCCACGTGTTGTTGTGAGTTTCCATTGTAACTTCCCAAGCATCAGTATATAAGTTATTTATTACTATGTTATAATTTTGAGTCATAATATATATGTGTCGAAGTTAGTGCGTTATTTCCTTTATATTTATATCTCATGTTATCAATAAAATAGTTTTTTTGGTGTTGTGTGTTTAATCACTCTCTCTCTTTTTTCTATCATGGTATCAGAGCTTGGTTTGAGGCTCTTGCAAGTATGAATCTTGATCATGGATCATTTTAAGTAGTCAAGTTAGTTAATTATGTTTGAGGTCGTAGTGGTGTTGAGTCCTTGTTGAAATAAAGTGATATGAATTAATCTATGAATTCTATTGGTTGCACGCTTTCAAAAATTCAGATCCTTACTAGCATGGGAATATGCATTGGAAGCATTATTGTCCCCCCATAGAGCCCCGCAAAATTTTAGTATTAAATGGAATTTTGAAGGCTTGAAATAACTGCTTCACATAATCCACTTCGACAACAAATAATTTCCATACTAAGTAAATCTTAGCCTCACGTTGTCGAACATATCATATCAACTGTGATTTCTGAGAATTAGATGCTCTACCAAATCTCAAATGCTGGCACTCATGTGTGTGATTGAGAATCATCCTCAATTGTAATTTCATAGCCTAGTATATATATTTATTTGTAATATCCATCCAAAGGCTAGAATAACCACCCTAAATTTGCAAAGATGACTAGGCCACGGACTGATTTAAATCAACCTTTTTTATTGAAATTATGGGGCCGCTACTAGTCTAACAATATATTTTCTTAAGAAGATCCAACTTTTTTTTTTCCTTTCTGAATTTGATTTCACTCAATTTTTAGTTTAACCTCCTGATATTTGGTCCACAATGTTTAAGAATCAAGTTGTTGATAGTAGCGTGGGAAAATTGGTGCGCTCAACCTCAATGACATAGTATCACTCACATGAATAATATCCTATTGATGCAACGTGCAAGCCAACATCGATTGAAACTTCCGCAACATCTCCACCACAGAATACTTATTCCAACCACAATTTTCCACATTTATGCATAAGTGCTTCCTATTTTCTCAGCCTCATTGGAAGTACACAAGGTGATGGGTATTACATGAACACATTCGATCCTTATTGGCCGAAAGACATACGCACAATAGTTGAGGATGGATTATGGATGCCACTTGATATATTATTTTTTGGAATAGATTATCATATCACATTATTTTATTGTACCTTTTTTGAACTCTTATAATATTCCATCAATTTTGGGAAGAGTTTCAATTTATAAGAGAATGGTTAACTAGTTTTTCTATTAAAAATTTGTAGTTTTTTTTGGGTTGTGTGTTTGTTCGTGTGTGCAAATTTTTAGTGAGAGGAATTTTAAAAATTATCAATTATTGTGTGTTTTTATTGGTTATAAAAATGGTTGATGGTTCTTAAACTTGAAGCCTCGGTGTTTGAAACATCAATTATTTTTTGTTTTTACTGGTTATAAAAAGGTTTGGCCATTCTTAAACTAGAAGCCCCAGTGTATGAAACATCAATTATTGTGTGTTAGTAAGGTCACGTTGTTTGATCAAATTTGGAACAAATTCAGTATCCAAACCTCCATCCCATCAACTAGCGGATAATCGAAAGAAAAATATCTGACAGATGGTGGTTGGTCCATAGGATGGTTCATTACTTGATGACTCTTATCGGAGAACCCCGACGAGCCAAGGTGTCAATATTGGTGAAATATTTTTGATATTTCAAAGTTCTTCAAGCATGGTTAGAGGAGGTTACATTTGAAAGAGAGGTTGTTGCAAGATTTCAAAGTGCATGTGAGTGATCATGAAATCCAATCAAGAATATTATCCTTGTTTTTTTAATATGTGTTTTTCCATGTAAGCATTAAGGGAGGGTGTTGGAAGTAATAATTCCATGTGTTTTTGTCAGTTGTCCAATTTTAATTTCCCAAGCATTAGTCTAGAAGTTTTTGATTCCTATGTTATGAGTTGGAGTCATAATCTAGATGTGTTGAAGTTAGTCTATCATGTCCTTTATATTTGTATCTCTTGTGATCGATAAAAGAGTGTTTCTAGTGTTGTTTGTTTAAGAACTCTCTTTTCTCTCTCTCTCTTTTCTATCAGGTCTCTAGAGAGCCACTCATCTTGGTGCTCTAGTTGGCCTACATTGACAACCCGATACAGTTGGATCTTCTATTGGAGAGTGTTCTTAATGAGTGTGTCCATGATATGATTAGTTATGGCATACTTCATGTAGTTTAGGTTGATATTTATGGGTGTGAGTTTCTCTAAAATGTCTGAAGTGTCTATAAATGGTGGAAACTATGGCTGATGGTGGTCCACATTGAAAAATGGGTGTAGTACAAGGAATGGGGGAATGATGGGCTCAAAATCACTGTCTCCCACATTTTTGGTGACGGTTCAAGGCTTGTATGATAGTGGAAAAATATTTTGATGGGATCCATCAAGGTTTTATTTCTATAGATGAAACCAACTTTGTCACCCACTTGAAACTTATGTGGTACTCGATGTTGATCATATCGCTTCTTATACTAGGAATTGGACTTCTCTAAGATGGTGTGAACTGGTTGGAGGATGTGTTGGATGAATTAAATATTTTATCATCCTCAGACTATAAAAGTTTGAATGCTATCCATGTAGTCGCATGAGGCATGGCAACATAAATTAGACATAAAGGTTGAAACCCCAAAACCACTGGAAAGGGACTGTTACTAGTCGAGATAGGTAGAGCTTTGTTATATTTGTGCTTCACATATTGAAGACTCTCATCCTAGGTTTGTGGATGCTTGGATTTGTACATGTGTATGATGTGTACTATCATCCTGTTGACAACCCTTTTCTTGTTGAAGACCTTTGTTTGTCCCTCAGTATGGGGATGGAATGTAATCAATTTCGTGATCTTGGTGTCTGATAGTGTGTAGAGGCTTGACTAGAATGTGCTTAAGAAATCACTATCCCAATATGATTTAATGTTATATGGGATCCAAAAATATACCGACACTCACTCAAAGAATATTTTGGTACTGTCCTCCACTTTGATACTTTTCTTGCAGCTTGCCAATATAACCATATTATAAAATCTATACATAGCCACAAATACACAGCCATTACCATGCTTGGTAGAAGGGATTCCAAAGGTATATTCCATGGAGATGGATTATCATAATTGGCTGGGTGTAGTAAAATGTGTGTACACATATTTCTTCTTCATAGTTGGCTTAGTGATGGCATAGGCAGTGAAGGATATGATATATTTTCCAACATCCTATCAGATTTTTTCCCAATAAAAATAATTTTGTATTACGAAAAATATTTTATCCACACCGAGGTGTCCCATGACCCTACTATAATGCGCCTCCCTTGTCAGCATGGGATGCTTGCTTGAAGGCAGACAAAGGTCCCACAACTAGCAAAATAATGTGTCCTAGAGGTGGAAATATGGAACTTTCTTACTATCCACTAACATCTAGTATGTGGTGGTGAACACTAGATCATTTTTGTATAGTTGTGACCACCGAGAGATCTCATGGCCACAATAGTTGAGAACACTAGTTAGTGCTGGAACTGCGGTGCGACTGAGGAAATATACATCTTGATTGATGATGTGGTTTTAGTATATAATGTTAAAGTGGGATTTTTGCAGATATGTAGACCACTTCTGATAAAGATCATTCTGGAACTTCCCTTGTGTTTGTATAAGTTGAAGAGGTCGGTGATTTGTGTGGATGACCTTCTCCTTCCCTAGAATTTAATGTTTTCATTGTTGTAAACCATACAAGAAATAATAAATCTCTTTATCATGAGTGGGGTTTTTTTGAATTATATTCTAAAGTGTCTCACTTTGGTAGGCCATCAGATGCCCTTAATGGGTAATAAATGTTGAGCCCTTGTATTGCACCAATAATGTTGCAACTCCGAGAGGCTACTTTTTTACTTTATCAACACCATGTTTTACAAAATTGGAGGTGATAATGTTATATGCATAGCAAATTCATTCTACTCATGTCATCCTCTTCTGAGTCCTACGAAAGGGTGCTATTTCTAGGGTTTCTGAATGAATTCTGTCACTATTGAGTCGTACTTTTGCCCAAAATTTTCACGATACTTATCACATCATTATATGCTTATACCTAGTGTTTCAATCTGTTTTATATTATTAATTTTATGATTAGAGGCATTTAGAATTAAATTACAATTTCTTTTTATTAATTAAATTGAATAATAATTTTGTGTAATAATATTGTTAATAATAGGTTTTCATGATGGCAGAAGAATAAGTCGAGCACCAGCAGTGATGGAATTCTTCTTGAAATACATTTGAGTACAAGTTCATGAAAAAAATAAACACCATATTTGAGTACGGATTCAGTAACAATGCAGATCACAAATCTTGTCAAAAACCTTCACTTGGCCATATAATGCAGTCATGGGTTATGCAACAATTGCCATCGTAAAAATCTCAGCCATTGATGAATTATCAACATCATGATCGGAAGATCTGCAAGGACATGCCTATGAACCATATATGGATGGTTTGGTCTTCAAATTATAGTTTCATAATGAATTCATGAAACCTTTTTTTGATACAAATGGTGCTTGCATAATCTCTATCCTTGGAAAAATCAGGGTTAAGCTTATGTCCTTTGTCCCCTGTTACAACTGCAGTCTCATTTTCAACATCAACATTGTCACATTCTTCCAGTTCAACGTCACTTTATTTGACAAAAATATTTCCAAACAACATTGAGACTGAAAACTGGGTTGATGCTATGAAATCTTCAGAATGTATATTGGCTAGTCGATTTAACTATGTTGAACTTGATCTTGACATGACAGATGCAACTTATGGTTCATAGACGTTGGATCATCCTTCAACTTCGATAATGTTTGAGGAGATAATGGGTGCAACAAAAAGAAAGCATATTGTAGTCCTTCTAGATTATGATGGGACATTTTATCCTATTATAGGAGATCCTGATCAAGCATATATGTCTAATACGATGTGTTCCATGGTGCAGAAAGTTGAAAAATATTTTCCAACTGCAATAATTAGTGGGTGTGCAGTCTTTCAATTCAGTATTTTTGAAATTCTTGAAACCTCGAGTAGAAGTTATATTCCTTGATTTAATGATTGATATCAGCATGTAGTATTTTACTTGAGGGATTTTGGAATTCTTTAGTGTGAATCTATAAGCACATTGGCCTCTTAAGAACATTTTCACAACATGTCTAAGAAAGAATTGAGTCGAAAATATAGGAGCAGTCTTAATCAACCTTTTCTTACGAAGGCACATCAGTCTAATGGTTGTGGTGAGGTAGTTTGGATAGTACCACCACATCCGTTGTTGTCCATGCGCCCTCAGAAACAAACTCATATGTGCACTTCATATTTTATATTGAGCTTCAATTAACATGCACGGGAAGTGGCCAAGCACAACACAACATCACTACTCTCAGAGGCGATATATCTGATTCTAAGCTTCCATAATTTAGGGCTTTAATGGCTGATACACCAAGTCGAGTCAACTATAATATGGCAAGGATCAATTTGTGGGCCTGTTCCACATTAGTTGAAGTGAAGACACTTGTTTCACTATATTTCAACATCTATTCCACCTAGTGCTGAAGGTACAAGAAATGGAGGAGACACGCTTTCCCCATCCACCTCTGAATGAAAGGATTCTTTCATCTCTATCACATAGATTTTTTGCTACACATCCATGGAATGATCTTGAGATTGGACCTAGAGCTCCTTCAGTGTTCAATTGTGTTGTGGGAATTGTGAAGATGATAAGATAATTGTTGTGTTCACTGATGAACCTGAGTACTACCATTACAAAAACATTAAGGAGCTTCCTGCACATCGTTTAGCAGAAATTCAATGTTTCTTTGAGGATTACGAATATTAGTGTTAGTATTATCTGCTTCAACCATTTCTAGCTTGATGTGGAACACATTCAAGAGGATTTTCAAAATGCACTAATCTATTTGGAGATGGTGGCATTTTCTATTATGAAACATATGCATACCATGTTCACGCATACACCGGAGAAGTTCAGAAGTTGCTTAGTGTTAGAAACCTATAAATATAGGAATCATAATTTTGACTTGACTGGTGGTAATTTTGTAAATGTGTTCATACTTTCCCTTCTACAAGTTGTACTTGCATATTTTGTAAAAAATCAAAAATTCAAAAAAATCAAAAAGAGGGTGAAAAAGTCCTAAAAGAAAAATCAAAGGACTTAGAAAAAATAAGAAACCCCAAAAGAAAAGGATGAATAAAACATCAAAGTGTGCAAGTCTAAATGCCACTATTTTTTACCTTTTGCAGTTGATTATGGAAGAGTGTCAATAAATGCCATAATCGATGATGAGTTAAACAATTTAATCTTAACTTGTCATGTTTCAATTTCACCTGTTATAGATAGAGAATAAAGAATTGTCATACAGTTTAATCATGACAATTCAGTAGTTAGGTAGAGAAAAAGTGAATCCAATAGTTTAATCTAGATTCTTGGATGAAATAAGTGTAGAATTAGATAGTTTTATTGTTTTCAGAAAGAATAAATGTTGTAAAGGTTGCTAGCTCAAATGCACCTTAATAAAAAGGAAGAAAAAATCTTAGTATGGTAAGTTGGGTAGGTAGAAGAAGGCGAGAAGCATCAATGTAAATATTATTCACCAAGGCTGCCAAATAACTAGCTTCCCCTACCCATAGCCATTAAGAATTCTAAGCTATCAGTCAGAAAGACTCAAATCATTTCCTTGACTTCTATTGGGACTAGACCCAAGGCTCTATGACTGATCAGTTGAAAGTGTAAAATGTCTATGTTAATCCCTAAAACCACATCATTAATCCATTTCATGCATTCATTCCCCTAAATAATCCTAAGTAAAACCTCATTTTTACTTAAAGATACTATAATTCCCATTTGACTAATTTCCTTCATCACATGAAAACATTAAACCCTAAAAATTACATTTTATCATAAATTAAAGTGATGAGGTTAGTATGATGAAAATTTGTCCTTTAAAGCTTCACATTACTTGGTTATGTTTATGTATTTTGAGTATACCTTGTCCCGTTGTCATATCAACTTTAACTTATGTAATAACTCCCTATAGAATAACCTTTTCCTATATGATATAATTCTCTTTTATAAAATAGCCCCAAAAACCCATTAATAAAATTTTAGCCAAAGTTATTTATTCCCACATGTTTAAATAATAAACCCACTTTATACCCCCTTTGGCTAAATATATCGTTATATAAATATCCCGCCCCTATGGTAGTTAAATCACTTTGATTTAATTACTGTATAATAAATATATATGAAAAAAGTCTTTAAACATGTTTCATTATGTGTTTAAAAAACAAAAATAATGAAGCTTTGTTTAAACTAAACTTCAAATAAATCCTATCCCCTTTGCTTATTTTTCCTTCCTCGACTCCATTTAACCAAGGTTAAAAATATAACCTAACCATTTCCCCACAATATATATCCCATCTCCACAAATATTAACCCTAGTTCAAAGCCCTTTTACCCCTCCCGACCACCTTTTTTATGTATAAAGCTTGTTTTATATATAAAAACCTTAATATATCTTTCAGCTATCAGATTCAATATTGAACCTCTGATCCCTAACATTCATTTGATCCTACCGCTCCAAAAAAACGTGATATTCTTATCCCCATATCTCTTCACATCCTATCACGTTTCTTTATAGCCATCCAATCATCCCTTCACAATCCAATGATTCTTGTTAAATGTGATAGTTCTATTCCATAATCTTAACCTTCCCATCGCATTGTATTTCAACCATTCGATCTACATTTACTATTAAAGATCTAACGATTCGTATTTAACCTGAAAACTCCATTCCTCGACCCTGCCACAGCTCCTCGTGTTAAGCGATCACCGTTGATCTTCCATCCACTATATCAATGGTCAATAATCAATGCCTTGGTCCCACTATACTTTCCATGCATATTTTCATTTAATCCTGACCGTTCACTTTCCGATGTCAGATCCGACGGCCCAAAACTTATATCGCGCAAATAAAGTGCCCGACCCATGTTTTATGAAAATAGCACGATAAAATTTGTTTTCCAGTACAACCTAATTCTATGTGTCCCCTTTTCAGTTGATCACATTCCAAAAGCCAAAAATAGCTTACTGCCTATAGCCAACACGAAAACCACCAGCAATTTTCCATAGTTCAAACAATAAAAAATTTCCCCTAGATATGTAACTCACCAATATTACATTTTATAAGGCTTACAATAAAGGTTAAAACCTTTGTGATAAGGTTTATCTGAACATTATAAGCTCCACTCGACTGGTAAATCCTTTCCAGCTCCCGAATCCGATGTTTACACTCTGTGTGCCTATTTTGTACCTGAAAGACCCATTTCACACCTGAAAGCTCCATTTTTACCAACAGAATCTTTGTTTAAAGGCCAAAGACACCTTTCAACTGCAACATATCTACATCAAAATACTCTATTTTAAGTTCAATCTTTAGTATAAACCCTTGAAAACAAATTTCTATGGCTTGAAAAGGTCTTTGAACCTACAGATCTACTAACAAGTCATCTTTTATAGTCTCAACCATTCAGGAAACCCTTGTTTCCTATCTTAACCCATTTTTTCATCTCTCAGATTCCTAATTGAGCACTAAAATACCCATTGAAGACTATATTTACCTAAGAATTGCTGAAAATTCCCTCTGTTAAAGTGAAATACTCCTACAAACTATTTAAACTTGTAGAAGTAAGCCTAAAAATGCCTAAAAAACAGATTTAAACCTCCACAGACTAATCTCATTCCAAAAATCTTTGAAGAATCTCCAATCACCTCCCTGCAGCCAAGATTTCATTAACAAATTGTTTGATTTTTGTAGGTTATTATCAGAATATGGATTTGGGACAACAGTTTCAATACTAGTTGACAAAATTGTTTGCTCCAAATTCTCAGATCTTAACTCGATATCTTCATTCAACAAATAATTTGCATATAAAGAAAGAACAAAATCAAGTTAGAGAGAGATCAGAATGATGAAGTTTTCATAGTGAATGGTAAAATTGAAATCAGAATTCACAATGACATTGAAAACATAACAGTTAAAGAGTATCAGTGGTTAAAGTGTATCAGGTAAAAGTCAGAGTGAAAGTTAAAACAAAGTTACAAGAGAAGTCAAAGGTAAACAATAAAAGTAAATACAGAGGTAGTAAAATGGTAAAAAGAGATGAAAATAATTTCACCAACAATGAACTTTATCTAAAGTGAAAGTAAAACAGTTAAAAGAACAAAAAGGTGAAAAGATGAAAAAGAGAGCAAGAAAGGACATTTTTTGCACGAATATCATGTTTAAGTCATTCTTTTGCAGAACATATTGTGACCAATCGAAGATGAATTGTTCAGAACTGAGGGAGGTTTATGTTCTTAATAGGGCCATATACAAAAACCTATCTCACTTTTCTAATAGCCATTATGGATTGGGAAATATTAAACAATATTGGAAAGCACTTTTAGCAGAAAATTCCCGTTAAGTCATCATTTTGTAGAGAAAATGGTGGCCAATCAGAAAAACATATTAAAAAATTGAATGATTTTTGTGTTCCTAAGAGACGCATATGAAAAAACCTATCTCACATTTTACACATTAATTTCATAATGGGAGATAAATGCACATCTTTACAACCTATTTTTCAGACTCTGTAAAACTCTATTTTACACATCTTTTTGCAGAGCCTATTGTGCACATATGGAGAGGAATTTTAGGAAACGGAAAGAGGTTTATTTCACCGACATCTTTATCCATAATAACCTCTTTCACTTTTTACAAATAGATTTCGGATTTAGAAATAAAAATGTATCATTGGACCCCAAGTTTGCAGAACTGTTGGAGCAGAATGCACAAACAAAGGAAGCAGTTAGGGACTTGGATGCCTCATCATCAACTAAGAGTTGGATCAAATTCGAATTCTCATATTTTTCATCACCTATCCATAAAAAATAGTGCCAAATAGATGTGTTAGTTTTAGTGTCCTTTACTTAAGTTCTATTTATGTAAAACAGTTGGAGAGATTTGTGAACCAATCTTGATATTTTTTCAAGATATTTTAGTTTAGAATTTATATAAATACTTCACTCTTGGAAGTATTTTGGGTGAAATAAAGTTTGAAGATTACTATATTCTTATTTTTTTGAAACATTGGGAATTTTTGTGAGTTGAATTGAAGTAGCAAGTTGGAGAGTGAAGCAAAAGTTTTCAAGTTTTCATTGTGTATTTCTTTAAGTTTCATTCATATATCATATTTATTTTCCTTCTTTAATGATAAACTAGGAAAGTTATAATAGAATTAGTGTTAAAAATCTCTCTGTATTTACTATTTGTCATTATTTATGTTTTCTATTGATTTCCAGACTAGAGAATTCTTAAATGCTCTTTAGTTTCGTTTGACCTCACTTTTCCCTCTTCCTTTCTGTGATCTAAGGATTCTTAATTGCCCTTAGTCCAGAATCATATCACTTCATTAAACTAGCCTTTCAAATCCTCTGAAATTTATCTAACTTGCCCTTAGCATATTTGCATATTTTGACCTTGGTTTTCAAGTCTCGTTGGCTAGCAATTTGACCCCATTGCCCAATGGTTTGATAGATATTTTTATGGTTTCCTTTGTAATGCTTTATTTCCACCAACCTTTCAAAAAATCAAACCCAACTGTACAATCATAGCTAGCCTAATATATGTTACCTAAACAAAGCTAAATCATAAGGAGAGATCCCTCTCCAGAAAGTCAGGAAGGCTAGATCCTGAATTCTAAAAGAGGTTCTTGGTTACCTCTAGTAAGTTACAAAGTTTTAAATATTTCTGATAGAAAATTTACTAGAGTGATAACACTTAGAAAAAGAATGAAGGTCAAATTTCCTCTAGAACCCAAGGTTGCACCTTCCAGCAACAACAACATCCCATGAATAGAGGAGCGATTTCCTAATTTGACATTCTATTTTGAAACTAACTCTTATTCTAGAAAATTGTAAAAACCAATAATCTTCTATATTTTAGTTGGCTGGTTGAAGCTCCAATTTGTAAATTTGGTATATATATAAGTTGTCGTAATGAAATCAAGGGGAGGAGGGGTGAGTCCGTCAATTAGACGAGATAGGATCGATAGGAATAAAAGGAAGAATTTCTCAGATGTAAAGCAGAATTTCCCAGATGTAAGTCAAATTTCTCAAATGTAGAAACAGGATTGAATTTTGTAGGAGTGTAATAGAGACAAGAAATTGTTGTGTGTGAAACTAGAATTGTTCTCCGTGACTTTTGTAAATCGATTGCCAAATTTTGTTTTAAATATACAATCGCCTTCAATCAGTGAGTTGTAGCGTTATACCATGGTTCATTTCAAATTCCGTTATTTGATGTTTTAAAAGCTTTCCCCCACTGTAGTAATTCAGCTTACTCCAGGCGTGGGAGGGCCCACCACCTTTGGAGCTAAGCTTGATCAGTTAGCAGAAGATAAGTAGATGTGTGCGGTTCCTGTATGAATGTGTGAATATGTGGTAGGTATGGTTCAATTCAAGAATTTTAGTCATTTTTGCATCGTGCCAATTAATGGATCAAACAAGTATTACTCATTACATAATTTGTGTTTGAATTATAATACAACGCTACACTCTATTCCTCTTGTTAAATAGAATGTAATGGGAGCATATGAATACAACGATTTCAGAATTTGAATATGGAATTTGAATAGATTTTAATACTTTGAATTTGAATATGGAATGAGAACAAATTTTAATGCTTTGAGTTTGAGTATGGTTTGCATTACTTAGTTTCTTTTGAACATTTGTAGGATTTAAATGTGCATTTTATTTTTTTATGCTTCCTAGGACTTCGCTTAATAATTAGATTTCTTTTAATTAGAATCATTCTTCTTTTCGTAGTATAATAATTTCTTTATAAGTCTAAGTGCGGATTTGATTATGTAGGTAGAGAGATCAATTCAAATGCAACGTGATTTAGTTGCATGATTTGATTTTGAAGAGTGAGCTTTTTTATTGAATAATCCATTTCCTTTAGATTAAGATATTTGAATGGAAGGTTGTCATATATTATTTGTAATGCAATTTTTAGGATCTTTTAAGTGTTATTTTTACATGAAGAAAATTAGTTTTCTTTTAGTAATAGTTAGGATTGTTTCTTTTGTTAATTTGGAATCTTGAATTTTTTATCAAGAGTAGTTAGTTTAAGGTTTGAATTTATTATTTGGATAATGTATGTTCTTTTGGTTATCTCTAGTTTTGTTTCAAGATAGTGAAAGGATTTAATAGATTAGGATTTTCAAGATATAATAGGAGATTTAAAAAAAATAGAATTTGAGTGCGATAATGGTTGAGGATTGCCTTGAATTTCCTTATTGTTTAATTGAAGTATGGAGTTTGTAGTGAATGAAATTGGTTAATTAGTTCTCCTTTTCAAGATTGTTTATTTGCCAGCAAATGTGTGTTTCATTCCAGTGTTTAGTTTATCATTACAAAGGAATATTTGTACTCTAACCACTACACTGAGCCAAGACACAGTACAACTCGCATTTACAACTCCTGAACTGATAATTTATATTAAGAGGTTTAATCCAACAATTAAACTACCCAACATTTTTGCGTCATTATAGGGGAGTTGTATTTTGGCTCAGGTAAAAATTTTCTTACAGAGTTTCAAGGGTACTTCAGGACGTCAGAGGGTGGAGAGTGTATGGTAAGACATAAGTGAAGAGCCATGCATCCACTTATGTGGGGTTGCTCCAAAGTATGGCCATCTTGCACATCTCTTGAACTTTTATTTCCTTTATGTGTAGAAGTAGAAGCAGGCTTTAGACATTTAATTTCAAAATTGCTTTGCTTTTCATAGATTAAATAGTACTTTTACTCGACATTTTCCTTTCATGCAAGTGTGTTGAGCTTTATTTTAGCCAATAGCTTTTAAAATTCATTTATCTTTAGAATCGAATCTTCAATGTTATATCATTTTTGGGGTACTATAAGAACCCTTGCATACTAATCCATATGATGAAAAAATGTACCAGTTTTCTTTTGAAGACAAGAAGATGGTATTTTGAGGAATCATTCAATAAGGATTTTTTGTGCTGCTACAGAGATGAACAAATCATCCGATGAAGAACCACTACTTATCCTTTGCGCCAATTGTAGAAAGAAACACTACCTTGGAAAGTGTCCACTTAGCGATCTGGAAGTTTGCAGAATTTGTGAGGATGGTCATGCAACCAAACATTGCCCATCACTACCATGATTACAAAAGGTACTCAGGGAATCAAGTAAGGAATCAAATCAACTACCAGGTATAACTAAAAACCCAACACCATTTGATACTTGGAATAATTATTATTTTCCTGAGCAAGTTCCTCAACATGTTTATAATCCTATAGCTTCATGGAAAACTTTTAATCCTCCTCTAATTGAATATCTTACTTTGTGGTCCTCTCCTTGGCCCTCATCCTTGAGCCAAATATCTCCATGGCCTCAAGAATCGTTTGGATCCTTCTCTCTAGGGAAATATCCCATGCAAATTCAATCATATGAGTTGTTGGACGGATAATTCATTCTTGCAGACAAGACAGACCTCCCAACTGTCCTAGGGAAAGCTACCAACAAATGGA
This sequence comes from Pinus albicaulis, assembly GCA_034641835.2. NCBI lineage: Eukaryota > Viridiplantae > Streptophyta > Pinopsida > Pinales > Pinaceae > Pinus > Pinus albicaulis. The sequence continues at coordinate 925,513,450 of CM076570.1, forward strand.
CAATTAAATCTATCTTTCTATACATATATCGCGATTCATAATTAAATGCTATAAAGGCTTAACAATCCTACCTTTGATCCACTGCTTGTTTGTAGTAGTAGGCCTTCAGTCACCCAAAAGAGTTGCCTTCGAAGATTTGCAATAAAAAACAAGCAAACATCAAATAGAACCTGCATAGCATATATTCATAAATCATATCTATTACGGTGATCAAGGAATCCATAAAATAAACCAATCAATTGACAGCTTATTGAGAAAAATGGACTTATTTGTATTAACTTAAATAATAAGATCCTTACAACCGTGTCCGCCTTGATGTCATACAGGCCTTCCTGGGATCCAGAACAAGCGTTTCCTTTACTCTGACAAGCCTTGCACTCTTCCAACCGAGATAAATATAGGTATGTAATCTTTCCCGTATAAAGTCTCAGCTAAAGGGGTATAAGTTTCAACGGCACTTCACCTCCAATAATACCAAAACTTCAACTCATCAATTGTAACCCTTTGAGGCTATCCTACGCCTCTTTTTATAGTGAAAGAGAGGAAATTACAGCTCCATACAAGAAGGGATAGAATCCTCCTTCAAAGGGATTAGTTCCTTACATCAAGGGGTTAGCTCCTTAATGGATGGGATGCATGAAATTGAAAAGAGTGGACTTTCCACCGCAGGAATGTTTCTAGAAGCTTCCAAAAATGACTTAAACTGATCTTCTAGATTTTACTTGCGCCTTTTCTTATATTTTACAGGGGTCCGCACCCTTAATAAATAGAAAGTGTGTTTTGCTACGCATGATTTATAGCCAAAAGGTACAGGACCACTGGAAATACTAAGAAAAAGTGTGGTACAAGAATTTTAAGACTTTTATGAGCTTTTCTCTTAATTTTAAGGCTTGAATTTAGGAACTTTGATATTGTAGGCTTCCAAGGGAGTACTAAAATGTCATGGTGACAAATTTCAGTATAATAAATTTCCCCCTAAAATGTGAAGTATGAGAGTATTCGAAGAGTGATGTGGTTTATCATTTCAAGGATTAGCCTGTGGACACCCCATTCAGAACCCTATAAAAACATTCAATGCAACAGATATGTATATATATATCATCGCTGAGGTAGGCATTCCCATACTCAGATCAAAACTAACTAAACTTGTTCTGATATAGAAATGATCTTAATATTACATCAATAGTGTAGACACAACATGGGTGCAACCATTTATAATGAATAGCCTACTGCATAAAGAATAATAAAACTCCACGCAGCATGGATGGTGGAAACTAGATCTAAGGTCTTGATTTCTGCTTCCTGAACTAGTATGATTCTATACATGTGATTAAATGTGTTGAAGTCGAACATGGTAGAAACCACTTTATTACCATTCAATGATGTGAATTGTTAACAAGTGTGAGAGAAACCACCAATAATGAAAATGGCTCTCAAAGTACTCAGTACATTCCATGAAATGTGAATAAGTGATCTGAAGTCGAAGATTTCATGAAATCGTTCGATCGAAGGTCAACGATGCAACCTGTCGTCGAAGGCGAGAAACCTGCCATCAAAGCATGTAGATTTCAAGGTACTGATAGATTCTAGATCAACTTCCTAGATGATGAGCTATCATCAATAGAAAGTGATCTGTCGTAAGCTAGCTCACGACACGAAACCATAGATCAAGTTTTGAAGAAATTTTTTGCAAGGACTGACTCAAGGATGGTCAACGCGAATGGAAACAAATTTTTGCAGATGAATGGTTTGTTTGACTATCATCTTGAACAAATAACGACACTACACATGGTTTGGTGATATTTTCCCTAAGCTAATACCCAGAAACCATCTAAAGACTTTCAATGTGGTTTGATTAACTGATAGGTAAAGGATTTCCCAACCTAGGTGGAAGTGTGACAAAAAGTGTCATGTTCAAGAGTGGTATAATGCTTTCATAAATCAAAGTGTAACAAATGAATCTATTTTCTCTCTTTTCCCCCACCATTTCTGGCAAGTACCTCTTTATTTTTGACAATATTGAGGAGGATAACATTTGCTTGTTTATAAGCTCATCCTTCGAATGAGTCCAAATTAGTTTAAAATTGAACCCTAAGAAGGAGTGGTCCATTCTTGTTTGTAATCGGTAGGTCCTTTACTGTTAAATTTTAATGAGTCCAGTATAGGAGAAACTCGGTGTTTTTCATTTTTAGGTAGTCAGGAGAAAAAACTTAAGAAAACTCCATGGATGTACTTTTTCATAAATTTAGTCTCTTAGGCCCGAAAAAGGATAAAATGATGCAAGGGAGAACTCTATTGACCATTATTAGTCAGCGTATACCTTTTTCATAAATAGTCCATTTCAGTCTGGAAAAGGGGTAAACTTATACTGAAGGGACAACCATTCATTTACTTTAACGAGTTCGAATAGTCAAGTACTGGGAAATCTTTTCATTTTTATAGAGTTTGAAAAGGGCTTAAAAGAGAACTCCATGGTTTCACTTTTTCGTAAATTTTAAAGAGCACGAAAAAGTGATAAAAGTATACTCTTCGTCAAAAATGATCATTTTGCCTAAAAAATCCGGTATTTTGCACAAAAACTCGAAAAATTAAACATACCTGTTTCAATAATAAAAATATTTCGAAAAAACGACTTTTTAAAGTGAAAAATAAACAAATTTAAAATTCATTTATTTGAAAAAACTTATAAAAAGGAGTTTTTCAAGTTCATTTTCACCATTTGAGTTTGGAGTGAAGATTTTAGAGCTCTTGACAAAAAATGCTTCGGAGAAGATTCTTGGCAAACCGACCGTTGGAATCGAAAACTATCTGCTCCAGGTAATCCACAACCTCTTTTTCTTGCTTTTCATCTGTTCAATTTTTAAAATTAGCGTCAAAAATTCATTTTTGGGAGGAAAATAGGTTGAAAATCCACCCTCGGGGGTCCGCAGGTAAGACATTGGGTACCTGCGGACCACGACATTTTCTTACAAAGGAAAATGTCAGGGCCCCGCACCTTTAACACAAAGCCCATGTAGAGCTACACACTGTCTCTGAGCATAAAGTGCGGGCCCGGTGCCGTAACGAATTTAAAAACACATTTTCCTCATAAATTACCCAAATTTTTTATTTCAAAATGATTCTAATCCTTCATTTTACTTATTTAAGGATATCTACAATACTCATTTGGTGAGAACAGGAGCAATGTGAGGATGTAGATGAAGCAACAATGATTCATCAACCTACATTGCAAGTTTTAAGAGCATGCGGGCTTTTCAAATTTTGGGCTATCAGTGGCATGAGAGCTCAAGTAGATAGTCTTAATTAAATGGGATGTTCAAGACCAGTGTTTCATGATAGGAGGTCACCGGCTCGAAATTGAGCTGGAGGACATATATTTTTTGACTGGTTTGTCTAGGAGAGGTGAACCACTATCTCTATTTAGGGCTAGGACCGGTGGCTAGTCTGTTGCCAGCCTACAATTATAGTTTTGTAATGATGAAGCCAATCCTAGAGACAAAAGGATTGACATTAAAACTATCATCCATCTCGAGTTAAAAGTGATTGCTTTTACCATTGTCAAGTTGTGCAGAAGTGCAGCTTTTCATGTAGCTACTGGATCTCAGATGCAGACTGCAGTAGATTTTTTCCGAGGCACCATATTCAACTGGTGTGAGGCAGTGTTGGCAAATGTGGAAGGCCAACTTACTAGAGCAAGGAATTGGAAGTTAAACAACTTCGGATTTGGGTCCATCGTAGTCACCTTTGCTCTAGAGAGGATTCCTATGTTAGCCCCACGGCATATTCCTGTTGATGCTGGTCGACCTCGAGAGCCTAGGATGGTTCGTTAGGTTGCTTTGATGGCCCGCCATAGTGAGGGTGGTGAGATTGTTCGATTTCCCTCGACTTATTTTTGTTGGCTGGAATGCCAACTTTTTGTGATAGAGGATTTTCCTTATGCGGGTATGGATTTTCGTGGCGACTGGGATATGCCCCTTCCTCCAGCAGCTCAGTGGGATGAGTTAGGTAGAATATATCTTTTGACATGTTCTAATTTCTAACTTTTATTTTGTTTTTAAATCGTCCAAAACTTATAAAAAAAATTCCAAATGTAGATGTGGGTCCGAGTCGACCAACCATTCTCCACCCCTTTGACCAGAGGCAAAGGGATGTAGTAGCAACACCACCACTCCCACAGGATCAGACTATAGAGATCCTAACTGATTTAGAACACCATTTGGAGTGGCTCACTATGGATATTCCTGAGACTACCATAGATGATATCCCTCTCTGTCTATAGAGATACGTCATTGGCGTTCCTGGACCATTCACGAGATTTTTGACTAGGGTGGCACGAGGAGTAGTGTATTATCGTGATCATCACCATAGATAGTGGATGACTAACTTGTAGACTCATTTTTTGTATCACTTTTTTCCTATCATAAGGCATTTTGAACCTATGATCGAAGACGGTTTACTACTTTTTGAACACTACATATATACTATGATATACTATTATTTCCAGTTACCTGTTTAATCATGTTTATCGAATTTTGATTGATTACTTTGTTATTGCAAATGTCTATTTATAACACTAGAAGCAATTGCATCTGCTAATGTATTTAAACTTCTTGGAATGTGTTGATATCAATATAATCGAACTCATGTTCCAAGAGATGAACCCTTAAAAATATTCTTAATAATACTGGGTTTCTAAACATATATACTCATTTTAACTGTAATACAACAAGTTCAGAATCTAACCTAATGATTAAATTCAGAATTCCAAACTAAATGGATTCTGAAAATAACTCAATAACTGCACTATATTCAATAATATTGTTTGTTGTCGGACCGAGGCTTACCCCATGCATAGATATTAACTCGTCAGTGGGTGAGTAAATAACCCAAGCTGTGGAAGAGATGTTCTGTGTACTACAATAAGCGCCATCAACAAAACCAATATATTTTTGAAAGGACATCGACATCTATGATATCAAAAGTATCTAGATAAGCAGGAGTAATAGTAAGAGCACACTTAAGCTAGGCACACATTACTAATCTATAACACACCATCTAGAAATTAACTAATATACAAAGAAGATCTCCACACAAAAAATCAAGTGTAATATCTCTTTAGATAAAGTCCATTTATGGGTTTAGAGACCCCATAAAAATCGATCAATTCATAGGCCCCTTTTGCAAGCTGTCGCTTGACAATATAAGGACCATGCCACATGGGTTAAAATTTCCCAGCCTCTAGCTTATCGTTGGCTTGATCATAAATCAAAACTAGGTCTCCTTCTGAAAAATTATGAGGGGTAACACTTCTATCATACTGAGATTTCATTCTTTTCGCATGGGACTTGGTAGCTAATGCAGCAGTGTGTTGATTCTCATATAATTGATCCAAGTATTAAAAACATTTTTCCTCTTTAGAAGTTTCTGGTAGTAATTCTATGGCTAGTTGGAGTGACGGTATCTCGCATTCAATGGGTAATACCGCTTCTAAACCATAAACTAGTTGAAAAGGGGTAAAGCGTGTCAATGTTTTTGCTGAGGTTTGATATGCCCAAAGTGCTGAAAAGAGCATGGTATGCTAATTCTACTTATGAATTCCAATGATTTGTTTGATCATGGTGACTAAAAGTTTATTAATTGCTTCAACTAAACCATTGGCCTACGAATAATATGGTGTATAACTCTCATGGCGCATTCCAAGTTGGTTTGTTAACTCAGTCATCATGATATTTCAAAAATGGCTCCCGTGATCAGTAATTATCGCTTGGGGTACACTGAAACGAGCAATCACATGATTGAATAAGAAAGTAGCTGCAGTTTTTCCATCTGCCGCAAATTTAGGCATCGCCTCGGCCCATTTGGTAAAATAATCTACTGCTAGAATAATATACCCATGCCCCTTGGCCGAGTGAGGGTTACATGTAATGAAGTCAATGCCCCATTTTTCAAAAGGACCAACAGAAATTATAGGGTGAAGAGGAGCAGGTGGTGCAAGAATTTTTCGATCGAATATTTGACAATTATGACATTTTTGAACCACGTAAATACAATATTTAAATAAAGACGACTAGAAATAACCTATGTGCAATATATTTTGGGCTATGGTGTACCCAGACATATGACCGCCACATGCTCCAGAGTGATAGTAATTTAAAACCTTTTTAGCTTCCTCATGGGTTAGACAATGTCCAAAAACTGAGTCCGCACCACGACGGTATAATGTGTCACCAAGAATATGATATTGTTGAGACTGTAAACATATTTTTCGTCGTTGTGACTGTGAAAGTTCAAGCGGAAAATATTGGGTCTGAAGATAAACAATGATATCTCCATACCAAGGATCAATGGTACTAATGAGAAATAAGGATTCGTCCATGATTGGTTGTTCCACCACTGTTTCTATATCAGTATGTGGAAAATCACACATAAGCTTAGCAAATATCAATGATTTCTTGGATTTGGATTTTTCAAATTCCAAATCAAACTCCTACAGGATAACAATACATTTAAAGTATTTGCCCCATAGAAATTGTTTGGTCAAGATGTACATCATAGGGTTACAATCAGAGATCACTATCATTTTGCATAAAACTACATAGTGACGAAAATGTTGGACAACTTGAATAGCTGCCAAGGCCAATTTCTCCACATGTGAGTATTTGATCTCAGTCGAATGCAAATTTCGACTAAGATAGTAAATCACATGTTTACTATGGAATTTAACTTCCTGAACTAAAACCATTCCTATCGTGGAATCGAAAGCAGCGAGGTAAAAAAATTATCCTTGGTTGTAATTGGGAGGATGCAGTAATGGTGCATGGGTCAATGTGTTTCTTAGAGCATAAAAATATCTATCAGCGACCTTGTCCCAAAGGAAAGGAATGTTTTGTTTCAACAACCTAGTGAAACCTTTCGTTAACTCAGCATAGTTAGGAATGAATCGACATAAAAAGTTTTCTTTCCCTTGCAAACTTTGGAGTTGGGGAAGAGTAGAAGGAGGGGTTAAATTGATAATTGCCTCAACCTTCGATGGATCAACATGAATGCCTGCCTTTGAGACAATAAATCCTAGCAATCGTCTGGATTGTATGCAAAAAACACATTTGAGAGGACTCATGAAAATCTTATAATGCCTACATCATATAAAGATGGATCATAAATGAGCAATATGATCTGCTCCGTGTGAATAATGAGCAGGAAAATCATTGAGGTATGGTTGCACAATGTGCTTACTGTCATGAAAGACATAAGACATGGCCCTTTGAAAAGTGGCGCCAGCATTCTTAAGGCCAAAAAGTAATTTGCGATAAGCAAAAATCCCCCATGGTCAAACGAAAGTTGTTTTAGGATGATCTGTAGGGAGTATGTTTATTTGATTGTAGCCGGAAAATCCATCCACGAAAGAGAACATTTCACTTCCACCATAATCATCAATAATTTGATCGATGTAAGGGGTTGGATAATTGGCTTTTGGACAAGCTCGATTTATATCCCTATATTCGATACATACTCGTATTGTTCCTTTTTTTTTATTGACCGGAAAAATATGAGATACCCAGTCCGTTAACGAGATCGGATAAATAAAACCTGTGCAAAGTAATTTTTCAACTTTGGCTTTAATAGCGGCAGCTTTTCTCGGATGTATCTGACGTAATCTCTGTCTAATGGGTTTAGTATCTGGGTATTTCTTAATTTCATGAACAACAACTGACGGATCGATTTTTTTAGGTAAAATTGACTCAGGATAGAGTTAGTGTTGACTAGGGTAAATAGTAGTGGTTTTGGGGCACATGGTATTGTGCACCCATGGTTTTAGCCCATGGTATTGCATGTAATGGAGCCTATAAGAGGCTGGGAATACTTCGTTGTAATGTAAGCCTGGAGGTGAGTGGTGAAGGCTCACTTGGCCAGAATGGCTAGGGTTGTGGCCAATAGTTAATGAAATTTCATTGGTTGGGATTTTCCTCAGAGTTTGGGGTTTTCCCAGATAAACATATGTGTTTATGTTTATGTGCTTTGTTGCTGGTTCTTTTTATGATTATTATTCCTCTCGGTAAATATTTTATTTCTGCGGTAAATTCTAACAAATGGTATCAGAGCCATGTTTGATTTTAGAGAAATGCTTCTAAAGCTAAGGGTTCATATTGGCCTGATGCAAAGAGAGATTAGCGCAAAGTTTGGAAACCGGTCCTAGAAAGGGTTTCACGGTTATGGCCATATGAAACCAATTAAGCATTATGGAGGCGAATTCTAGAGGTGGCTTTGGATTCAGATAAGTCAATGTCATTCCTAGCTGATGGATGTGATATTTTATTTCTTAATACGTTTCTGCCAACATGTATGAATTTAGAAGCACGTTGAGATGGAAATATAATTTCGTTGCTGCATAGTGAGACCACCGGTGCAAAGAAGCTAAATATTGTACAAAATTTGTTTAAATCTGTCAGATATGATGTTTGAAGATCTAGTTCTACATGTGAGGGAGGTGTATCCCATCGGATATGATGTTGAAAAGGGTCGCTAGTGGTGTTTGAAAAGCGTAGAATTTAGTTCACTAAAAAGGGATGACTTTCTATTTGTAGATCTGTCACGATTCGGTGTTGTTCACAAACTACACCTGCGGATTTAAAAAGATCATGGTATTTCTCTAAAAAAGGCTGATGTTGTCAAATTGGAAGGCCATATGAGCCGCGGAGATTCTTTGATAAGAATGGGTTAGTAGTTCAAGCTATCAAAGATGCTCGAGACGCTTTCAATAAGAGCTTGGAGAATGGTGCCATGGTTGTGTTGGAGCCATGTGATCTGGTCGATGAGGCCATTGGTAGGAGGGCTTGTATATCAAACTCAGTTCACCAGAGTTTCAGTCTGGGCCAGATCCAAGGCTCCCATGCTAAACGATAGGTGGCAGTAGAGTAAATCCCTACTGCACCTCGCCTTCACTTTTCCACAGTACAAAAACCTCGAATCCAACAAGGGGATCCCGACTGGAGTGGGTATTAGAGACGAGGTGGGACATGTAGATTCCGTTATGCCTGAGAACAATGATCTACAGATCAAGGTTAGAGAAGAAAAATGTGTCATATAGGCAGTGACAGAGCCGGTCGAAGGTGGAGCAAAATTGTGCATGTGCTCAAAGGTTCGATGATCGAGTTCGCGTTGGTATGCACTGTAATCAAAGAGAAATTTTTTTTCATGTTGGGGAAGTCATGAAAGGACTTGCAGCATGAATTCTTGTAGCAACATGGAGATGCATTTTACAGTGAGATCCAAGACGATTCAAATCCTTAGATGGCTTGCAAGTCAAGCAGATACTCCAATGAAAGTGTCACAAGCATGTATGAGTTATGTGTTTACCTATAGAAGCCGACATGTTATGGAAAATCCATGAAGCATTGTGAGCAAGTAGAGCCCTACGTTGAGGGCGTTGTTGGCAAAGTTGAGATCTAAGTGTTGTGCAGAAAATAGTTGGACATCATCATCAATGACAATGACGATGATGCTCTGGCAAGAGTCTTATATTCCTTTACAGTTGGATCCCAGCAAACATATGCCAATCTGACAGAGATGAAGTCACCACATTTTGAAAAGGGAAGCCATCGAATTTTGCTACGCTAGGAGAGAAAAGTCTCTCAAAATGAGAGAGGATATGTACATATGAATTAATTGATGAACCATGCATTTGAAGAGAATTCCTAGAGGATTGGCGGTTACAGAGGCTGGTAACCCATGTAATCCAGTAGATGGATTACTTTTATATGGGCATTGATGTACAACTATGATGTCCTCTTTGGACAGGACATCGTGAATGAATGTAAAGAATGGTCATACAAAGAATAGCAACAATGAAACAAAAAAATATATATATTATTATAATGGAGTTAATTACATGTAAATGGGCATACTGCTGTAAGACCTGGTATGGCATGTGTACCCCTGAGTAATCACTGTAAAGTCTGGGTTAGACCTAGGTGATAGGGGGGATGTCAAGTTAACAATTACCCTGGGTAAAAATTTGAGGGGGGAAGAGCTAGAGTGAGCGGGGTTGTCTCATTTAGCAACTTTGGTTGGATTTAGTCAATAATCCCCAAGTCAAGTTTAAGGGGGGAATTGTTAGGTAAACTTGACTTGGGATAAAGTAAATGTTGACTATGGTAAATAGTAGTGGTTTTGGGGCACATGGTATTGTGCACCCATGGTTTTAGCCCAAGGTATTGCATGTAATGGAGCCTATAAGAGGCTGGGAATACTTCATTGTAATGTAGGCCTGGAGGTGAGGGGTGAAGGCTCACTTGGCTAGATTGGCCAGGGTTGTGGCCAATGGTTAATGAAATTTCATTGGTTGGGTTTTTCCCTAGAGTTTGGGGTTTTCCCAGATAAACATATGTGTTTATGTTTATGTGCTTTGTTGTCAGTTCCTTTTATGATTATTATTTCTCTCAGTAAATATTTTATTTCTGCAGTAAATTCTAACAGATTCCTAGCATTTCTTCATATGACTAGGAAAAAATGTCACAAAATTCTTGAAATAGGGCTTTATATGCTTGGATTTCATCTGGCGTACAAGAAGCACCTATATGAATGTTTTCAAAAATTCCAGGTTTTAGTGAAATGTCAAGACAATCGTTGCAGAAATATTTTCTAAATTCAATTCAGAATCGATATATGAGACAGGATTTTGAGGTTCTTTGACATAATTAGTGGTAAAAATGGAGGAAAAATCATTCTCAAAATGAAAGAGATCAGGAAAAAATGAAGACCTCTGATGAAGATCTTCCCATGGTAATTCATCTATCTATAAGAATTCATGAATATGTTCATCAGTATTGAATACTTGAGCAAGATCCAGAATTGGTGTCAAAGCTAAGCTCGATATTGAAAATGACTCCTGATTGATCACATTCACTAGATCAGATTCAGATGAAGGAGTATTAGAAAATGATTGTGCATTTTGATATGCTAACTCAAAAGGAATCAAAGGCATTGGGCCATCAAAAGAATCCAATTCTGATTCTGAAGGTACTATCCAAGGATCATCAAAGGACATAGCAGTTCACAAAATCATATTGATATTAGCAATAGGAAGTTGTACGTTGGGAGCAGGCAGGGAAAAAGTTCCTAGTAAAGTTGAATATTTAATTAAACCTGCTCTGACATCCTTATAAGGGATAGTCTTTTTTCCGATATGTTGGATGCTATTAGTAGAGGCTGGGTCGGATGAATAATATGAGAGATTATCTATTTTAACGATCTTTCCTTTATGAGAAAACATGATAAGACGAAAGATCAATGATACAACAGTAGTCATGGCATAAGACCAACTACGACCGAGGAGAAGGTTTTAATCCAGAGGGGCATCAACCACCTCCACATCTAGATTAACCATTTTTCCTTTGACCTCTATTGGTAGATCTTGTAAGATACCATATGGTTGAAAACCTCTTCCATCAAAAGCTTTGGGAATAGTTGGTGATTGGTTACCTGTTAGAGAACCAAGTTATTTCCAACATTTTAATGACAGAATACACGTAGAAGCCCCTTCATGAACAACAGTATGAAAGATACATTTGTTTTTTACTATTACCAGAATATGAAAAGAGATTTGATGGGGTAGGTGGGGTGTAAAATTCTCTAAATCGAAGATCATGAGGTTTAAATCCTAGAGATCTACGGCTCCTAAGGCTGACAAAAGTAATTTTATTTGGGCTAGGCATGATTGAAGTACTTCCAAAGACAACATTGCTGAAGGGGAAATTGCCAAATCTTCAACAATATTGTAATTCTGAGCAGCTCTCACATGTGGATAGGAAGTTGATTTATGAAGTACACCTTTTTTAGGCAGTTTAATTTCTAAGTTAGGATTTTGTTTCTCGATCTGTAATGGATTAGAAACTGAGGGAGATGTAGTCAATGCAGAATTGGATGTTTCTACTTCTTTACTAGTATTTTTACTACCATAATCTTGCGATCACGTCGCAACCATCAGGATATCCTCAACCGTATTGGAGGAAGATCCAACCATGTTACTATCTTGAGCATGAAAGGGATCCTTCAAGATAGCAGGTATAGGTGAACCCTTAACGAATTTTGATACATCAGCTCTATGCTGGCACTCTTTTGTAAAATGATCCTAGTCACATATGAGACAAGGATATTGAGGTTTGTGCTTTTCGTTAGTTGGTTCAGTTGTATCGTTTTTCTCTTTTGAAGATTTTTTATTTTTATTCTTACCTTTCTTCTTACCACTAGTTTTAGATTTGGTTGTAGATGACTCTACAATGTGAATATTGGCGGAAGCTTCTTGGGAAGAATCTCCTTTGGGTGAATCGGGTAAAGTGATAATAGGAGAAGTGGTCTTGGAAGACTTCTTCTTAATTTTACCAATGCTAACAGAAACAATTACACCATCAGTGGCATGAGAGCCAAAAGGAGTTGCAGTTAATTAACCAGTTCTTGGTAAATTGGGGATCTTATCATACAGAGTACCTGATTGAGTATGTACAAGGTCAAGGTACTGAGCTTGAACAATGACTTGCTCTTCTATAACAACGCTTGCTTTGGCCACATCTTCAGTAATTTTGGGCAATAATGATTTAATAAACCATTCAGCCAAAATTTAATCAGGAATAAATACTTTCACTAAAAGCCTTCTATATCTCCACTCAGGAATATGATTAGATATGTACGTAGACATACACTTTTTTAATGAATTCAACAATTCTGTGTCATTGTCGTATCCGACAGGAAAATAAAAATGGGTTAGGAAAGCAGTAACTAATGCATTAAAATTATTAAAAGAGTCGTGTGGTAACTCAATGTACCATTTGGCAGCTAAACCAATGAGAGTCCTCTGAAAAAATGTAATCGAATTGAATCATCGACTAGTGAATTGGATGCGCACCAGACATGATAAGTCATAACGTGATTAGATGGGCCTTGTCCTGACTTACCTTGAAATTTCAGAATATCACTGGGCAACTTGTTATGCATTGGCAACCAATATGGAAGATAAAAAATGGGATCGTTCGTAAGGCATGATAGATCCAGTAAATCTAAAGTTGCTATGAATGGTAACCGATGGCTAGGGTCTTGATAACCTTGTGTGATCAAACCAGTGCCAGGAGGAGGATATCCAAGATACCCTGGAATTGGATGTGCATTTTGAATCGTGAAACCTCCTAGGTAACCAAGATTAACCGGACCATACTGGGGTTGTTGAGGTGTTTGATAAGTATACCCAGGGTACGACTGATACTAATATGCTGGATTTTTTGTAGTCTGACCAAATTGATACTGTACCTGGTACGGTTGATAAGTAAATTGTGGTTGAATAGAGACAATTGTACTAGTACTAGCTTGTCCCATAGGCATCTGGACCGTATTCTGAATTGTAGGTCCTGAATGTGGCACAGAGGTTTGATGAATTTTCACTGATGCATGGATAGAAGAAACTGGAGCTACAGATACTCCAGAAATAGGTTTTGTAGGTTGAACAGAAGTTGCAGTAGCTACAACAGTTTCAGGTGGAGTTTGAGGTGTACTAGGCCCAGGCTACTGAACAGAACTAGGTGCAGCGACTTGAACAGTAGGCTGGACAGGTTGTTGGGTTGGACCAGAAACTAAAGGTTGTCCAGGTTGATTAGGTAACTACAGATTAGGTTGCATAGTCTGTTGAATTTGAGATGGATTCCACACCATGTTCATTCTGGGGTATTGACTCATAGAAGGTCGTGCATATGAAGGACCATAGCCTGATTGAACGTAGGGTTGATAATTAAGAGGTAAATTTCTAGCTCCTTGTAAAAATGATTGACTGGAAGGAGGTTGGAAACCTTGAGTTGGGTACTAACCTTGAGGTTGATAACCTTGAGGCATGTACTAAATCTAGGGTTGATAAGGACCCCGAGGAATATACTGAGTCTGGGGTTTACCTTGGGGTATGTACTATCCTTGAGGTTGATAACCTTGAGGTATGTACTGTCCTTGAGGTTTTTCTCTAGGTAAATAATATTGTCCTACAATTTTTCCTAGTAAAAAATTACCTTCAGGTTTCCCCCCAGGTGGTAACTGACTACCTTGAGGTTGCCCCCCAGGTGGTAACTAACTACCTTGAGGTTTCCCCCCAGGCGGTAACTGACAACCTTGAGGTTGCGGATTTGGAATATTACCAGACATCATAAAAATTTGCTCTGCGTTGAACGTTTCAGTTTTAGCTCCATTTGTACCAATTAATAACACTTGTTCTGTTGGTCGAGGAGTTTCTCCTGAGAAAGTACCAGACAGTGACTAGTACCTCGAAGGAAAAAAAGGACCACTGTATAAAAATGTTTTCGGTGATTCGGAAAACATAGATGACTCACCTAACATAATTGATGAAGGATAATAACCTCTTGGTGTAGGATGAAAAGGAATTCCGGGTGGTGAAAAACTAAGACCCTAGTTTTCTAAAAAATATTTCAATGATAAATACCAAGCGTCACTTCCAAAAGGCTTGTTTAATATTGATTCGCACTCCCTAAGATTCAAAGTTTGTTGGGTTTCAGGAAGAGTTACGTCTTCGCCTGGACTGACAAGTTCTTCAATAGATATGAGGTCAGACGGAATATTTTCAGTAATGACATGTCTTACCCTAGGTGAACTTGGATCACTAGAAGTTGAAGTAACAAATCCTGAAGATGGTTCCAAAACAGCAGGTTCAGTGTCAGGTTCAGAAATTTCAGGTTCTTCAGCTAATTCACTGGAAGGAGAAATACTACCAGTATCTTCGGAAACTGAAATTGGCTCTTGAATATGCTCTGTTGTTTGTAATTGATAATCTAGATGAAGAACTATAGATGACTCTCCTGCTTCTGTTGATCTAATCCTACTATCACTAGGTGATATTAGAGCTCGTAGCCCTTCAAGTTGGCTTGGTGTGTACTCAGGGGGCTTCCCCTGGAGTGAGTCTACGTAATTGTCTTGGTAATTCAACCAAGATTAAAAATTATTAATCAAACGCAATCAAATAAAATTTCAATAAAAACTCCTATAGTCGCTAAGGAAACAAACAAATGAATCACACACCTAAAAATCTAGGAGATCAAACCACATACAAATAGTAACTTTCCACACTAAAAACACTAGTTGGTGATGAAATCCAACATCTTAGTATTCCATGTAGAAAGGGCGGTTGGAACAGTTACCCCGATAACCTGCTTAATGAAACAGACCGGTGCAAGTTTCTCCACTTAAACCAGCTTGAGTGAAGATAACTCTCCAGAGAGTCCAAGTGAGTCTAGTCTACATCTGCTCCAGGTATAGTGGGATCTTTCCTCCACTGTAACCTTAGGAAAAAACCATAAGATTATGGTCACTATGGTTACCAACAAGAACTAATATACCTGGGGGAACAGTCTACGGTCTGACATTCACAGAAGGGCAGAGTAACAAAGCTCAATCCCCTTGAAGGATCCTTGATATAATCCAAGGTATATCGACAAGTGACCCCAGGCTCCTCGACAATGGTCTACCTGAGGTTTACCATTGTTAATACGTGCATATATTCTCTCATTCCCAATGAGATAGAATTTATTATCCCACTGGTTCAGATATGACCTCATGCTTGAATCTTTTAAGAGGAGCTTCCTAGAGCATACAAGAGACTATTGGATTTTTTCCCACCCCAAGATCAACTACTTGTTTGTTTTAATTTTCTTCGAGAGTTAATTACTCCCTACTCCAAGACACTAGCCTAAGCTATATCGGTGAAAAGAGCCCTAGAAATATAAAAATTACTAGATTGATTTTAATTTAAGCGTTTATTTTTAAAATCTGTTTCTTAGGAAAATAGGTGCAAAAGTGAAACTGATGATATGTAGTGACCCGACTCGAAACACACTAAAAATGCATCTATTATGAGAAACAATCTGTTTTCTTTCAATGAATTCTATCTAAAGGAAGAGTTGAGAAATGGAATCTTTTTAAAAACAAATATTTCCTTCAAACGAGAATAAATGAAAAGAAATCTAATTTCAAAGAGAACTCAAAATGAGCTAACGCTCAAAATAAATCCCTTTTATTCAAGATCGAAACTACAAACCAAGTTTTTCTTCAAAAGACACTAAAATTTCTAGAAATAACACTCAAAGCTAAATTCACTATTTTTGAGATCTAAAAATTCTAAGACTAAATATGAATTAAAACTTCAAATATTTTGAGGATGTCTTACTCGGCTTGTTATCTAACTAAGAAATTCTTCGCTTGGATCAGCAAGAACTCAAAAAACATCCAATTTTGGTTCTTTTTTTTTAAGTGAAATTCCAAACTTATTAAAAAAAGTTTTTTAAGGATTTGCAAATGAGAAAAATGGGATCTAAATCGCGTAAAAAAAAATTTGCTATAATTTCAGACTCAACAAGAAATTAAGGAAATACCATTGATCTAAAGGTATACCAGGGTTTCTAATCTTTGAGCGGGATATAAGACAAAGCAAAAATCATTATTACATGCAAATCTTTCAGAAAATCATTCAAAATAAAAAATGCTGAAATAAACTCTTAACCAAGGCTTCTTGACAGAAGATACAAGTTTGGGTATTCACTAAGAATTTAACAAACTAATCCAGAAAAGAGGATTTTAAGACTTTTCAAAAAATTTTACAGGGTCCGCAGGATTCAGTGCAAACCAGGGCAGTCCTGCACTATGGGTATAGGAAAAGTATGGAACTACTCGCACTGTCTATAAAAGAAAAGAGCGAACACAATAAAACTAGAGAAAAAACAAAAATTTTCAAATATTTCTCAAGGATTATATAGAGATAAACCACCCAAGCCAGTATCAATCAATCAAAATCAGAAAAAATAAATTCACAAGTTAAAAAAATAAAAGAAATAAAAATTCAAAACCCACTCCCCGGTGGAGTCACCATTTTGTTAGACGGATAAGTCATTCTTACGGATAAGACAGACCTCCCAAGTGTCCTATGAACAGCTAGCAACAAACGAACAATTAAATCTATCTTTCTCTCAATATATCATGATTCATAATTAAATGCTATAAAGGCTTAACGATCTTACCTTTGATCCAACGCTTGTTTGTAGTAGTAGGCCTCCTGTTGCCCGAAAGAGTTGCCTTTGAAGATCTGCAAACACAAAAAAGAAAACATCAAATAGCACTTGCATAGCATATATTCATAAATAATATCTATTATGGTGATTGAGGAATCCATAAAATAAACCAATCAATTGACAGCTTATTGAGAAAAACAGACTTATTTGTATTAACTTAAAAACCGTGTCCACCTTACAACCGTGTCTGCCTTGATGTCATACATGCCTTCCTAGGGTCCGAAACAGGCGTTTCCTTTACTTTGACAATCCTTGCACTCTTCCAACTTAGATACATATAGGTATGTAATCTTTCCCACAGAAAGTCTCAACTAAAAGGGTCTAAGTTTCAACAACACTTCACCTCCAATAATACCAAAACTTCAACTCATTAATTGTAACCCTTTGAGGCTATCCTACACCTCTTTTTACAGTGAAAGAGAGGAAGTTACAACTCCATAAAAGAAGGGATAGAATCCTCCTTCAAATGGATTATTTCCTTACATCAAGGGGTTAGCTCCTTAATGGATGGGATGCATGAACTTGAAAAGAGCGGACTTTCCACCATAGGAATGTTTCTATAAGCTTCCAAAAATGACTCAAACTGATCTTCTAGATTTTACTTGCACCTTTTCTTATCTTTTATAGGGGTCCGCACCCTTAATAAACAGAAAGTGCATTTGGCTACGCATGATTTATAGCCAAAAGGTGTGGGACCACAGGAAATACTAAGAGAAACTACGGTACAGGAGTTTTAAGACTTTTATGAGCTTTTCTCTTAATTTCAAGGCTTTACTTTAGGAACTTTGATATTGTAGGCTTTTAAGGGAGTACTAAAATTTCATGGTGAAAAATTTCAGTGTAACATGAGCTCCAACAACAACCATAATTTCTTTCCCATGCATCATTAAGTTATCCTCATTCATGATCCCAGCCATATGTGTAACCTTACCCTAACCCTCATCCATACCCTAGTCCTAATCCAAACCCTAATCCATACCCTAACCCTATTCCATACCCTAATGCACACCCTAGGCCTAACCCTAATTCTAAGTTAAAACCTATACCTAACCCTAGTCTAAAGCCTAACCCCAATCCAAATCCAAATCATAGGCCAAGCCTTAACCAAAACCCTACCCCAAACCATATTTTAAACCCTAATATAAACCATCAAACCATTACAGAAAATTATTTACCCCAGGAAAGTGTAATTCAAATACCACCAGAGGAGCAATGTTTCATTGGGACCTATTCTAAAAAAGTTGTTGAAAATCAAAACCCTACAATCTCTCTCAACCATTCTTGTCAATTTGAAAAGAAGATATTTGAGCCTGAACTTGAGGGATTTATCTTTTCTCTTTCACCAGATTCTTTGTGCCTCCAGGAGAGTGACTATAAAAATGTGGAAGACTTGCATCAGTTGGAGAATCATAAATATGTGTATTCCATTGAATCCTAGTTTCGAGCAGTTATCAAGCCATCCTATTTCCTCAACATTCGGAAACTCTCGGTACTATATCAACTGAAGAAACTGGTTTCTCGTGCTTTCATATGTCTTGAAGTGTATTCTTTAAAACTAAGTGTGAGTATCACCAACATTTTGTTATGAACATGGCTTCATTGGAATTACTCCTATACTTAAAAATGGGAGACTTTTGCCTCTTAGGGTAAAGTAGGGTAGGAGAATAAATGAATAAAGAAGTTACAATGCTATTAGGGTTTTGAATTTTAAATTATGGCTATTAAAACTACTTTGATCCACATTAGTTGTTAGCACACACATTTGTGACAGATCTTGTTGAGTACAATTCACTCTAATACCTTACGATTTTGCAAAAGTAACCATGATTAATCACTCTAATAAGTTGTCATCTGGGATATATATTTTCAGTTTCCCTTAAAAGGTACTATTGGAAAACCCTTATGGTGGACCACTCTTGTAAAAATCATAATGAGCAATTCAGGATAACACTATCATTCTTAACTCAAAGAATCTTTCATTCATTGTCTAGGTTATCTTTAATAAGTATTTAGGGAAGAGGAATTAGATACCAATGATTATTCATTAAGAAAATTCCATGCCATCCTTTACTCTTAAGGAGTAGATCTGTCTCCCCACTTGTCAAGCAACCTTTAAGGTTAATTATAATCATAGCTTACAAAGATTTAGAGAAGGATATGAGGTCTCATGATGAGCCGACCTATCATGATCATGAGACCTAACATGCATGAAATTACTACTCCTAGTCACCAAGCCATAGTAATGGCTTTCAACCCAAAAATCTGGAAGACGGGAGGTCTCATCAAGAGATGACCTGTTCATTCATGTTACTTCTTGTGAGTGGCACTGCCATCAGCTAGTTACCAAGCCAGGATAGTGGCCTTCCTCTAAAAAGTCAAATAAGCTAATTCTGAATCCATGCCTAGTGAGTGGGAGACAAACATTTTGCTAGGTTAAAAGACATCCCTGTCAAGGTTATGGACACCTGCGGGCAGCAGGGCCATGTCTGTGGTATTAAAGTTAACTACATACTATGATTTTCTTCGTTATATTTCTCTTTCCCTAAGACTCATCATTTTTCTTGGGAAATGGTTTTAAGACAATTTGAACATGATGCTTTGAGTTATATCTTTCAAAAATCAACAATCTTTGAATGATGTGGTACCCTTAGTGAAGGTAATTCTTTGTACTAGATTAAGAGGAAATGTATTTTTGAATCTAGATAACAACATAATTTAGAGTGCTCGATAAAGAGGTTGCTGAGTGGTATCATAACACACTTTAATTTCTATGGTAGTTTAAGTGATGAAATGCTCAATGATGACTACTCACAAGGCGTTGGTTGCCAACAATGTGTATTGATTGTAGTTGCCTCTAAATATGTGTTGCATGACCTAGGTATGAGATTGTTATATTAGGTGCAGAAATATTATGTTATTCCTTCTGGAACTGCACTTTTTCAACAAAATTTGATTTTTATCATAAGACTTTGGGCATAAACAAAACAGGGAATTCATTTGGGACAAGGTAAACACTCTTTTCTCCATAATGTCTACTTTTGGTACCTGATCTTGTTTTATCATTTCACATGGTTTTAGCTAGTAATGTAATAATAATAACAATGTTGCGGGCAAATGAATGTATTACAACATCATACATATTCATATTTACTTGCTACAATCTTTGCTGACATTTTCCCTACCTTATTTCATCATCTTATAGTTTTTTCTTGCGCAAGGACGTGCAAGAAGTTTAGTGTACGAGGGATGTTGAGCCGTACTTTTGCCCAAATTTTCACGATATTTATCACATCATTATATGCTTGTACCTAGTGTTTTAATCCATTTTATATTATTAAGTTGATGATTACAGGAATTTAGAATTAAATTATAAATTATTTTTATTAATTAAATTGAATAAGTATTTTGTGTAATAATATTGTTAATAATAGCTTTTCATGAGGGCAGGAGAATAAGTCGAGCACCAGCAATGGTTGAATGCTTGTTGAAATACATTTGAGTACAGGTTCATGCACAAAAGAAACACCATATTTGAGTATGGATTCAGTAACGCTGCACATCGCAAAGCTTGTTAAAAACCTTCACTTGGCCAGATAATGCGGTCATGGGTTATGCAACAATTACCATCATAAAAATCTCATCCATTGATGAATTATCAACACCATGATTGGAAGATTTGTAGCAACATGCCTATGAACCATATCTACCTGGTTTGGTCTCCAAATTATAGTTTTAGGATGAATTCATGAAACCTTTTTTTGATACGAATGGTGCTGGAGGACTCTCTATCCTTGGAAAAATCAGGGTTAATATTATGTCCTTTGTCCCCTATTATAGCTACAGTCTTATTTTCAAAATCAACATTGTCACATTCTTCTAGTTCAACATTAGTTTATTTGACAAAAATATTTCCAAACAATATTGAGAATGACAACTGGGTTGATGCTATGAAATCTTCAGAACATATATTGGCTAGTCGATTTAACTATGTTGAACTTGATCTTGACATTACAGATGCAACTTATGGTTTATGGACATTGGATCATCCTTCAAATTTGATAATGTTTGACCAAATGATGGGTGAAACAAAAGGAAATCATATTGTAGTCTTTCTAGATTATGATGGGAAATTTTCTCCTATTGTAGGAGATCCTGAGCAGGCATATATGTCTAATAAGATGTGTTCCACAATGCAGGAAGTTGAAAAATATTTTCCAACTATAATAAATTAGTGGGTGTGCAGTCTTTCAATTCAGTAGTTTTGAAATTCTTGAAACCCCGAGTAGAAGTTATATTCTTTGATTTAATGATTGATATCAACATGCAGTCTTTTAATTGAGGGACTTCAGAATTCTTTAGTGTGATTCTGTAAGCACATTGGCCTCTTAAGAACATTTTCACAATATTTATAAGAAGGAATCAAGTCGAAAATATAGGAGCGGGCGTAAGAAGCCTTTTCTTACGAAGGCACATTAGTGTAATGGTTGTGGTGAGGTAATCTGGATAGTAACACTGCATTCACTGTTGTCCGTGTGCTTTGGTGCATTTGGGGTGCCTCAAAAACAAACTCATATGCACACTTCATATTTTATATTGAGCTTCAGCTAACATGCATGGGAAGTGGCCAAGCACAACACATCATCACTACTCTCAAAGGCAATATATCTGGTTCTAAGCTTTGAGAAATTGGGGCTTTACTGGCTGATACACCAGGTCAAGTCAACTGTAATATCCCAATGATAAATTTGTGGGTGTATTCCACATTAGTTAAAGAAAATACACTTGTTTCAATGTATTTCAACATCTGTTCCACCTAGTGTTTAAGGTCCAAGAAATGGAGGAAACGTGCTTTCCTCATCCACCTCTGAATGAAAGGATTCTTTCACCTCTATCACATAGATTTTTTGCTGCACATCCATGGAATGATCTTGAGATTGGACCTGGAGCTCCATCGTTGTTCAATTGTGTTGGGGTAATTTTGAAGATGATAAGATAATTTTCGTGTGTGTTGATGAGCCCGAGTACCGCCATTACAAAAACATTAAGGAGCTTCCTCCACATCGTTTAGTAAAAAATCAATGTTTCTTTGAGGATTACAAATATTAATGTCAGTATTATCCGCTCCCACCATTTCTGGCTTGATTTGGAACACATTCAAGAGGATTTGCTAAATGTGCTAATCTATTTGGAGATGGTGGTATGTTCTGTTATGCAACATACGCACAACATGTTCATGCATACACCGGAGAAGTTCAGAAGTTGCTTAGAAAAGAAACGAAGGTCAAATTTCCTCAAGAGCCCAAGATTGCACCTTCCAACAACAACAACATCCCACGAAAAGAGGAGAAATTTCCTAATTCAACATTCTATTTTGAAACTAATTCTTATTCTTGCAAATTGTTAAAACCAATAATCTTCTATATTTTAATTGGCTGGGTGAAGCCCCAATTTGTAAATCCGGTATATATATATATATATATATATATATATATATATAAGTTGCCATGATCAAACGAAGGGGAGGAGGGTTGAGTCTGTAAATTAGATGAGATAGGATCGATAGGAATAAAAGGAGTAATTTCTCATATGTAAAGCAGAATTCCCCGGATGTAAGTCCAATTTCTCAAATTTAGAACCAGCATCTAATTTTGCAAGAGTGTAATGGAGACAGGAAATTGCTGTGTGTAAAACTATAATTGTTGTGCGTGAATTTTGTAAATCGGTTGCCAGATACTATTTTAAATATACAATCACCTTCAATCCATGAGCAATAGAATTATTCCATTATTCATTTCAAATTCCAGTATTTGATGTTTTAAAAGATTTCCCTCACTACAGTAATTCAGCTTACTCCAGGCCTGGGAGGGCCCACCACCTCTACAGCTAAGCTTCATTAGTTAGAAAAATATAAGTAGATGTGTGTGGTTCCTATATGAATGTGTGAATTTGTGGTAGGTATGGTTCAATTCAAGAATTTTATTGATCGTTGCATCATGCCAATTAATGGATTAAACAATTATTACTCATTACATAATCTGTGTTTGAGTTATAATACAACACTACACTCTATTCCTCTTGTTAAATCCAATGTAATGGGAGAATATGAATACAATGATTTCTGAATTTGAATATGGAATTAGAACATATTTTAATACTTTAAATTTGAATATGGAATGAGAACAGATTTTAATGCTTTGAGTTTCAGTATGGTTTGCATTACTTAGTTTCTTTAGAACATTTGCAGGATTTAAATGTGCATTTTATTTTTTTATGGTTCCTGGGACATCGCTTGATAATTATATTTCTTTTAATTAGAATCATTCTTGTTTTCGTAGTATAATAATTTCCTTATAAGTCTGAGTGCGGATTTGATTGTGCAGGTAGAGAGATCAATTCAAATGCATGGTGATTTAGTTACATGATTTGATTTTGAAGAGTGAGCTTGTTTATTGAATAATCCAATTCATTTACGTTAAAATCTTTGAATGGAAGGTTATCATCGATTATTTGCAATGCAATTTTTAGGATCTTTTAAGTGTTATTTTTACATGAAGAAAAGTAATTTTCTTTTAGCAATAGTTAGGAATGTTTCTTTTGTTATTTTGGAATCTTGAATGTGTTATCAAGAGTAGTTAGTTTAAGGTTTGACTTTATTATTAGGATAATGTGTGTTATTTTGTTTATCTCCATATTAATTTCAAGATAGTGAAAGGAGTTAATAGATTAGGATTTCCAAGATATCATAGGAGAATTAAAAAAATAGAACTCGAGTGCATGAATGATTGAGGATTTCCTTGAATTTCCTTATAGTTTAATTGCAATATGGAGTTTGCAGTGAATGAAATTGGGTAAGTAGGTCTCCTTTTCAATATTGTTTATTTTCCAACAAATTTTTGTTTCATTCCAATGTTTATTTTATAATTAAAAAGGAATATTTATACTCTGACCATTAATCTGAGCCAAGATGTAGTACAACTTGCGTTTACGACTTCCGGATTGATAATTAATATTGAGAGGTTTAATCCGACAATTAAACCGCCCAACAGTTACACTTGTGAATTTAGACCTAGGGATACAAGTGATTCAAAACCATTACTCTATCAAATATAAAAAAACTATTCTACATCAAGAAAGTACATATAGCTACTTTGCAATGAAAGAGATATAGAAATTAAGCTATGGCAAGAAATGGAAGCGCACTAGGAATCTTTTATGAAGTAAATTTTTGAATTGAAATTGCAAAAAGAAAACTAACCTAATCACACATTGTTGGGCCAAATGGATAAAAACACTCTTTCTACTTCATTTTCTAACTATCATGATTCTAATCATGCATCTAATCATTTCCTAACTATGCTTGTAAATGCATTGTTTTACGACTAGGAGAAGAAAGCTCTAAGGTGGTTTAGGAAGGGCTTGAACTCATGGGTGCAAGGTTGAAGGTGTATGGGTGGTTTTGGAAGGTTTTTATGAGGTGGATGATGGTTTCTAGGCTTAATGAGAGGCCCAATGGTGTTGCTGCAAGTGCTACTATAGGTTTCTTATGGTGCTACAAGAAAGTCTTGAATTTCTATAGGAAATAGTCTGAGGGAAATTTAAGGCCAAAAATGGTGGATAAAAGCATAGGGGAGGTGGAGTGAAGGTGTGTTTGGATGAATGGAAGGTATCCAACCCCTTGGTCAAGCCCAAAACCTCTTGAGAAGTCTATCTTTCACATCTAGGGTTTTCTCATGGTGTGAAGGTGAAAAATATGAAAAACAGGGTTGATGGTGATTTGATGGAAAGAGGTTGATGATGGGTGAGAAATGAAAATAAGGGTG
Source organism: Pinus albicaulis (assembly GCA_034641835.2). NCBI lineage: Eukaryota > Viridiplantae > Streptophyta > Pinopsida > Pinales > Pinaceae > Pinus > Pinus albicaulis. Next base: position 925,538,372 of record CM076570.1, read on the forward strand.
TTGGTGAAGTCCTCCTTTGCTGTGCTACTTGAACCTCCAAGAAAACTACCTGTTCATGCAACAAATATTGACAAATTCATGATAAAGGAAATGGAAAATATGAGTTGAGTTTGGAAGAAAACTAAAAACAATGAATTGAAATGTAAGCAAACTAGCTAAAAAATCATAAATAAAACTAGCTACAATGACATAAAAATAAGCATGAATACATAAGAGATACTAAGGAAAATGGATTTGACACTAACCCACAAGCCTAGCCCTCTGAAACTACATCAATGAATGACAATCTGAATACTTATCTTATTGCAGAAAATATCCTTATTACATAATCACACAAGTCTTAAAAACCTATTACAATTTAACCTAGAGGGTAGCTACCAACAACTCCCTAAGAAGTAGGTGATGTGTCCACTTTGACTGGAAGAGAAGTCGAGCTTCGGTGGACTTGATCTACCACTTGCTTGGTTGCCTTTGATTTCAAGATGTTGGAGGGAATATTGAGGATCCCTTGGATTCCTTTGGAAGTTAAGGACGTGGGAAATCACCCTAGAATCTCTCATTCATGTCTACTCTAATATTTGATTGCAAAATCTTCATCAAAAGTGTAATATCTTCATGATTATCCTACATTTAACTCATGTTAGGCATTCGAATTATGACAAGCCATAATCACCATCTACATTAGAAACATAAGACCATAATATAATTAAATGTGAGAAAGAGAGACTTAATAAGGATAAAAAGGTGACAATTAAACCCTCCAATTATACCTAATGATGGAGCTCCTCATCACCCCCCTACCAAATATTTTCTCATCCTCTGAGAAACTTACACTAGAAAATTTGGCCCAATTTCCGATGGCCACTTCATCGCTATTCTGACACATAGTCATCGCAAGAGTGACACTTTGAGGCTGGACAAAACGTGGTTCACCAGCATGTCACAATTCTGATGCATTTCCAAAGTGTCATGATACTGAGAAATTTTCCGACATTTCCAAATGTTGTGCCGAAGTGTCGCAATATCGATGCATAGCAAAAGCATCACAAGACTGATGCCAGAAAGAAGTGTCGCAATACCGACGAACAATTGAACATCGCAAGACTAATGTGCATAAGGCGTCACAAGACCAATGCTTATTAAGTGTGGCAAGACCGATTCTCTGCCGGAGTGTCGCAATATCGATGCATTGCAACACTCGGAAGAGCGACAATTCGAGGCTGGACAAAATGTGGTTCGCCAGTACGTCGCAATTCCAATGCTTTTCCAAAGTGTTACAATACCGACACATTTTCCGACGTTTCCAAATGTTGTGCCGGAGTGTCGCAATATCGACGCATTGCAAAATTGTCGCAAGACTGGCACGAGGAAGAAGTGTCGCAATACTGACAAACAATTGAACATCGTAAGACCGACACGCATAAGGCGTCTCAAGACCAACACTTATAAAGCGTCGATATACCGACGGCGGGTTAAATTTTTAAAAAAAGAAAAAGAAAATTTACCAAGTTGGTGATGTCTATGAATATGGAATCTTTGTTATCTCAAAGAAAGGTTCATGTTTTTCATAAAAATCAACTTTGTTTGGTTCAGTTTCTTTCCGAGAAAATTGAAGTGACAATTCAATTTCTTTGAAAATAGTATATATTCAAATATCAGACGAAAATATTCACCATTTTTTAAAGTCTCAAACATTGACACTTATTCTTCCAATTTTTAATTTCGGGGAGATGATTATTTCCTTCTTACTAGTAAACAAGAGAAGGAATAAGGTTAAAATCATTCACTAGGTGATATCCACTAGAAATATGGCTTTGGGAAGGACGAATTATAAATATTTATTGATAATGCACTCTAGAAATTTTATATCTTTAAAAGTTGATTTGTAAGAAGGTTTGGAGAGATAAAGAAGTTTCAATTATAAGCTCACCGACCTACATAGTGTTAGAGAGCCGAAGAGGCCGAATAGGAGAATAGAAGGCCATTAACTTTGAAGATCTGGCCAAGGACCAGAAGACTGTAAGAAATTTCTTTTGTATGAAGAACCTTTTTAGTCTTAGGTGTGCATTCCTATTGCTCTTATGTGTGCATTGCTTAATTCATGAATGGTTGGATTCCTGTGTTGAGGAATTGATGTATATACAGTATATGTAAGAATGTTTGGACCTCTGTAGCTAACTGTGTAAGTGAATTTATGATATATGGGAGGTTATGGCATTTCTACACACTTTTGGTAGGAAAAGGGCAACTGTGGTCGATTATTTAGAATCTGGCCTGTGTGACCAAATTCGTTATAGTTAGAGGACATCCCCCCCCCCCCCCCCCGTGGATGGGAGAGAGGCAGACTATACATACCTGGAGTGAGAGCCACTATCAACATATTGATTTAATTCAAGATACATCTGTATGGGAGATGCGCAGAATGAGTTTCTATGCATAGGTTAAATAAAATCTTGTTGGAACCTTGAACTATATTAGAATAAAAATGGCATACAATACAAGAGTTGGTGTTGTGAATATGAGTTGAGGAATGGTTTAACTATAGAGTGGCGTATTGGACAAGTCACAGTGGAACTATGAGCCACTGGAAAGCGAGATAGAGCAACATCATAGTAAAGTTATGGCATTAGAATTGCGAGGAGGAACCACATTAAGTGATGTGTTGAAGCGCTGGTGGAATCTTGAATAAGTAAAGCGGAATGGAACCAAGAGGTGAACAGTAAAACCGGCGTGTGAGGACAGGCGGTTTTTGTGTCATTGAAAAGTGGTAAGCTGTATTCAAGAAAAAAATGTGATATATCCCTGTGATTGACACGTAAGCCAAGGGAAGTTTCAGAAAACCACAAATTTCACGTAAATTTTGAGCGTTAATGCTCAGACCACAAAAAAATGAGATATGCACTTATGCCCATTCGATCATCGGAGTTGAAGCGATAAGATTTCAACCGTCAGATGCGCACGGTATGTTAACCGAACTGTGGGCCCAAGGTTTCATTGGCGGTGTTAGACCTCAAGTCAAGTCGGGTCATATATGCGCGAATGTTATATATGGTAATATTTGAATACAGTGCGAAGGTTTTGTATAACATTGTTGAATTACATATAAGTGCATGGGTTTTGAATGATAACTGGGCTTGAGGACTATATGAAAAAAGGTGGTGCTTTATAAAATTCCAACCTTGGGTGGAGTAATACATATGTGTTATGTATTTACTGATGGTCGGAGGTCTTAATGGTAATTAACCATTTATATAAGAAGTGAGTGCATATATATGTGATATTTAGCACTGGGACTTTAGTAAAGTCCAAATGAAGTTATATGCCATGAATCTATAAGCTAAAGGGTTTGAGTTATCCGAATTTGATAAAGTGGGTTTATTGCATGATTCCCGCCTATGAAAATAAAGTTTCAGGATTTTAATAAAGGGGTACATATACTAATGGTCTTATTATTCTGGAAATTAGGGTTAATATATATAGTCAGGGTTTAGAGATAAAAACCCGATTGGTGTTAACCAATTTGGTTCTATAAGGCATCTTGCGAAGGGACTTTAAAGTGAAAATTACATTTCATTAATCAAATTTGATAAGTTTGATGAATAAAATTCAAAGAAAATAAATTAGAACATCATGAGATTGCCAGATTGTGGATATGGTTGGGCAATGGACTTGGAGGGCATTTTATACATAGCAGTGAGAATGAAAGATGTGAGAACAGGGACCGTGGGTTTCTACCTTGCACCAAAGTCTCAAAGTTGGGTTTGTGAAAGTCCTAATATTGTTGAGGAAACCCAAGAATAATATTCAAAGGCATTTATATTTCTTGAAAAAATGTACTACTCTAAAAACAACGACTTGAAAATTTTGAAGTTATGAAATATTATTTATTTTTGTTTTTTATTCAAAGACTCAAATTGAATTTAAAAAATATTCTTCTTTTTTTAATTCCAGATCATCCGAAGAAGAAGATATTAAAGATATAAAAAATCCATTGGACATAACAGGCCCAATAGTAAATAAAAAACTAATTATTCCACATAATATAATGGCCGCTCAAAATTCAAATGATCTAGTTGTTGCATGATATGCACCCCTAAGATTTATTGCAAATCCACATGAAATTCCCCAAGGATACCTTAAAAACTTTCCAAGATACAATGGATAAAATAAAATAAAAAACAATAGAAGGGATTTCATATGGTTACATGAAACCCTTATATTTATGGAGCAATCAAATTGTAGTTCACTCGCCATCTCATAACAATTTTATCTATCCATCACATACACAAGATAGATAAAATGAAACTTCCAACAACTCTTTGTTTTGCATAGATAATTGAATCTTTTGGAGAAACCTTGTTATTGGTGCCTCATCTTGTGCATATACTACTCAAATTGATGCACAATATTTGTTAAGCTCCAATTCTAATGGTCGAAGATGTACATTTGGGTCTCATACCACTTTTAAATTCTAACCATAGTGCATACATGAGGCAATGCTAAGCTATTAGTACATCTCATTTTTTGGGGTTAATTATTATATAAGACTTTTATAAATGAATATTAGTTGGTCCCTTACTTGAATAAACCTGAAAAAAATGAGAACTATATCCAATGTATTCTCCAACTCCTCCTCTGAAGTACCTTTGTTACAAGATCGAAGTTTCTCATCAAGAAATTTGGCAATAAGTTTTGCTGGTCGGTTCTGCAAACAAAGGCCATGATTCAAATAAATGCAAAAACAATATATCTATGACTAATCAGTTGAAAGTGTAAAATGTCTATATTAATCCCTAAACTCACATCATTATTTGATTTCATGCATTCATCCCCTTGAATAATCATAAGTAAAACCTCATTTTTACTTAAAGGCATTATAATTTCCATTTGACTTATTTCCATCATGACATAAGAAAATTAAATCCCTAAAATTACATTATATCATAAGTTAAAGTGATAAGATTAATGTAAATTGTCTTTTAAACTTCACTTTACTTGTTGTTTTTATGTATTTTGAGTATACCTTGTCCTATTTTCATATTAACTTTAACTTATATATTAACTCCCTATAGAAGTAACCTTTTCCTATTGTATATAACTCCTTTTATATAATAACCCCCAAAACCCATTTATTATAACTTTAGCCAAAGTTATTTTATCCCCACATTTTTAGATAAAACACCCACATTACAATCCCTTTGGCTAAAATATATCTTTATATTAAATCCCGCCCCTATGGTAAGTAAATAGTTTTGATTTATTTACTATATAATCAAATTATATAAAAAAAATCATTAAAAATATTTAAAAATGTGTTTAAAACAAAAATATAATCCCCGAAGTTTAATTTAAACTAAACTTCAAATAAAATCATCCTTTCATTTCCCCGAATCTCTTAACCCAAGGTTAAAACCTTAAGCTTTTTTACTCTCCCGATATATATTCATCACCACAGTTATAACCATTGGTGAAATCCTTTATACCCCTCCCGATCACTTTACTCCATTGTATAAAATCCATTTATACATTAAACTTCATAAATCCCTCAGCACAATCGGACTCCATTCTAACTGTCTGATCATCCTTCTCCTTTTAATCCGATGGTCATAAGTAAACCCGATAAGCCCTTTTCCCCTTCCCCACCATTTCCTATCGAATCGAATTTGATCCGTTGATCTCCCCTTGTTAAATCGATGGTACAGATCAAAGCCCCAGTCCTGCTATATTTACCCCACAACTTCACATCAAATCTTGACTGTTCGCTCCACTTTGACAGATCAGACAATGCACATTCATTTTCGCATTTCTAAATTAATTGAATGGAGTTCCCCAATTTTTTTTCGAAAAAAAGTAGTTTTGTGAAACCACCCCATGCTACATGTCCTCCTTTCATTTGATCGTATTCCAAAAGGGAAAAAATAGTTACCACTCAAAAGCGATACAAAAACCATTTATGGTATCTCCTTTAAACACACAAACTGCTCCCACCCCAACTGCAATAAATGACATTAAAAGGTGATATAACTTAATGTTTTATGACTTATTTTTTCATTTTTTCCTTTGTATTTTGCCTAGTTTCCATGTTAAACATTGTAATCCCTTTGCGAAGCCTCCCGACACCCATTTCGAGTTGTCTGCAAATCAATTGACATATAAATAGCCTTTCCCTCTAAAATTCACTCCCAGAGAAGTTCCACGACTTCTGCCCATCAAATTCGACCAAATTGAAGATTGTTGCAAGTTCAGAAACTTCATCAACTGCAATTATACCATTTACAGGTATTTTCCATCAAAATCAATCCATAAAATCTTCAATTTCAAAGAAAATTAAGCTATTAGACTATCATTGCCTAATACGAGTTGAAGTAACCATCTGGGAAGTTTTATAAACCTTCAAAATACAGGGAAAACCCTGTCAAAATTTCTCTAGAATCCACATTTTTCATTTTAGCAGGTTTTTGATGCAGAAGCATCGGGATTAGCTAGCAATGTGAAAAATTTTTTACATGTTGTGGCTAAATAGGGTGAAATTCACTGACTATTGGTCAAATTCAGTTTTACTGAGGAAGTTGGACTTCTCAAATAGTTTGTTATTGTAATAAATGTGAGATTGAATTATTTTATATTAGGGATAAGAGTTGTTAGTATAGATGTGTCTAAGAAGCTACGAAATAGCAGATTTCTGTTCTATCTCTAAAAAAAAATAGGAAATTGTTGTTAGATATTTTAGGGGAATTATTCAAGTTATTGTTGATGAGTGAGAGATTAGAGAGTTTTTTTTTTAGTGGAGCGAAAGCTCAAAAGTATGTGAAAACTATATTTTGTTTGACAGAGGTCATTTTTATTGTGTAATTGGGCCTAAGGCTGAGAGTCTGTTCTACTGTTTGTTGTGAATAAAATTAATGTTGGGTGTTATACTTGTGGAGAATGGGGACACATGTCGCGGGATTTTCCTCATAACAAATCAGTAAGCCAGAGGGGTGCAAATGTGACAGAAGTAGAACCAGAACCACCTCGACTTGTGGAGAAAGAGGAACCACTTGAAGAAGGTGAATCACTGCTGCTTAGAAGAACTTTGCTTGGATCAGAAAAGGATATTGGAGAACCTACGCAAAGGAAGAACTTGTTCAGAACTACATGTAAATCAAAGGGTAAGTGCTATAAGGTTATAATTGACAGTGGGAGTACTGAAAATCTTGTGTCCAAAGAGATGGTGGAAAAGTTTGGGTTAGCCAGGACGGCACATCCTACACATTACAAAGTATCTTGGCTACAGAAGGGCCATCAAGTTATCGTGACAGAGCAATGTAATGTGGAAATGCAAATCGGCACATACAAAGATGTGATCCTATGTGACATAATGCCCATGGATGTATGTCATGTATTATTGGGGAGACCATGGCAATTTGATTGGAAAGCGATGCATGATGGGAGAAGGAACACATATACCATAGAGAAGGACAGAATTAAACACATGCTATTGCCAGTGAAGAATGATGTTGATAAAGGGCTACCTGAAAATAGTATTATGTTGATAAGTGGTAAAGAACTGCTACAGGAGGTCGATAAAAGTGAGGAGTTGCATTTCACTATCGTAGGGAGACCCAGGTAATCTTAACCTCTACGAATTTAAACGATTTTCCTGAGGAAATTCAAGTTGTGTTAAATAATTTTATGGATATCATCATGGATGAATTACCGAATGAATTACCACTGATTAGAAGTGTAAGCCACCATATCGACTTAATACCAGGAGAAATTCTACCCAATAAAGCTGCATATAGACTAACTCCCCAGGAAAACACAGAGATTGCAAGGCAAGTACAGGAATTAATGAACAAGAGGCTGATTCGTGAGAGTCTGAGCCTGTGTGTTGTGCCAACGGTACTTAGTCCAAAGAAGGGAGGAGAATGGGGCCTGTGCACCGATTCCAGAGCTATCAACAAGTTAATAGTCAGGTACAGATTTCCTTTGCCCATAATGGATGATTTAATGGATTGTTTAAGTGGATCCAAGTACTTTACTAAGATATATTTGAAAATCGGGTATCATCAGATCAAGATTCAGGAAGGCAATGAATGGAAAACGGCTTTCAAAACGAATAGTGGACTATATGAGTGGTTAGTGATGCCTTTTGGGCTCACTAATGCACCCAGTACATTCATGAGACTAATGAACGAGGTCTTGAAGGAGTATGCAAGTAAATTTTTCGTTGTTTACCTTGATGATATTCTGGTTTTTAGCAAAAGTAAAGAGGAGCATTTAGAACATTTGAAGTTAGATTTGAAAAATCTACAGAAGGAAAAACTACTAATCAATTTGAAGAAGTGTTGTTTCATAAAAGAAGAGATGGTGTACTTGGGATTTGTGATTTCCAAAGAAGCTTAAAAATGGATTTGGAGAAGGTACAAGCAATCAGGAACTGGCCTACTCCCAGAAGTGTATTAGAGGTAAGAATTTTCCATGGACTTGCTATTTTTTACTGAAAATTTATAAAAGGGTTCAGTAAAGTTTGTGCACCAATCCTTGAGACAATCAAGGAGGTAAACCAGCCATTTCGATGGACAGAAGAAGTGGATAGGAACTTTAATCTGCTAAAAAATAAGATAACAGAAGAGCCAATTCTAGCATTGCCTAATTTTGAGAAAGTCTTTCAAGTAGAAACCGATGCAATTGGAGTAGCAGTTGGTGCAGTACTAAGTCAAGAGCAAAGACCGATAGCATATTTCAGCGAGAAACTAAATGATGTGAAAAGGAAATATTCTTCATATGATAAAGAAGTTTATGCTATTGTGCAGGCATTGAAAAAGTGGAGGCATTACTTGCTGCCAAAGGAATTCATCTTATATTCAGACAATCATGCTTTACAGTTTATTAATAATCAGTCAAAGCTAAATCAGAAGCATGCCAAATGGGTGGAATTTCTGCAAAGTTTCACTTTTGTAATAAAGCATAAAAGTGGTAAGGCTAATAAAGTAGCAGATGCATTGAGCAGGGTAAGTTTTCTTTTGCAAGAGTTTAAAGTGGGTGTTGTAGGTTTTGAGGAAATGATGGAAATGTACAAGGATGATGAGGATTTTAGAGACATCTACACAACAGTTTAGAATCCAGTGAGCCATAATAGAAGTCAGTGGATGGACTATCTTATTCAAGGAGGCCTGTTATTTAAAAGAAACAAGTTATGTATTCCTAAATGTTCCATGAGAGAGAACATAATTAAGGAAAAGCACAGTGGAGGGTTGTCTGGTCATTTTGGACAAGATAAAATTTTCGCTCAGGTGAATGCTTTTTATTACTAGCCTAAAATGCAAACTGATGTTAAAAAATTTGTTGCGAAATGCAGGGTATGTCAATATGCAAAAGGAAGGAGTCAGAATACAGGACTATATCAGCCATTGCCCATACCAGATCGACCATGGGATGTAGTTAGTATGGACTTTGTTCTAGGTTTACCAAAAAATCAGAGGGGAAATGATTCTATTTATGTTGTAGTAGATATATTTTCTAAAATGGCACATTTTATTGCTTGTAGGAAAATTAATGATGCAACACACATAGCAAATTTATTCTTTTCAGAGATTGTAAGATTGCATGGTTTACCTGTAAGTATTGTATCAGATCGAGATACTAAATTTGTAGGGCATTTCTGGAGGACACTTTGGAAGAAACTAGGAACTAAACTCAGTTTTAGTTCAACATACCATCCTCAGACAAATGGAAAAACTGAAGTGGTGAACAAAAGTTTGGGAAATATATTAAGGAGTTTGGTACATCAGAATCCTAAATAGTGGGATTTGGCATTAGCTTAAGATGAATTCGCTTACAATGATACACCAAATCGAAGCACTGGAATGAGTCCATTTCAGATTGTCTTTGGAATGAATCCAAGAGGAGTATATGAACTTAGAGACTTGGGAGAACAGGAAGCCAGTAGTGTAAGTGCTAAAGATTTTTTTGAACAAATGCAGAGGTTACAGGAAGAAGTCAAAGATAAATTACAGGAAAGCAGTAGAAGATACAAGCAAAGAGCAGATCTGAAAAGAAGAGAAAAAGAATTTCAAGTAGGAGACTTAGTCATGGCATATTTGAGGAAAGAGATATTTCCTACAAAAACTTATAATAAACTGAAAATGAAGAAAATATGACCTTGTAAAATTAAAAGAAAATTTTCAGCCAATGCAAATGAGATCGAGTTTCCGGAAGGTATCGAAATATGCTCCATTTTTAATGTTGCAGACTTATATCCATTCAAAGAGGCAAAGACCGAATTGCAGAATGAAATTACAGGTGATGAAGTTAAAACTCTGGATTGGGAGGAACAGGTACCAAAATCATCCAAGAAAGAAGTTAAGGCTATCTTGGATCAAAGAATATCCAAGAAAACTCGAGGGCAGACATATTTCCAATATCTAGTCAAGTGGAAAGAGCAGCCAATGGAAGACTCTAGTTGGTTAGCAGTAGCTGAATTACAAAAATATGGAGTAAGTCCTGAAAGATTGAAGGAAAAATCTTTTCTTCCCTGGGAGTTTGATGCAGGAGCATCGGGATTAGCCAGCAATGTGAAGATTTGTTTACATGTTGTGGCTAAATAGGGTGAAATTCACTGACTGTTGGTCAAATTCAGTTTTACTGAGGAGGTTGGACTTCTGAAATAGTTTGTTATTGTAATAAATGTGATATTTTTTTATTTTATATTAGGGATAAGAGTTGTTAGTATAGATGTGTCTAAGAAGCTACGAAATAGCAGATTTCTATTCTATCTCTAAAAAAAATAGGAAATTGTTGTTAGATATTTTAGGGGAATTATTCAAGTTAATGTTGATGAGTGAGAGATTAGAGAGTTTTTTTTTAGTGGAGCGAGAGCTCAGAAGTGTGTGAAAACTGTATTTTGTTTGACAGAGGTCATTTTTACTGTGTAATTGGGCCTAAGGCCGAGAGTCTGTTGTACTGTTTGTTGTGAATAAAATTAATGTTGTGTGACTCTTTGTATAACGAGTTGTGAAGCTTAAAAATTGGTTTCTTTGCATAATTTCTTGAATTGGTGGCGATTTGTGTATTTTATATTTAAATTGTAAGAATTCCTGTGATGATGGCACCCCTGGCATAGTCAGAATTTGCGATCGAAAATGTCATTAACACATAGAATCTGTGAAAAAAAATTCTTATCGGAACCTTGGAATAGACTTAAAAGTTATATTGTTGATTTATGAACCATCGGGTCCATGTAACATCGCATCTGAGCGGAGGATCGTTCAATCGCATCACATAAACAACAGAATTGGATGCGAAAAATTTATTAAGTTTATTTGAAGTGAAATCGGGTCCAGTGGATATCGTATATCTTACGGAGGAGTGACATTGATCCATGGTGATTTGCGATCTCTGATTAACATCGCATCGGAGTTGTGGAAGCTGCCGACAGTTGTGACATTGCCAACACTTGCGAATTGCGATCGCCGATTGGCATTGCATCGGGGCTGTGCTAAATGCCAATGGTTGAAACGCATTGCCGACTGCAATTTGCGAATTTTTCTGAGTTGTCGGATCGGGCAGATCTGAGCGTAGAAATCCACATAGGTTTCTGTGGGTAAAAGGTGATCAACACGATTTTAAATGGATTAAAGTTGTATATCAAATAGAAAGAGGAAAGGATATTTTAAATCTTATAAAAGGATCCCAGTTTCAATATATACAAAATTTGTTATCGGATTGTGAAAGATCCATTGTGGGTATTTAATTGATTCCATTGATGTTGCTGCTGCATCAGTTTTTATCCTTTCTAAGAGCATTTTCACTACTAAATTTGATCTAGAAGACCTTCTGCATACAGTAAACTTATTTGTCTTCTTAAAACCCTACCCAGAGTCGCAAATTGCGAGAAAAATTCTTCACTTGACCCAAGTATCTAAAAAAAAGAACGTAGCAAACGGTTTAATCTTGCTCTGTTCATTTAAAATGACCAAAAAACAAGTAACTCCCAAAACTAGAGGTCCTAAATCCCAGAAGCCTGCCTCCAACAAGCTTCAAAATCCCAAACCTCCTAGAATTCATAAACCTACTCCTGTTTTAACTGCTGATTCTACTGAAATAGTTAGACCTCTGCAACCTCCTATTACCATTGAAGAAACCAATCCTTTTATTGACTTAGATTATAGAATTACAGATGCCATTCTTGAATTTGATCTTCTAGAAGTGCATAACTGGTGTCAAGAGAAATTTGAAAAGAAAGAAGCCAATGATATACCTTTATGGAAGTCTAATTTGCCCAAGTATGTGGTTCCCATCACCCATCCTGCTCAGGATTTCATAAATTTATGTCAAATGCATTATATTCTTGATCAAAGGTGCATGGCTAACAAAGATAGTTAAGTCTTATTTTTTATAATTTCTGAATCAATCAATGACATGCTCCAGTTAAGCCATAATCCACAATCAGTGTCATTTTCAATTGAAGACTTAACCCAGATGTATTTAGACCTATATTTCCCTATAAAGTTCCAAATTCTCCATAATTTCATGCCCAATCATGTCAATCTTCCTGAGGAGAACCCTCCTTATGATACCTTGTATTTTCCAGAAGGCTCCAGACAGTTCATTTCTATGCTGCCATTTATTTTGGGTTATGTTAATGATGAATTCATAGATGCCTCTGCCTTAGGTTTCCTTTCCACTTTGTCTCCTGGACAGCAACCAGACTTGATTTTTGACTTTGCCAAATTTATTGCTGACAATATTCATTATCAGCTGATAAAATTGCCTGATGAAGGAGTGTTCAGATACACTTCATATCTATTACATCTCTTCTTGTTCTTTCAAGCAGATAAATTTCCCTTTGCAATACAGAAACTGGATATGGAAGGAAAACCACTGTTAGTAATATTTTGGACCTCCCTTCTAAGAAAGAATAGCAGTGAGTACAATTATAGTGAATTCAATGACATATTTATCAGACCTGATATCAGTTTGTTGGATAAAGCAGAACCACCAAGAATAAATGAAGAGATCAAAAGGATTTTACAGTTGTCTGAAAACTGTAAAGTGGGTGATTGGTATTTATACAAAAATCATACTTAGATTAGAATATATGGTGCAACCTTGGTCCCACACAAATTTCCAAAGTTTTTGAACACCGGGATTTTTGCTCTAAAGTATATAAGGAAGATTTTGAATATTGATGCAGTAAATTTCATAGCATCTAAAAAGAAGGCACAATTTAAATTAAGAAGTCAAATTGGCTCTTTCATTGTAAATAGCAGAGATGCCTTAAAGGAAGTATGAGACAAGCTATCAACATTCATGTTTCAGGAAAGTTTTTGTGGAACTATGACCCTCAGGGTATTATAAGAAATCTCAGAATTGAAAGAAAATTTCCCTTATTTCTCCATGAATCTAAGCCACTTATTGAAAAAATTTCCAATCAATTGGAATGGGTGACCAATTTTTGGAAATATTGTCATTGATGGCAAAAGAAGTGGCAAAGAAGGAGCATCTAAAATAGTAGAGGAAGAGCGCATTTACAGAGAGCAATATCAGTCAAGGAGTAGAGACAAGCAGTGAATTGAAGCAGAGTTGTCCAGAGACAGAGGAATAGAAAATCTAGCAAATTGAGAAGAATAAGTGAAGTTCTTGTAAGTAGTTACATTTGTATATCATGATGAGGGATTGCTTCTAAACTCTCTGAGAAGTAACTCTCTGAGAGTTACTAACAGATGGGATTATGCATGTGTAGACTGCTTGAATTGTGAAAGTGTGAATTTGTTACTCATAGTATGAAAATATCATAAGCTCTAGGGAAGGAGTAGATTCGTGAAATCTATCGAGCTGCTAAGGCCACGATACAGTGAAAAATGGGGAATGTATAACCTGATGAAGCAGCATGTTATAGTATGTGGAGGAGTCCTATTGAAACATTGATGAACTAAAGTATTGACGGAACCTTGAGTGAAGGGGCAGAACCTTGAGAATGAACATTGAACGTGGTTTAAGGCTGGAAGTGGTTTTTATCGCACCACCTTTACAGTGAAAGTGGTAATTGAGGAGGGGGGAGCGATTCCATAGATCAACCAACGTGTGTCCTCGAGCGACTTTTTAAAACTGCCTCCACTGTGTGCCATCGCGCATTAATGTCCGACCAAGGATGTCGCACGATATTGTTATGCGTCGTCGATCTGAAAGGAAGCCATCGGACGGTTTCCGTATGAGGAAGGTGCGCGAAGGATAATCGGTACAGCGCAAGTATGTGATTGGGTCGTTGGTTATATATATATATATATATATATATATATATATATATATATATATATATATATATATACATTTCAAATCAATATTTGCAGGTTTAACCAAGGTTTGTTTAAATTAAATATAATTTATGAAAAAAAGCGATTGGGTCATCATTTTGTATGTTATTCCAAAATTGGTGGAATGAATAAAACTGAGGGTGGACATATGAAGGTCATTAATAAAGGAGATATTTTGGATTAATATCTCAATCTCAGATTGAGATATTAAAAAGCCTTAGATAAATTATCTAATTGCAAATTCAAGAAAATAGAACAATAAGAAAGTGTTTGGGGCTTGGGTAGACCTCGCTAGATTATCTAATTGATCCCATCCAGGAATACCATAAGAAGTTTGGTGGTTTTGACACATGGTTTTAATAAAGGCAAAAACTATATAAGGAGAAGAGTATTATAGTACAAGGTGTGCATACATAAGGGTTGTTAATGAATAAATCTCTTTCAGAGATATCTGCATGATTGAACTCTGTTTTCTGAAAAAGTTGAATCTATGATGCACCTATGGAGTTGATGAAGGTTCAAGACCTCTAGATCAAGAAAATGATGAATCTCTAGGTAGATTTGCAACGAAATAATGAAGACCTGACACAAGTTTGATGAAGAAATTGAAGAAATGTTGTGGATCTAAGGATTGAAATGGAAGCTTTCTGCCAGTATAAGCTGGTGTTAAAATCAGGGGGTTGGAGCTCCCTTCCAGCAGTGACTGGAGAACGAGAGAAGGTTGTAGCCTTTTGTAGGTGGGTGCATGCATGCTGGTATAAGTCTGCGCCAGCACTAAAATTTTAAGAATTTTTCTTTATAATAAATATTGAATACAAAGATGACAGGAGCGGTGCTTTTCTCCCAAATTGGGTTTCCACCTTAAATACTGGTGTTCATGTGTGTTGCTTATGTGTGATGGTTCATTCTGTTATTACTGCACATGCTTACTACCTACTAATCTTCTGATGAATGAATGATGCAATAATTTATGTAAAGAATTAAATGCATAAAAAGATTTATGATAAAAAGTTTTCAGTCAGCTATAAATACTGATTCACCCCCCCTCTCAGTATTTTTCCTAACAATTGGAATCAGAGCAGGTTCTTCTGAAAAGGCTTAACCGCTAGAAAGAAGATCAAACAAGATGAGAAATCAAGATGGAATAGCTTCTATCAGGCCTTCGCTCTTCAACGGAAGTAATTTAATCTTCTGGAAAACAAGGACGAGATCTTATCTACAGTCTCTGGGAGCAGATGTATGGGCTATTATTGAAAAAGGATATCAATATCCAGCCACAGTACCAACAGATTCAATGGAAAGAAAGAATTATGAAACAAATGCAAAGGCTATCAATGCTCTATTGGGAAGTTTAACTGAATCAAAATTTTTCAAAGTCATGCAGCTGGATACAACAAAGGCAATATGGGACAAAATCATTCTAATTTATGAAGGTGATGCAAAGGTAAAAAGTGCTAAACTCCAAACTCTCAGAATTCAATATGAGAATCTAAAAATGCATAATGAGGAGAGCATTGCCAATTTCTTTTTACGTCTTGATGATATCGTAAATCGTATGAGAAATCTAGGAGAAATAATAACCGAATCAACTTTGGTTAAGAAAGTTCTAAGATCACTAGCAACAAAATCTGAGTCTAAAGTTTCTGCTCTTGAAGAAAAGCAGGATCATCAAAATCTTACTGTGGTGCAACTTCATGGCATACTAACGGCATATGAAATGAGAAGAGGAGGACCATCTAAATTCAAATAAGCCATCTTTAGAGCTTCTACAAAATATAAGGAAGTGCAAGAGACAGAAGAATCAGGGTATATCTCAGAAGAAGATGAGATAAATTTTGTAAATAAACTCCAACTTGGTACAGGACGGTTCAGAGGTAAGCTTCCTTTCAAATGTTTTTCTTTTGGAAGAGTTGGCCATTATGCTGCTAAGTGTCCTCACAAAGAAACACATGAAAACGGAAAGGATGTAGCAAGAAGGAATAAGAATCGGTTTAGCACTAGAAAAAGTTACTATACTCATGATGACAGTGATGTGTTATCAGACAGTGAGGAAGAATGTGAACAAGATCTTAGACTTCTCATGGCATTTGAAAAGGAGTCTAGAGAAGAAAAGGATACTTTTATGGATGTTTTAGAGGACAATGATTTTTTTGATGAAATCAATCAACTCAAAATATGCTTAGAAGAAAGTAAAATAACCATAAAGACTCTGAAAAACTAGCTTCAAGAAAAGGAGAAACATAATGAGAAATTAGAAAGTGAAATAGTAAGTCTAAGAAAAGAAATTGAGAAAGTAAAGACTTTGAATCTTAGATTTGCTAAAGGATCTAAAACCTTAGATGCAATTATCAAGATACAATGTTCTCGTCTTCTAAAGATAGGTCTTGGATATATCAGAGAATCTTCTCAGGCTTCAACACCAAATTATCTAAAAGAAGCTACAGCCAGTACACAACATTCTACCCCTCAGCAAGAGAGTAAAGAATATCTACAGATAAGGCATGGCCATCTCAATTCAAAGAACACTAACAGGAGTACCTTTTAAAGAAACACCAATTAGCAGGTAAATTCAAGTAGAAGATTTCATGATTGCAGAAATTTCTTCTTCAATGGACAATGTTTCTCATGTCACAATTTTGGTCATAAAGTTGTTCAATGTGTTGCATATAAAACCATCATGACAAGGGAAGCAAGAAAGAAAAGGATTGATATTGGAACAAAGAAGAATACATATAACAACTTTTATCCTCTTCAAAATGAAGTTGAATGTGCTTATTGCAATAACTTTGGTCATGAAGAATCTGAATGCAGAATAAAAGTTCACCCAAAAGATAATTTTCCTTCAAACTCCAAAGTGTGGAAAAAGAAGGAATTATAGGTTGAAAATTGTGGCATAGCTTTATTTGCAGAAGGTGAAGAAAATCAATGGCACATTGATACTGGATGCTCAAAACACATGACAGGTGACAAAGATAAACTTCTTGCATATAGTTCTCTAGAAAAGGAAAAGAATGTTACATTTGGAAATGATACTCCTGTTCTCATTAAGGGAAAAGGGTTTGTTTTTCTAAAAGAAAAGTGAAAGCTAATAATGTCATGTATGTGGATGGATTAAAGCATAACCTGTTAAGTGTAAGTCAGATGTGTGATCAAGGAACTGAAGCTGTCTTTAGTTCAAAAGAATGTGTGGTGTGTGATCTTGATACAGGTAAAACAATTATAAAAGGAAACAGAACTCCAAGCAACCTGTATGTATTGAAGAACTGCAAAGAACAATGTCACTTGAATAAATATTCAAAAAATTGGCAATGGCATAGAAGGTTGGGCATCTGAGCTTCTCTCAAATCAACAAATCAAGTAGACTTAAAGCAGTTCGTCATCTTCCCTATATTTCTCTACCTGAAAGTATCATATGCAAATATTGCCAATTCGGTAAGAAAACCAGAGTGCAATTTAATGCCAAGGAAGGATCATCAAGTAAGCCTCTTGAACCCATTCATGCTAACATATGTGGACCTATGAAGAAAAAGTCACCACATGGTGAACACTACTATATCTTATTTATTGATGATTTCTCTAGAATGTGTTGGATTGGGTTGATTAAACACAAAGATGAAGCATTTGATAAATTTCAGATCTTCAAAGCAATGGTTGAAAATGAATTAGATCTAAAAATCAAGTGTCTTAGATATGATCGAGGAGGATAATATACATCAGATGAATTCCTTGAATTTTGTGAACAACATGGCATAAAAAGACAGTTTTTTGTAGCCATCACTCCACAACAAAATGGCGTAGCAGAAAGAATGAATAGAACAGTTCAACAAATGGCTAGAGCTATGCTTGATGATTCCGGAACACCTGACACATTTTGGGGAGAAGCAGCACATACAGCAGTAAATATTCTTAACAAGGCACATGTTCGTGTAAATAATTATAAAAATCCATATGAACTATGGTATGGAAATCCTCCGACTGTGAAGCACTTTAGAGTTTTTGGGAGCAAATGCTTTATCAAAAATAATGATGAAAAACATGGCAAGTTTGAACCCAGATGAGATGAAGGAATATTTCTTGGTTACTCCTCTAGGAGTAGGGCATATAAATGTTACAATAAAAGACTTTAGAAGATTGTTGAATGTATAGATGGTGTTATTGATGAGTCTCCTGCAACTCCAAAAGAAGAAAAACAAACAACAAGTGAAGACGATGATGATGAAATATATCCTTCTACATCAAATAGGAATGATATAGACCGTGAACCCAATGAAGAACCCAAAGATGATTTATTTGAAAAGGCTCCATCCAGATATGTTCAAAAGAATCATCCAGAATCTCAAATTTTGGGAGAAAAGGGAGTAGGTGTATAAACAAGAAGGACTCTTGTGGGATCTTCTAGCTACCTGGCATTTATATCCACTATTGAACCACAAAATTTCAATCAAGCCAGCAAAGATGAATGTTGGATTCAAGCCATGAATGAAGAACCTGATCAAATTGAAAAGAATCACACTTGGGAATTAGTACCAAGACCTCATGACAAAAATGTCATTGGAACTAAATGGATATTCAAAAATAAGTTAAATGAGAATGGGCATGTTATAAGAAATAAAGCTAGACTTATTTGCAAGGGGTATGCTCAACAAGAAGGTATAGACTTTGAAGAAACTTTTTCCCTTGTAGCTAGACTTGAAGCCATAAGAATGTTTCTTGCTTTTTCAAGATTCCAACAAATCAAAGTTTATCAAATGGATGTTAAATCTGCTTTTCTCAATGGTGATCTAGAAGAAGAAGTCTATATAGAACAACCTAAAGGATTCATTTTGGGAAATGATGAAAATCTTGTTTGTAGACTTAAAAAGGCTCTATATGGTCTCAAACAAGCTCCAAGGGCATGGTACTATCGTCTTGACAAATATCTCCATTAACAAGGATTTTCTAAGGGGTCTGCTGATAGAAACTTATACATAAAAACTGAAAATGATAAACTACTGATTGTGGTTGTATATGTTGATGATATCATTTTTGGAAGTAATGAAGAGTCTACGAGTCAGAAATTTGCTTCTGATATGCAGCAAGAATTTGAAATGTCTTTACATGGGGAACTAACATTCTTTCTTGGCTTGAAAGTGCAAAAAACAACAGATGGCATATTCTTATCACAAGCAAAATATCTTAAGCAAATCTTGAAAAAGTATGGCATGGAAGATTGCAAACCTGTAAGTACACCAATGATAACCAGATGTAATCTCAGTTCTAATGATGATTCCCCTGCGGTGAATCAACCAAAATATAGATCTATGATAGGAAGTCTACTTTATCTCACTGGTACAAGACCAGACATTATGCATGCAGTTGGGATTGTTGGACAATTCCAAGCTAATCCAAAAGAGTCTCACCTTCAGGCTGTGAAAAGAATATTCAAATATCTACAAGGAACTCAAGACTTTGGACTATGGTATCCAAAGAATGTTGATCTTACTCTTCATGCTTATATTGATGTAGATTGGGCTAGAAATGTTGATGATCGGAAAAGCACTAGTGGTGGTTCATTCTATATGGGGCCCTGGTTAGTATCTTGGTTCAGCAAGAAGCAAATCTCTATTGCCTTATCTACAGCAGAAGCAGAATATGTAGCTGCTGCATCATGTTGCACTCAACTTCTCTAGATGATGAAAACCTTACAAGACATTCAAATAAAATGTTCACCTCCTATCTCCATTATGTGTGATAATATAAGTGCCATCAATATTTCAAAGAATCCTGTTATGAATTCCAAGACCAAGCACATTCCCATCAAGTATCACTTCTTACGAGAACAAGTGCTTGAACAAAAGGTGAAGTTTGAATATGTTCCCTCCAAAGAAAAAGTTTCTGATATATTTACCAAACCTTTACCCAGGGAAGCATTCGAATATCTCAGACAAAAGTTGGGAGTAGTCTCTGCCATGCAAAAGATCAGATCTACTTAAATAAAGAAGATGTGGATTTTCTGCAGGACAACCGTGTTAAGGGGGAGCATTGGTCATGTGGAAAGAATGCATTGTTGGCATTCTAATTATTTGTTGTAGTCTGATCTCATGCTTGAGAATTTTTTATCTTGATTAAGATGCAGCATGATCTCAGGGGGAGCATGGTATTGTCGGTTCAAAGGATCTTGATCAACTCTTTACCATTGATGTCAAACAGGGAGGAAAAGAAAAAAGGGGCTTCCATAAGACAATCAGAGGAAGAGTATTGCCATCAATTCCAAAGGCGGAGATTGTTGGAAATATTTTCATTGATGGCAAAAGAAGTGGCAAAGAAGGAGAATCTGAAACAGTAGAGGAAGAGCGCATTTATAGAGAGTAGTATCAGTCAAGGAGCAGAGACAAGCAGTGAATTGAAGCAAATTTGTCCAGAGACAGAGGAATAGAAAATTTGGAAAATTGAGAAGAATAAGTGAAGTTCTTGTAAATAGTTACATTTGTATATCATGACGAGGGATTGCTTCTAAACTCTCTGAGTTACTCTCTGAGAGTTACTGACAGATGGTATTATGCATGTGTAGATTGCTTGAATTGTGAAAGCGTGAATTTGTTACTCATAGTCTGAAAATATCATAAGCTCTGTGGAAGGAGTAGATTCGTGAAATCTATCGGGCTACTAAGGCCACAATGCAGTGAACAATGGGGAATGTATAACCTGATGAAGCAGTGCATTATAGTATGTGGAGGAGTTGTATTGAAACATTGATGAACCAAAGGATTGATGGAACCTTGAGCGCAGGAGCGAAACCTTGCGAATGAACAGTGAACGTGGTTTAAGGCTGGAAGTGGTTTTTATTGCACCACCTTTGCAGCAAAAGCGGTAATTGAGGAGGGGGGAGCGATTCCATAGATCGACCGACGCATGTCCTCGAGATACTTTTGAAAACCGCCTCCACTGTGCACCATCGCGCGTTAATGTCCGACCAAGGATGTCGCGCGATATTGTTATGCGTCGTCGATCTAAAAGGAAGCCATCGGACGGTGTCCATATGAGGAAGGTGCACAAAGGATAACCAGTACGGTGCGAGTATGTGATTGGGTCATTCGTTATATATATATATATATATATATATATATATATATATATATATATATATATATATATATATATATATATATATATATATATATATATATATATATATAGATATATATCTGTGTGTGTGTGTGGGCCCAATTTAAATTATATTGATTGGGACATTTCAAATCAATGTTTGTGGGTTTAACCAAGGTTTGTTTAAATTAAATATAATTTATGACGAAAAGCAATTAGGCCATCATTTTGTATGTTATTCCAAAATAGGTGGAACGAATAAACCTGAGGGTCGACATATGAAGGTCATTACTAAAGGATATATTTTGGATTAATATCTCAATCTCAGATTGAGATATTAAAAAGCCTTAGTTAAATTATCTAATTGAAAATTCAAGAAAATAGAACAATAAGAAAGTGTTTGGGGCTTGGGTAGACCTCGCTGGATTATCTAATTGATCCCGTCCAGGAATACCATCAGCGGTTTGGTGGTTTTGATTCATGGTTTTAATAAAAGAAAAAACTATATAAGGAGAAGAGGATTATAGTACAAGGTGTGAATGCATAAGGTTTGTTAATGAATAAATCTCTTTAAGAGATATCTGCATGATTGAACTCTGTTTTCTGAAAAATAAGAATCTATGATGCACCTATGGAGTTGATGAAGGTTCAAGACCTCTAGATCGAGAAAATGATGAATCTCTAGGAAGATTTACAAAGAAATAATGAAGACCCGACACAAGTCTTTTGAAGAAATTGAAGAAATGTGGTGGATTTGAGGATTGAAGTGGAAGCTTTCTGCCAGTATAAGCTGGTGTTAAAATTAGGGGGTTGGAGCTTCCTTCCAGCAGTGACTGGAGAACGAGAGAAGGTTGTAGCCTTCTGCAGGTGGGTGCCTGCGTGCTGGTATAAGTCTGCGTCAGCACTAAAATTATAAGAAGTTTTCTTTATAATAAATATTATAGATAGAGATGATAGCAACGGTGGTTTTCTCCCAAATTTGGTTTACACCTTAAATACTGGTGTTCATGTGTGTTTCTTATGTGTGATGGTTCATTTTGTTATTACTGCACATGCTTACTACCTACTAATCTTCTGATGAATGAATGATGCAATAATTTATGTAAAGAATTAAATGCATAAAAAAATTTCTGATAAAAATTTTTCAGTCAGCTCTAAATACTGATTCACCCCCCCTCTCAGTATTTTTCCTAACACCAATACCTTAATTGATGATGATCAAGATAAGCAGAAATACAATTTGAATAATGTACAAGTGGTTATAGTGAATCAACCAGCAGAAGTATCAAGCAAAAGACTAAGGAAAGAAGAAGGATATTGGGCTGAAACAATCACTGAAAACAAATTCAAAATAGTATACAAAAGAAGGCCAAAATGACTACTTTAGGAACAGAAGAAATAATAGATGTGGATGACACCAATCAGCAACAAACAAATGATGAAGTCACCATCATTGTGAATGAGACACTCAGAGAGATTCAAAGTAAACAGGTACAAGCACAGGGTAAAGGCAAGGAGATGGTTGAAATGGAAATGGATACAGAATCCCCCTCTTATTCTTCTAAAAAAATTGAAGAAAATGATTCTGATATTCAAAAGAGGTTTAAGCTAATCAGAGAGAAAAATGAAGAAATCAAAAATGAATTTTATTCTAAACTTCTCAAGGAAAAACTAGGAGATAAGGACAGATTAATAACTGCATTTGATTACTCAACCAACCAAATGATCATGTCTTTTCTCCAACCAGTGGTAGAAGATCCAAAATCAGCTTCAGACTACAAAAATATAGAATTTGCATTAAATGCTGATACTATCGATGAGTTGGATCAAATAGAATTTCACAAAAGTGCATCCGAAATATTATATTCAAAAGTAGTAAGCAAAACAATGAGTGCCACTATGCTCCACAAGACTGTATCCAACTTGCAAACTCAAATGAAGTTGGATAAAGCATATTTACATGCTAAGCATTTGAGAATAAAATCCTTAGAAGATTTGGTCATTGAGTCTGGAGCAAATCCTTCTAATACTGAAGCTACCAAGAAGTTAATAAGAGAGAAAAATGATGATATTACATCCTTAAGAAAGTAGCTCAAATTACCACAGAGTGAGCACCCTAAAAAAAAAGGAATACTTTAGGAAAAGAAAGAGAAAGAGGAAAATATGCAACTTGTTTTGAAAATGATAGCCCAGATAAAAAAATATGGAAACTCAAATAGAAGCTCTTATGCAATAAACTGAGAATCTGAAGAAAGCTCAGCAGGTTTGCATTCCTACAGTTATCCCAACTATAAGTACAATTGTTCCATCAACACGGCAGAACATTTGGCACCGCAATGAGTATTGGCAACTGCAGTGCCAATTACTTCTAATGATATCTCTGCCACTTCCTCATCAACATCACAGATAAACACAGTAGGGGAAACAGCTGCAATAATCAAAGCCATGGAAGATATGTCTATAAAAGATAAATAAATACTCATTTTAAAAGGCACCATAAAAAATCTGGAAACATCTAAAAGAGATGCCTTGATCACTTCCAAAGGACATGAGCAGAGGGCTGACAGATTACAGGAACATGTGAAAATTCTTCAACAGCAGGTAAATCTTACTGAAAATTTTTCCTACATAAAGAATCATTTGTGGAAGAAAAACACTAAAGAAATTCACTCACAATGGCCTTATATTCAAATAATATATGAACAAAAAGATCTGCTAGAAGCTGTCTTAGCAGAAATTGATAAAACAAAGAAGGAACTTGGCAAAAAACCACCACAAGCAGTTCAGCTCATATCACTTTTTAATAGTAAAAACAAGGAAGAACTAGAAGAAATGAAGATTCCTGACAGGACAAAGGCTATCCTTGAAATCAGAAAGGTCCTAAAAAAGATAAAAATTATGAACAATCTGGAAGAAAAATGTGATAATATGAACATATCAATCAGCAAATTCAAGACCAAATATGACTTGCTGCTAGAAGCAGGATTACCAGATATACATGCACTGAATGAAAAATTAATGCCACAAAAGGACTATGACCAGAAGATTAGAGCTCATGCTAAGGAGCAAGCTAAAAAGCATTTGCCACAAGGATCTCCAAGTGGCAAAGTACTACTGCAATATTTTGAGAATTTGTACCTTTTGGAGAATGAAATTAAGCACATGTTTATAGTAAAGCCAAAATTTTCTAAGTACACAGAAGCTGATGAAAGCTATAGGAAATTTAAGAGTATAAATATCACCACAGCTCAACAGTGGCAAGAATTCACAGATTTGATGTGAATTTGACTGGTAAAAGAGCAGGAAAGTCACATGAAGAAATCATATTTTACTGTTATTTTATGGTGAAAAAATCAGTGTCAAAGTGTATCAGGGTCAAAGTGTATCAGTAAAATCAAATTGTTACTACTGGTTATTTTTCAATTACAATAGTGAATCAGTGAAAAACAAATATAAAGAGTATCAGGATTGAAAGTGAAAAGAAGAAACATTCTACAAGTCATCTTCCATGAGGTGATGCATCCAATGCCAGCAATGCTACCAGCACATCATGAAATCAGTTTGATTAAGATAATCAGTTCTATATTTCCTTGTAAAAGAGAACAACTTGCAAATTGTTTTGTTGTTGTCCCTCTTCTTATGTTATATTTCCTATTTTTCCTTGAAACATTATCTCAAACTTTGAGATATTTTGTTAACAATTTTTGTGTTATCAGTTTTTCATGAGGAAAGGGTTATCAGTTTTTTATGTAGGGTTTATCAGTTTGACAGAAAGGGTTGATGAGTTCAAGATTCAGAAATGACAAAATAACCAAATGGGATGAAATGCATGCTTAATTTACAACAGAATAACGCAACAGAACTCTACCAGCAATCAACTTAGTTTCCAATAGAACATTGATAAATCATAAGACTGAAGTAATACATTGTACAACCTGAATTCTCCATTCCCCTCCAGATTTCTATATGTAGTACATAACATTCAATCTTGGTTAAAAATATTAAAAAAAAAAAATTCTGCCAAATTTGCTAGTTTTAAGTAAATAGGTGACTTAGCTAATTCGAAAGTTTTGTCCAAGCATCAGTAAATAGGAGATAATTTGAGATTTTAAGAGATTTTCAACGTATAAAATATGTCAAAATCCTGTAGCTATATCCTTGGCCTGAGACTACAATGAAGAGGTCCAAAGTATGGTGGATTCAATAGAACCAATACTAAATATAGGGTTGCAGTAGGTCTGAGGGTTTAACTGATTCAAGTCCTAATTAAAATCTACAACATAGAACCAGGCTCTTATGGTATATCTCTGTCCTCCAATAATGAGAAACATTAAATTCTCTTGAGCATGGTAATAGAACTAAATTTGTTTACAATAGTCCACGAGATATCCATTCATTTCTAGAAATTCTGCAAGAAGAAAATGAAAGTCATGTGTAACAAAGTATTATGAAAAGACTTCAACAAACTAGAACTTAGCCTGAATATCCTAAAACTGAAGTTGGAAACATAGTCTCTCGAAGGTTTTTAATGTTTCAATCCTCTGTTCAACATTGATACAAATGTCTAAAACAAGTTAAAAGATGAACCAAATAATAGCATTCAAAGGAAAGACTAGGATGTCACCATTTCTACCTGCTATCCTTGAAAAGAAGGAGAGCTAACTTACATGATTTTGTGTTTGCAAGGTGGACTTGAAGACCATGTTCATCCCAGAATGAGCTCAAAATGTACTTTTGTTTTTGGATTCGTGAAATAGAAGGACAGTGTTGTCAAAAAATAGTGAAATGGAGATCCCATATAGGGTCTCCACCTTTACCACCAATGGATTTTGAAATGAGAAACTCTCATCCATAAATATGAATTCCAAAGAATGTGAGGCAGTCGACACCCTCGCTTGAATACTATGTTAATGTATATAATAGACCCCAGAGATGATCATTTGAATCTCATATAGGGTCATAATTATATAGATCGCCAAGCATAGGAGAGGTATACCTTTAGCCTCTCAAATAGTAGGTTTCTTCCAACTATCTGAAAGGCTTAACAGGTGTCCATGGATCAATAATATACTTACTTTTTCTTCCTCAATATCATTTGGGAGGATTGAAAAATAGTCAAAAGTGTGATGATTCCATTTGCAATGACTAAACCTTAATCCTGCAATTTCTTCCTCTCTGCCCATATGGAGATGAATTTGTCTGCTCTTCTGGAAAAGGGTTTGAACATGGTGTATCCTAGCATGATAGTCTCGAAATTAATTGATTCAGAGGTCAGGATGTATGAAGGAGGCATAGGACTTGAGTGAACTACCATACTAAGGAGGAGAGCATGAGTATTGAAACTAGGTATTGCTTCTCCAGTGAACACTTGATTACTTACTATAATGGGTTTTACATATTAAAATTGTATTCAGACTAAGAGAAGCCAAAATAATAGAGATTAAATTTTCTAGATCCAAACACCCAATTTCCATAAAATCAAGATAAAATTGGGTTAAAATAGTTTAGCAAGTTGATATTTCAAAAAATAATGTCAGGAACAAGA
Source organism: Pinus albicaulis (assembly GCA_034641835.2). Lineage (NCBI taxonomy): Eukaryota > Viridiplantae > Streptophyta > Pinopsida > Pinales > Pinaceae > Pinus > Pinus albicaulis. The sequence continues at coordinate 925,565,300 of CM076570.1, forward strand.
ACTGTAAGCTACTTAAACCCTAACAAGCACTTTTGAATTGGATGTTCATGGCATGTTCTCCGCCCCATCTTAGTTAGATTGGAATTACACCTTGCAATTTGATAAGAGTTTTTATTTCCTGATGAACAAAATGAAACTTAATTGCAAGCAAAAAAAAGGAAATCCTCTTGCAGAGTCCATAAATATGGTAGTTCTATATGGCCAGAATTCACTTGAACAAACATGTCTACCATTACATTTTTAGTCTTCTCTACTTGACAGAGTGATGTAAGGGCATTAGGCTCTATAAATACTTTGTATTTTCTTAAGTCTAGAGGGATATCATGCCTTTGAATTCTCATGTATTTGATAATGTTTTGAGTAAAATAAGTGAGGAGTTGTAAATGTTCTCTAGCCCACTAGAGGACATGAGGGAAGCTAATTGAGTTAGTTAGGTGAATAGTCAGTTTCAGTTTTTCGAGGGTTTGAGTCCAAATTTAGGAAGTCCAAGAGTCTTTGTCGAGCTGTAAGGAACCTGAATCCATTCATGTCACAATTTTGTACAAATGTAAGTATGAATGATAGTGTAGCATATCAGCCCTGTTCAGAGGTAGAGTGTAGTAGAGTTCAGGAGTGGTTCAGAGGAGGCAGAGTAAGTTGTAGAAGGCCATTGTAATTGAAGATTTGGCCAAACACCAGAAGTTCTATAAGTAAATTCATGTATATAATTGAAATGATTGTTCCAGTATTAATTGATTTAGTTCTTTGTGGTAAGCTTGAGCTTCGATGAGAGCTTTATGAGTAATGTGTGACAAACTCTATCGTAAGGGTTAATGCCTATTGTTTTATTCATAAGAAATTCAAATATGTTGAGGATTTATGTTGTAATGAACAAGAAACTCAGATCAATGCTATTGAATTGAATTCCATGGACCTTTTAGGTCGAGGAGTAGAATTGCTTGACCGAATGAGTCTTGAATAAGGCGTTCTGAGAGAACTTACAGTTTATATTAATTAATTATGGAACTATGAAGTTCTGGGGGCTTAACGTGACATTTTGTTATACTGTGTAAGCAGTAAAATGAGGGTGGGTTGATATCATAGTGATGTGTGACTGTATGGACATGGAATCGAACGAAATTCGATGATGCTGGGAGTGGTTAAGTGAAGCCATGGGTGAGAAGTTAAAATCAAAAGAAACTTCTTGGTGTAGTTGAAAGAATCACTTTAATCTATGGTTGTGGTGTTAGATAGAATGCATAACAATTATGGACACAAAGGGTTGTTAAACCTCTGTGCGGATTGTATTAATGATGCAAAATCAAAGGAGTTAAGGTGGAACCACAAATGATTGAGGGAATGGAACCATGACCTGTAACAGTGAAAGCGAGCTTCCAAAACCATATGTGGTTTTTGAAAAACTCAAAAGCAGTAAACATAATCTGGAAAAAAAGTGTGATATTGGTCACTGGCTGACATGTGGCTTGGGCGATTTTTGAAAACCACGAATTTCTCAATTTTTCTGGGCATTAAGGTCCTATTCGAAAATTTTTGTGATTACCGTCGGATTTGTCAATCAAATTATCAGATGGTGGTCGCATCCTAGAGATGCATGGAAGATAACGTAAGGGTAAGTTGTGTGTTTATGTGGGCCAAAGGTTAATACGCGAGGTTGCAAGAATTGTGATGTCCGTCGGATCTCTTAATCCATGGATCGGACAATGTTCGCATCATGATAATGCATGAAGGTTAATGGGGACGTTGCTATGGGCCCTGAAGATGTTTATATATGTACCACTTGGAGTTAACTCCAAAGGCGTGGTTTGTTATAAGGTATTTACCTTTGGCGGGAGGATGTAATATGTGTTCATATATCTTAGTTGGCATGAAATACCCCAAGGGGTATGCGATATATGTGGATATATATTATGTTGATGATAACCTGAACCTATTTTGAATGAATTCATATGCTGAGGTATATTATAGTTATGTGTGAAGGGTAAGCCATAGGCTTATTTCTAATTGAGTTATAAAGCTCAGGTGTGATTTGAAAGGGGAGCTCAATTTTGAAGTTTATTCGAAAGTTGGAGAGTTGACTTAAACATCATAAGGCAGAAGGAGAGGGGATTACACAAGGATCTCCTTTCAAAACAAAAAGCCATTGCTATTGTAACTATACAATACCACAATCAACACTTTGCAGCAATTAACCATGTGCTAATCTATAATTCTAAACTCGAACACATATGCATGAAAGAAAATATGAAGTTGTGTCAGATTGCATGAGTGAACATCAGAGAGTTTGGAAGATTCAAATGGATGACCCTCGCATAAATATAGCACACCTCAGGACGAAGCCCTAGAAATCTCACTATAAGAGGAGGATCCTGAAGCAAAACGTAGAGTCTTGAAGGGTACACTATGGGACAAGCTACATTGTAGAGGCCAGAGTAAAGTAACCATACATGCGATAAACTCAAAGACATGAGTCACCAAGAAGTGCAACATGCGAATGGATTTGTCCCTAAAGTAGAACCGAATGGTGATCCTACACAAGATGCCAGCAAGATCTAGAGGATCTGATTTTTAGCATTTTAGAACAGGATCTGATTTTTAACATTTTAGATAGTTGTATTATATAGTGTAACTGATACATTAAAAGTGTAAAATTTCTATCTGATTATAGACTGCATGAGTAATTATATTATCTTGTTGCTCAAACTCAATTAATATTGAAACTTTGGGACTAAAATGAATACAATGTTTTCAGGACTAGAAATTAGCCTTATAAATAATTTAGTTTCTGCCAGAGGTATATTTTTCCCAAGAACAAAAGAGATTTTAAATATGGTTGTAGAGGGCTTGGTTAGTTTATATGATCAATTTTACTATATGCATCAGTACCAAGGCCCAAGAGGTGGAGTAGGAGGCTGCCATAGCCCTAATGTCATTGAAATTTCAAGACTAGGCAAGGTCCCAAATTGTTGCGCAATAGAAAAGCATCTCTGACCATTCCATTCTACTCACCATGGACTCTCATGGCTAGGAAGAGAAGTCCAAGTCTAAACCTTATTCCTTGGGTGTAATATCCCTTTTCAGGGATATCTCTTAAACACAACCAGACTCCAACCAGAGATGGACTCGGAGGGCATTTACTAGATTTTTCTCCTCTGAAAAGAGGATGAGATATAAAGGCTATCTGGACCTTTCTAGACTCTGTCTAAGAGTGTGGGAGAAAACAAAACAAGTGACATGGCTCAAATCTCTCTTCTAGACTGGTGACATGGCACAAGGCCACATGGACCACTGTGATTGGTTGACATAACACATTAGAAGCATGATGTTAGCATCTAAAATATCTAGGACTTGTGGCACTCCATGATAAAGGCACATGGTGTGTGGATTTGAGTTTTTCAGGTGGTCAAGTGGGCCGAAAATAGGGGAAATGTGGCACCACTTAGAGATTGACATGTGCCAATTGGTACAAGTGGTAGAGAATTGGCATGCTCAAACAATGAGGTGATGCAAGAATGACATGAGGGAGAAAATATCAGAAAATCCCAAAATATGGAGAACTAAAGCTCATAAAAAACCTGAGATTGACAGCTTTACATCATGTCACCTATGAAATCGTAAATGGAAAAATCATAGTAACAATAAAGTAACCTATGTAACAATAAAGTCACATTCATCCTGGGAGTGGTAAATGAATAAATCCTAGTGAACAACAGGAAACATGCGAAGTTGCTTACAATCAAATAGATGAAAAAAAACATACAAAAAACCTAGATAATAATCATGAACAAGCTTAATATTGAATTATGAACTGTAAAGGAACTTACAAAATGTGACATTACAAACCTGGTCAAGCGCACAAGAAAAAATATTCTGTACATGACCCTGGTTGACAAGTTGTATTGGTCATGATGCAAGAGGATTTATACCTGCACTGCCAAGTCAATCAAAATCCATCGTTATCTATAATATAAATAAAAGTAATTGATGTAGTATTTTTTACTCTGAGATGAATTCTTATGATAATGTTAGAACATATGTTGAAAATTTCAAAACATACCTGAATAAGCTCCTCTTCATTTCAAGAACAATTTATTGGAGTCGCATGAACTTGGAACAAGCCTCCCACAATTTGAAAGAGTAGCAACTAAGTCAATAGTGACTTTTTTGTTTCTACGTTGGATTGAGGGAGGTTTGCTGCAAGATTAAATCACTCCAATAAATTATTCTCTACTAAATAGGGCCAACCACATGAAGGTGGAAGCTCTTATGGCCACTCCCCCCCCACCCCCCCCCACATCACTCTCAATTCCCCAATACCCAATCTATATTTCATTTTTTACTTTCATGAGCATAAAAAAAAATATTCAATAACTAATAAAAAAACAATGCAACAAAAAGTACGCAAAGAAACATTGAAATTAATGCTTGACATAAAAATGGTATGATAAATGAGTTTTTTATATAACGCAAAAAATGTTCCATGTATGGTAACATTTGTCTTATAATAATACAATATTTTACATTATCAAATTTTCTTTTCTTCTTCCTATTTCTAAATCTCCTAATTACATTATTAATATCATCGTGCTCTGCTCATGTTTCATGCCTTTCCTGCACTACTGACCTAGTTGCGTAGTCACGATGTCTGGTCTCATCCAGTGACGGGGCATTGCCTACAAAAACATATAGTATTAAATTGTAATTGTCAGTTTTTAAATATCATTGAACTAGTTCGGTAATATTAATAAAAAAAATTTCAATGAGATTATTTACCTGGTGCACCAGTTGTCGTTGTTGGGACTGTTTCCCTGTCTTCCTCTCTGGTGGTAAGATCCTCAAGGGAAACATTCTCTGTCATTTAAACAAAAAACATTATAAGGTCAACCATCAAGGTATAATTAGAAAAAATTATAAGTGGAAATTAATTACCATCACATCCCTCACTAACAATAGCATTTTCAGCCTGGTCCCCACTACAATGATCAGGTTGCACGTGAGGAACATCTACATCTAGCTCTATAACTGGGTTATTTTCCTCGTCGACATTGCTGCTCCCCTGATTTAAACAAAGTTGTTAGACATCAAATTTATGGACGAAAACAAACATACTGAAAAGTTAACATTTTACCTTATCAGGCATTCTGGATCATGGGACCTGCCCCAAGCTTCTGCGACGTTCAACTATGTTTTGATAGCCGAAATGGAAAGCGATATTTTTATCTTCCTCTGTAGTTTCTGTTCCGAAGTCATCACCCTACATTACATATTATTTTGTATTTTTAATGTTATTTGATAGGATTACAAAAATGTTGGAAGGTGATACAATTAATTATAAGATGTTTAGCTACTTACAATTCTTGCAGCTAATTTCAAGTAGCTACCCTGGCCTAGCTTGTGATGGCCCTTTTTTTCAATCCTAGCTTTGGTTGCCTTTGAGTTTTCAGGCAACCTATCATCAAAATATTGAAGTCAGATATGACATAGCACACTTTTATTTTAGACATAGAGAAAATTAAAGCTATCGAATTAAACTTGTAATTTACCTTGCGGGTCCAGTTGGCATTTTTCCTTGTTTCTTTGCCCTTTTCTCTTTTCCATCATGGATGAGTGCTCTCCACTCACTCTCTAGAATTGTGAGAAGATGCTCGTATCTAGGGTTAAATTTCAATTGCGTCCTATAGGTGTCCCTGGTATATTTCAAATATTTGCCAGCTACACGAGCCACCGTTGTTTTGTCAAATGTGCCCACCGAAAAAAGGGCTTCTAGATAATATAGAAGTTCCTTTTTTAGGTTGGAATTCTAGGAATTCCACCTTGTGCATATGGTTGGGCCAAAAATTACCAACGCATGGCTCTCCAAAAGCTTTTATAACTCATTGTTTCCTATACAAAAAAAAATATATTATCGTTAATTTGAAAATAAAAATCATGATAAAATATGTTTTAGATAGAGTACATGAAATAGTTAAAATATTAAAAATTACCTGGGTGTTGTACATGCTTTATAGGGACACCTTCATCGTTCACCAAAAATGTGCCATCAATGGTCCCTGTGGAGCTGACACGTGTAGCTCTAGGAAACACAATAATGTAGTTGGCCATATCATCCTCATCACTGCCAACACGTTCAGTGGTTGGCTGGGTGTCTACCTGGGTAGGGTGTGTTTCTTGGCTGGTACCTAAAGGAGTAGAAGGTGTATGAGAGGGTTTTTGGGAAATCTCTTTCCCCTGTGTCCCACTACCACCAACATCGGGTTCAGCAAGTGTTAGATAATGGTAAATACAAAATAAATTTCTATTAGTTTAGTGAATGTAAAAATTAAAAATCAAACTATCACAATTCATCTCATGCAAAACAAAAAAAATATCCTTTTGATTTTTTATTATTATCTGATATGTTTCTAGTTGGGTCATAAGTTGAATTATCCTCTCTTCTATTTCAGGTGTTTGACGTGCGTCTATCAAAGTATCAAAATTTGACCTTTCTTTTCGCACCTTTTTTCGCAGCAAGAGAAATGGAGATAGGGATGAAGAAATCTCTTCCTCATATAGGGAATAATCAGGCATACCATGGCTAGGTGTCTGCATATTTGAACAAAATTAATATTATTTCAATTATGTAAATAACTAAAATACATGAAGATAGAGCAATGATGGCACTTTACATGTTCTTCCGCTGGCCCCTTTCCGTGATCATCCTATCTCGAGGTTGTTCTTGTACTGCCCTGATCAGTCTGCCACATTGCAATAAAATTATAAATGTAAAAACTTGAAAACAATATATAAATTGAAAACACAAAATGAAAACTGAAATAAATTCTAATAAGACAATGGAAGACAGAGTTAGAGTTTCAAATATGCCTTGCATTGAATTGAGTCCTGGAAACATGTCATTGCACATTAAGGCACCCAAACAAGAGACGAGTTGACAGTGAGACTAAACTGGGTTATTTGTAGTGAAATTTTAAAATCTGAAAAGGTATATTAATTATCGAAACAAATCAGCTTCATAATTTCAGTATTATTGAGTTTGTTGTGTATAAATCACAAAAAATTGAAACAAAATACTATAAAAGAAACAACATAATCACATTCTGCTATAGCAGTGATCTGACCTCTAAAGTAGATTTTCTACTAGTTTCATCAGTACCATAGAAACACTGGAAATGAACACAAGATACAACCACAAATGTGTAGTTATCCGCAAAACCATCCACCCGCCAACCTCCTCTAGTAACCTACACTAGAAATAGATGAAACTTTGAAATTCATAAAATATAGTCTCCATTTTCACAACACAAGCATTTTGACAAAATCCTTTTCAAATTTGACATGTTGACCATGTCATGGGTAGACTTTCCATTTTTTTCATCTCAATAGGATGTGTGAGACCTTGAAGGTCATGGTCTAGGTGTCTGCTCTTGCACGATTTCACGAAGTAGCTATTCGCATGAATGCAATGTGTTATGCATGAACCAGAGGTTCTCGCATACTTGTCTACATTCAATGATAGTTGTAACCAGATTTTGATCTGATCCTAGTTTTAATCATGCTGGAGATTGAGGTTTAGCATTAGCTATAATTACATCCACATGGCTAACTTATCTAGCCCTTATGCTGAATGTATAACTCCTGTCAAGGGAGATGTATCATCCATGCCACATGGATATTGTGCCAATGTTTGGGGTCGTGATTGTACTGATAAATTATCACAAATTAGATTTCTTGATACTTTCCAATTACAAGCACCTGATTATTACAATAGTATGTTCATGTGTGACTATAATATGAACATATGCGGGTTTAATTTTCACCATGCACTAGTACAGAGCTTTTCAGAGATTTTGCCCGACAATGGCAAGGCAAAGAAAGAGACCATCCCTGAAAACATGGTCATGGAGAAAAACGCAATTTCTGAAGTACTCGTTGTAGGAACATCAGGCCTTTGGGATGTTAATTTGCCATGGTACAGGGAAACTATTCCCTCATCTTTTAAAACTATGCCAAATATGGGATTGAGTCAATTGTGCATGATAGCCCTGGATAACTATGGGGGTGAGTTTAACGATTGTCCTGTAGTTGAAAATGAAGATGCAATTCATGTGAGATGTGATGTATTAAGCAAAGGAAAATCTAAATATGATGGAAATTGTGATGATGGAAATCAATAGCCAAATTTTATGGAAAGCATGTTGGAGACTGAGGTTTGGGGAATTCGTTATGTCTTACATTGAATTTTATTAAAAACAAAACTAAATCTACAGGCATGCCCTATTCAAGGAAAATGAGCAGCCCAATTTATTTCTCTGTTTCAAATCCTGGGCATTCTAAATATTAAAATCACTTTTCAAAATCTGGAAAAATTATGTTTGTCCATACCATTTTGCCTGCTAATGGAGGAAGGCCCTGCTTTCTGGAGTTTCTTGTGCGACGGGGAGTTCTTCATAGCAAGGGCCTACTTTCTAGAGTTTCTTGTGTGACAGGAAGTTCTTTGTAGTAAGAGGTGTATATCCAGTAGGGTTTGAGTAAATCACAAAAGGCAAGGAGCTGTAGTACTGATCTACAAAGGCATATATCCAGTAGGGTTTGAGTTGATTAGAAAAGGCAGGGAGCTGTAGTACTAATTAAATGCAGGGTAGCTATAGTGATTAATGTAAAATTTTGAAAGGCCAACCATGATTAATCCAAAACCTTTATGGCGGTGATTCACCACCATATAAATAGGTAATTTGTAATTCATTTGAAATTCCTATTAAAACCATAATTTATGGCAGTAAAGCTCCACCATATAAATAGGTATTAAAACATTTCAAATGCCAACTTAGGTTTGATTTAAAAATGGCATATAATTTTAGTTTAGCTTATACAATAGTAAGGCCATTATTTATTGGTTTGAAATAATAAACAACATGCAACAAACCCACATAATTAGTAAATTATTTAAAGACAATAATTCCTACATATTAAAATATAAAGTTATAACATACCAGCTCATACTTGAACATAACATATGTATCAATATTCTTCTTCTGTATCTTCTTGATCTTCATCCAACTCATCTACATCTATACCAACATCTGATTCAGAAACAGTGTTGAAATGATTCACCATGTCATCATCATCATCAATTATGTAATTTTCAATAATGTCCTCATTGACATCATCATCAATAATTGTTGCCTCATCTCCTATGCCCGGTTCCTCTTCTAATATATCTTCTTCGTTTGTCAATGCATCTTCCTGCTCATCTACCACTGCATCATATTCTTCTTGATCAATATCATCTTCTTCCTCTACAATATACTCTAATGGCCTTCATATTGGATCATATCTAATAGCAAATGACCATTCGTTCTCACCTGGAACCTCTGAGTAAAAGACTTGTTCGCATTGGCTTGGAAAAACATAGCGATATTTTCTTGCTTCAAACTGCGATGTTTTAACCATTGGAAATACATTGTCATGTTGAATAAGTGTTCTATCATCATCACGTACATTCATTCATAGCCTATACGATTTGACATCGAACAAAACTATTTTGAAGGAATTAAATTCACACTCAACTATATCATCTAAAAACCCATAATATCTATTTTCAGATTCTCAAGGATGTCTATCACTCCTAGATGAAACATTAGTGACCTGGAATACTACAGTTATCCCACTATCAGAAGTTTTCCTGTTATCATCCAACTGTTTAACGCGAAATTTATGACCATTTCACCACATAGCCTTATGGTGTTTCAACTGCAATTTTCCAAACATGAAAAAGATGCATTCTCAATTAATAATTAGTCATATAATTTTCACAGCATGAAAATTATCTGAAAAATCAAACTTGTTGTCACATTATAAATATAGTATAAAATAAGTAATGAATAGAATAGGTGAATTAATTTCTTACCTTTCTATCTTTCAAACCATATGCTAAATCGATTTCCCTATCCATAACATTTCCATCTCCACTATGATATGCTTCTCTAATCAATTCAGAAAGTAGTTGCCATGATAACCTACCTTCGTTACATGCTTTACATGTTTCAATCCATTCACTCATCCACTCAAGATTTTTTGCAATGGATAAAAGTAGTGCCTCATAATCTTGAGCACCTGAATAAAAAAACAATAATTCACCAATATTAATAAATATTAATTATAACCATGGTAAATTATATTAATTAATAAACTATGAAATAATAAGACCTAAATGAATATAATGATCCTATACATGATCTAAAAAAATGAAACATTATATGTATTATACATAATAAATCTTTTACCTCTCACTTTCTTCATTCTACCTTTTCCCAATAGGTGCTCCACTTCAAATTTTTTGATGGAGTTCACATCCCAAATGCAATCCACTTCCTTCATAGCTAGCGTAGCTAATATAGGAAGATAATGACTAATATACACCATGGATTCATATACCACATATCCCTCCACCATAGAACCCTCGGGTCGTGCTCTTTGTCTAACCAAAGCCTTCAAGGATTTCAGGTGCCTCTCGACCATCCAGATTGACCTTGTGTGTACTGGTCCACAAATTTCAATCTCCTCAACTTGGTGTATCAAGTAGTGTTCTTGTGCATTGAAAAATGTTGGAGGTAGATAATTTTTCATTTCACACATTAGCCAAGGAATTTCTTGCTTCCAATACTTTATTTCATCTTTATCGATTTCTTTCAATGAAAACCATCCGAAAATCATTATGCAAGGTTATTTCATTGAAACATAATATATATTCCATTAAAAGTAAATTAATACACCATTTCATTAAGTACGAAAAGAAATTGTAGCTATTAGATTTTGCATATAAATCAAAACTACTTACCTCATGTATTTACTAAGACCATATATAACTTGTTTGACATTGTTGTCGAAGTCGTTTGGGAGAGATACACGTATAACATACTATAACAATAAAAAATGAATCGTTATTGGTTTCCAAATTAAATAGAAAAAAAGGAAAATTTAAAATATGTATTCAAGCAATAACATACAAAGACGTATACCAAAAAAATTACCTTAACAAAGGTATGCCAATCATGTGTTTTCACCCCACTGAAGTCACCTTTCTTCGTTAAGATATTATTTATGTTTGAAGCAAAACCTATTGGAAATTTAATTCTTCTAACGACCTCTTTTACATCATTGCTTTGTTGTTCTGTTAATAACCATGGAATATTATTATAATTTCGACCTCCATTGTTATTTGATCTATCGATCACACTTTTCATTGCATGATTCGATTTCTCAATGTCAGCACAAATTTTGTCAATTTTATCTCTATCATGTGCACCATCTATGGTTCACCATAACATTTCTGTCACATTCTTCCCGACATGCATTGTATCAAACAAATGAGCTATTTTTAGGTCCTCATAGTAGGGCAACCTCGCGAATTGAGAAGGATAACATTTCATTCTAGGTGGAAGTACAATATTAGTACCTTCACCGCGACGATGACCTTGATATCAAAGAATAAAATAAATCAGAACAATAATTATAAAATACAATAAAATAAATTCATTATTTAAAACAAAAATTCCAAACATTACATAAAATATATATATATATATATATATATATATATATATATATATATATGTATGTATGTATATATATATATATGTATGTATGTATATATATGTACATATATATACATATATATATACACAAATTACGTACCAGCTGCTTGACGATTATTAATTCTGCTATATTCCAACTTCCACAACTGAGGTGTCATTCTTCGTGGTTTTAATCCAGTTTCTTCTTTATCATTGAAAAGATGTTTTTCAGTAGTACGATACTTATGGTTCCTAGAGAGGAAGTGCCTAAACTCATCAAACACCATCTTTCTTAAGTCTGGAGAATGACGATACTTCATCTTAGGGCCACAAACTAGACATGCAAATCTACCCTTTGTTTGAAGACCTGCAATAGATGGATCAATAACAATTAATATACTATGAGATCATTTTTAAAACATGCAATATGGTATATCTAATTTAGATAATTATGTATTATATTACAGTGCAACTAAATATTACATACCACAAACATGTGTTAGTCCTAGGGCATCATGAATTGTCCATACAAGCATTCCACGACATTGAAATTTCTTCTGCTTGATTGGTTTAGTGATGTCATACATAGTGATGCCATGCCATAACTGTATTAGCTCATCGATAAGAGGCTCAATATATACATTCATATATTTGACCTGGTACTTACCTAATTGTTCAAAATTATGGTACATAATAATTACTCCCATGATATATGTATATATAAGTAAGTAAATAAATAAAATATATATTTATGCAAACAATGAGAGAAATGAAAATGTTACATTCAAAGAAATAATGTATCAAATACCTGGAATAATCATAGTCAACATTATGTGCTCCCTCTTTATTGACATCCAAGGAGGAATGTTATTGTTGCTAACGAAAATAGGCCACACTAAGTAAGTAGATCTAAGCTCTCCGAATGGATTAACACCATCAACTGCCAATGAAAGCCTGACATTACGAGGTTCATTTTTAAAATCTACATATTTTTCCTCAATTTCTCTAAATGCAGAACCATCTGCAGGCATTCGAAGAACACCATCTCCACTTCTATTCTTTGAATGGTAATCCATAAACTGTGCTATGTTGTTACACCTGAACATTCGCTGCAAACATGGAATTATGGGAATATGATGAAGAACCTTTTGAGGCACCTTTTTGGTTAGTTGATCTGTTCGATATCTATTGGTACCACATTTCGGACATTCTGTTTTCAACGCATGTTCTCCGTAATATATAATATGATCTTTAGGACATGCATCTATAGTGTTATATTCCATTCCAAAGTGTTTCATAATAGCACATAGATCTCGATATGTTCGAGGTAAAGTATTTGGCGATGGTAACAAATATTCACCCAACAATCTACAGCATAAACAAAAACTAGTTAATGTAAATATTATTAATCATATATATATATATATATATATATATAAGTATTGAATTATTATTTTAGACATTTATTACAACTGAAAAAAAGGGAAAATAATCAACATTTCCATATATGTGATCATATATACATATTTCATACCTTAGGAGTTGTGTCATACATATGTTCGACAAATTATTCATAACCTTTAAGTTCACCATCAACAATGTAGCAGAGAGAAGAGTTGCATTTGAGTGTTCAAAAAGTCGTTCACTTGACCTTTTAATCAGAGGTACATCATAAATACCGTCACTATCTCCACCATCATCATCTGACTCACCATACAAGTCTTGGAGCATTTGATTTGTCCCATCATTAATGTGAACTGTCTCATTATTTTCATCATGATCTACCTCCATGGGATCATTAAAATTACCTTCATCATTCACTTCATGTTCTTCACCTTGTACAACATCATTTCCAATACTAATATTTGCTGCAATATTCTCTTGTACTGGAGCAACATCATCTAATCTACTACTATTTAGTTGTGGAAGTTGGTTGATCATCTGCAAAAAGTTGGGGGGCAACTGTGCCTTTATGAAAATTACAAACATTAATCATTAAACATTAGTGCGCATATAAAAAATATTAAAATAATATAAAATTTTATGATATAATCAAAATGAAGATAGATAATTAATTACCATGGGACGATAGTCATTCGATCCACCATCAATGTGCCCATATTTCCTACAATGCATTGTTGTTGTTGCTATTAAAACTCTAACATTATTTCTGAGACAACATTTTTTGCAAGGGCAATAAACACTACCATCACCCCTTTCACCCTTTTGAATTTTTTTTCCACCTTTAATGTTTTCTTCCATTAAATAATAATTATATTTAGCAATTATCTCTCTCAATGGTGTAGAAAACCCAAGACGTGTTGAACTCAATGGGAGCTCAATAAGCAAAAAGAAAATAAAAGTGGGCTTTTTACAAATTGTGGGCTTTTTACAAAATTGTGGGCTTTTTACAAATTATGGGCTTTTTACAAAATTGTGGGCTTTTTACAAAAATGTGGGATTTTTACAAATTGTTTATATTTTTAATAAAATTGTGGGCTTTTTACTCCTAATAAAAAAGTGTATAACAATTTTATATTTAATATAGAATTGTTTATATTTTTAATAAAATTGTGGGATTTTTACTCCGTCCAGCGCCTGGCTCAGCACCTACACTAATCACCACAGGACTAAGGTGAAGAACCACAAGCTAAACCACAACCAAAGACAATTCATGAGGGGAGGGAATAAGCGCATGCACTGAGTCCCAATCGATTGAGTGTGCATAGCCTTGGGCTCATAATCGAAACATGTAAAACCTTAACTCGTATATAAACACCAATATTTCTTATACGCCCAGTGAATGTGGGATTATCCCACTGGACACCAGCACTATACCGACATTCATTGGCGTTAACAGCATAACCAACATTGTAATAATCACTTTTTCCATCACCACCTGAACCACCAGAGATAGGGGCACCACCACCGACTGGAACAACATCGATGTAATTCTCAGTAGCATTAACAGCTGGAGAAGTTGGAGATGATGTTATGGCTTGCTTGGTTGTGATAGATTCATCAAACGCAAGCGACTCGAATGTCATACATTCAAATGTTGCAGGTACCATATCTATATTAGAACTTGATTTTGGTGGTTCAGAATCGATTTGGATGCCATGCCAATGATTTATTTGGAGACCAATGATTCAAACTTCAAGCGTGCGTGACATTCCAAGAGGTGGAATGAAGATAGGATAGAGAATTTCACAATGGTTCCCTGCCTCCTGGAATCACTATGGTCCACCTTCCCCTAAGGGAATCCTATTGTAATGCAAGTATTTGTATTTACCTAGTGCCATATATATATATATATATATATATATATATATATATATCTGGCTAAAGGAGGCTAATATCCATCGAAGGCTCATTCATCGAGGGCTACGTTGAAGGCTAATCAATCAAAGATAACTATTGGGACATGGTCCCCCTCTCCATCTTTTCTTTTGACAAAAACACCAGGGCCCACTTATCGAGGACTTATGCAGAGGTGAAACAACCTCACCAACCATCACAAGAGCGACACTCTGCCACCAATCGTCGCAAGAGCGACACATTGCCACCAACCGCGACACATCTCCTAACCATCGCAAGAGCGACTCTTTGCCACCAAACATCATAAGACCGACACTTTCCCACCAACCGTCGAAATAGTGACACATTCTTCTAAACATCGCAATAGCAAAGCCTTCCACTAAACATCGCAATAGCGACACATTGTCTCTGTAACGTCACAATAACGACATACTTTAGAAGTCCGTCACAATTACGATGCTATTTTGAAAACGTCACAAGATTGAAACGTGCCTCTAAGCATCGGTATTGTGACACTTGCCTCTAAATGTCGGTATAGCGACAGTTTCTAGTGGGATTTGAAAGAGTTGAAAAAATTTGGGGAAATTTCTAACATTTGGTCAAAAGTGTTGGAACCAAGTGTCAGAATTTCCACCAAATGTACTAGTGTTAGTCCTCCTTCTGCATTTATTTTAAATATTTAATGGAACCTCTGAATTCCCAAGGAATAAGTGTGGGAGTCCCTTCAGGAGGGTAAAATCCATCATTCTTTTCTACTTCCTCACATTCTCTATTCTAATCATCTTTTTATTTTCCATCACTCAGTCCCAACATCAAGGGTGGATTGAGATTCAAACCAAGCAACTAAATCTTCCTGGCTTGCATGGCCCTCTTATATAGTGGTGCTATTTCTAAGGTACCTCTAAATCTCTCTAGTGTGTGGCACTCCATGTTTCTAAGACTGTGAGGGAGGCTGTTCCATCTCCTTTGACTAGCCATTATGCATTCATCCCCCAAAAACCTCGAAACATCATCAAAACAAGCCATGGCTTGAGCTTTTGTGCTGAGGTACTTTTCTACAAGTGCAACATCCTTTTCTATCTTGATATGGTTGTCGATCAATCTCCTAGGGATGAATAGCTGTGCCCTAATGTGTAGAGGTTCCATGTTTTATCTCCTTTTTTACCCTTCTTACTTCTTGTTCTCTATATTCCTCATTAACCATCCAAGAGGTTAGTGCCATTAATTGCATGTATCCCATTCTAGGATTCGGGTCCCATATGTTCAAGTATATCAACACAATATTGTGCATGTAGAATTCTGCCATTTGTACCTAATCTTCCATACTTGATTGGTTGTAAAAGTCAATGAATTTTCTGAAGTTTTGAAAGGGTAAGGATCCATGAGAGGATAGTGTCCTGATCTAAAATAGGAGCCACTATTATTTTAGGTATACTACATAGGAATCTGATGGGTACCTATGTTCGATGGCCTCCATGAAAAAAATTTCCATGGTGCCCATGTGTTTGTATTTTTGCTAAATTTGATCCTGCAATGTTAAATTATATGCTTAGTCTTTCTAAAGCTACTCTTTCAACATGGAATCTTTGAGACTAGCATAAGACAAATCCCTTCCCAACTTAGTCACTTTTTCCTCCATGACCTGCGTAGGTTTTAACCCTGAACAGAAATTATCTACACACGAATATTATAACAGAAAATAAACAATAGCGAGAGCATAAAACATAAAACAGATAAACACAGAGATTTTCCCTTGGATCCCAAATTGGGACGACTAGCTTGATTTTTCATTATATTCCTTTTAGTGTTACAACACATATATATACATGCCGAAGCATACATAAACTCCAATCCATTAACCCCGGATTAGAACATAACCGTAGTTCCCTTGACCGGATCTACAAAAATACCAGGGGCCGAAAACCATCGTACCCCAAAACCATGTGCAAACTCATGCACAAAACATGGGTGGGTCCACATATGAGTGGGATCGCATACCAAAAAAAAATTTTCCGGGGCCTTGCCCTGGACACCGACAGGGGGGGCTGTCGCCCCCGCTATGACCCCCCTACTGCACCCAGTGCAACGTACAGTGCGTGGGGCTAGTCGTGGAAATAATATAACACATACCCAACATTCTCCCACTTGTTGTTTTCTTTCCACAGGGGGGCACAGGAGAGCCTATTCATTTGGCCAATTCTTCAACACCCATTGTTTCTCTACACCAAGTTAACTTCTGAGTGCTCACAGACTTCGTCAATGCATCTGCAACATTCTTCAAAGTGTCCACCTTTACCAGAAACACCATTTTAGCCTCAACCATATCTCTAACAAAGTGATATTGAACATCAATTTGCTTTGTCTTTGAATGATAAGCAGGGTTCTTAGCCAAGAAAATTGCACTTTGGCTATCACAGTCTATCCTTATAGCTTGTTGTACCAACCCCATACTTGAACACAATCTCTGCAACCAAACTGCTTCCTTGCTTGCATGAGTGGCTGCTATGTATTTTGCCTCTGTAGTTGAAAGAGCCACTACAGACTGTCTTTTACTCATCCAACCGACTGCGCCTCCAAATAGGCTAAACACATACCCACTTGTAGATCTTCTTTGGTCCAGATCTCCAGCCCAGTCTGCATCAACAAAACCACGAATGTCCAACATTCTTTCCAATCCTGGTCTTCCCTGGTAGCACAAGTCATAATCACTAGTGCCACGTAAATATCTGAAAACCCACTTCACTGCTGTCCAATGCTCCTTCCCTGGGTTTGACATAAACCTGCTCAATACTCCCACTGCATGTGCAATGTCTGGTCTAGTACAGACCATTGCATACATCAGGCTACCCACTGCACTTGCATATGGAACATAGGACATATCCTCCTCTTCTTCTTGTGTCTTGGGACACTATTTAGCAGATAGCTTTGCACCTATAGGAATAGGAACACTCACCGGTTTACTATCCTGCATATGGAACCTCTATAATATAGTTTGCAGCACCAAGATCCTTCATGTCGAATTTGGAGAAGAGTTGGGTCTTCAAAGCTTGGATAATTTCTTTTTCATTTCCAATTAACAACATATCATCCACATACAAGACCAAATACATAACACGGTCACCAATTAATTTAAAATAAACACAGTGATCCTCCTTGCTTCTGGTGAAGCCAAGTCCCCGTATATAGGTATCAAATTTCTGATACCACATCCTTGGTGATTATTTTAACCCATACAGAGACTTCTTCAACCTGCATACCAGTTCTTTCTTACCCTTCACCATAAAGCCTTCAGGTTGCTTCATGTAGATCTCCTCTTCTAGATCCCCGTGAAGAAATGTTGTCTTCACATCCATCTGTTCTATCTCAAAATCAAATGCAGCAGCAATAGATAGAAGTAATCTAATAGAAGTAACCTTGGCAACAGGAGAAAAAATATCACCAAAATCAATTCCCGACACCTAGGAATAACCTTTTGCTACCAACCGAGCTTTTTATTTCTCCAATTTGTTTCTCTGTCTACTCTCTTTTAAACATCTATTTTCTCCTATGGCTTCTTCCAATTGGGAAACTCAACTGATCCTGTGCACTTATTTTCAGGTAAGGATTTTTCGCCCATCAACTATGGTCACCTGCAGTTTTCCATCCTCTCGACCCATCGCTTTCCCGATAGCCTCTGGGATCATCATCGCTATAGTTAAGGAAAACCCCAACAAAAAGCAGATGGACTATACCTTTCTCGGTGTCCTTCTTCACGAACCAATCTTCTCAAAGCCGGGGTTTGTGGCTCTTCCCCTCCCCTCCCCTCTTCGAATCTTCTTCGTTGTAAGAGTCCCGATTCATCCTCCTTTAGCTCAAACTCTATCTTCTCAGGTTCCTTTGGTAGGACTTCATGTTTAACAACATTTTTCACCTCTCTAAACACCACATCTCGGTTGTACACAACCTTCCTTGTTTCTGGGTTCCAAAGCTTGTAACCTTTTAAACCATCCTTATACCCAATAAAGATGCACCTTTCAGATTTATTATCCAACTTGGTCCTTTTCTCCTTTGGAATATGTACATATGAATCACATCCAAATACCCTTAGATGTGAAAGAGAGGGTTTCTTACCAGTCCATACCTCATGTGGAGTCTTATCCTCCAACACTGATGAAGGTGATTTGTTAACTAAGTAACATGCAGTCTCCACCGCTCCCCGCCCGTAAAACATGTCCTAACCCGCACCACCGTGATCTAGTTTCTTGCCTTTTGCATCACTGCTCGTTTGTTCTTTCTTTCTCGAAACTCCATTTTGCTGAGGTGTGTATGGAGTATTTCCTTTTGTTGTGATTATACCTACCAATTTCCTTTACTTAACTCTTCATATTCTTCTGCAAAACTCCATTATCCGTCCCCGCCTTTATCTTCTTCTCCCGTCTCGGTTTTCCACCAAAGCCTTAAATTCTTTTAAATCTGTCAAAAGCTTCAGATTTCTTCCTCAAGAAATATATCCATGTATTCCTTGAGAAGTCATCTATGAATGAAACATAGTACACAGACTTTCCCAGTGATGGAACTGACATAGGTCCAAACACATCACCGTGCACAAGTTCTAATATCTTGTTCGCCCTCTTAGCACCAGAAGGAAAACTCACCTGATTCTGCTTCCCATATACACAATGTTCACAGAAATCGAAATCCAGAGAGAAATTAGACATACCTTCTACCATACCATTTCTATGCAGTATCCGAAGGCCCTTCTCTCCAATATGTCCAAGCCTTTGATGCCATAGCATGGTATTTTCTCCGAAGACAGCTAGGCTTTCTGCTCCACTTTCAAGAACCACATGACTATTACACCCATCAATAACAGTGCTACCTTGTAGCTTGTATATATTTCCATCCAACTCCTCGCATTATCACCAAGCATCTCAAACATCTTACAGCATCTTCTCGAACACCGTTTACACCCACATCATCCGCTTCCTATGCATGTAAACCGATTTCGTCATCGAATACGTGAATACCAACATTAGGCAGCCTAATCCTTCCACCTTGCAGCTTCAGCTTGACTTTTCCACATCCGATGATTCTGGCCTTCCTATCATCCCCTAGGAAGACATCACCACCATCATATTTCTCATACTCGCAGAACCACTCCCTATGGGGAGTGAAGTGAAAGGATGCAATTGAGTCAATCAACCATGACTCATGATCTACATGTGTATTTGAAGAAGAAGCCAAATACACATCCCCACCTTCATCCGAGGTGGTTTTCTATTCTCAGAGGAAGTAGTTTACGATCCCTTTCCTTTCTCAGGAGCTTTAGATCTGCATTCCTTTTTGTAGTGTCCTTCCTTTCCGCATTTCCAGCACACCTTTACAAACTTTCCGGGAGATTTAGATCTCCCTCTAGATTTAGATCTCCCACTCGAAACCTTATTCTTGTTTCTGTTCTGGTACCTTCCTCGTACAGATAAGGCATGTCCATTCTGACCCTCCATATTTCTCCGTCTCATTTCCTCCGAAAGCAAGGCTGAGACAATGTCATAAAAATTCAAGGTAGTTATATTGCTACCTATTGCAATAACCAGACTATCCCACGAGTCTGGTAGAGAGCACAAAAAACTGATGCACTTATCTTCATCTAAGATTATAATATCAACAGATGACAGTTGACTTACCACAGAATTGAAGGCGTTCAGATGCTCTGTCACCGAGTCTCCATCCTTCATCCTCAGGTTATACAGCTTTTTCCACAGGAACAACTTATTCACCAGAGACTTATATTGGTAAAAAGTCCCAAGTTTTTCCCAAAAATTCTTCGTTGTAGCTTCCCCAGATACATTCAACAATACTGAATCTGATACACACAACCATATTGTGCTCTTAGCCTTCCGATCTAGTTTCTTTCAGTCTTCATCTGACATTGTCATTGGCTTAGTACCTGGATCTACCGTGATCCACTGATCTTTATCCACTAGTAGATCCTCCATCTTGAGCTTCCACAACTCAAAACTATGACCATTAAATTTCTCGATCTCTATCTTTCCACTACTCACCATCTTCTTTCACCGCAAGAATCGATCTCATAGATCTCCCACTGAACAGGGTTTACCTCAGGCTCGAACAAAAAACCCTCAGTAGAAAAGGCATCCCCTTGAAGCTGAAACAACTCTGATACCAAATGTAGGTTTTAACCGTAAACAGAAATTATCTACACATGAATCTTATAACAGAAAATAAACAATAGCCAAAGCATAAAACATAAAACAGATAAACACAGATATTTTCCCCTGGATCCCAAATTGGGATGACCAGCTTGATTTTTTATTATGTTCCTTTTAGTGTTACAACACATATATATACATGCCGAAGCATACATAAACCCCAATCCATTAACCCTGGATTAGAACATAATTGTAGTTACCTTGACCGAATCTACAAAAATACCAGGGGCCGAAAACCGTCATACGCCAAAACCATGTGCAAACTCATGCACAAAACATGGGTGGGTCTGCATATGAGTGGGACCACATACCAAAAAAAATTTCGCCGGGCCGCTGCCCTGGACCCCGACAGGGGGGGCTGCCGCCCCCCCCTGTGACCCCCCTGCTGCGCCCGGCGCAATGTACAGTGCGTGGGGCTAGTCGTGGAAAGCATATAACACATACCCAACAACCTGTATGTCATGCACACCTTTGGTTGTTGTAATATTCATCCAATGATGAGTGTGTGCCCTCTCCTCTTCCAACTGATAGAATAGAGGCACTATGAACTTCTGAGGAATCAGTCTCCCCTCTTTAATAAATGTGTAGTATGAGCTGAGATTTGGCTGAGGGCTAGGGTTTGGCACTACTCATGCATCTTTGAGGACATGTTTTGGTGAGGTAGGCTACTCCTTGTCATATTTTTGTTCCCCTCCTTTTGCATCTTTCCCTTCATATTGTGCCTTTTCATCAGCTTCTTGGGCCTCCTGCCCATCCATGATTGTCTTTTATCCCTTAACCAAGGCTTATTTCTCTGATTATGTGTCTGTTGGAGTTTCCTGTAGCAAATTCAAAGTTTCCAATAGAAAACTCTATTTTTCCTACTGAAGACCTTCTCTTGCTTGGTTTGCCCCTTTTTATTTATTTGAGGGTATGTGGCAGTTGTTAGATGTGTATGGGATGCCAACCTTGCTGAATGTATTCTAATGTACATCATAGTGGTCCTCACAAGTGAGGTGACCTATTGAACATTTCCTTCTTCTATAATTATTTCATCATATTTCTTGTGTGACTCCTCAATGGAAATAGGGCTTTTGGTTGGAGTCTATGGTTTCCCTTGCCTCACCCTTTGGCTCTTCCTAGTTCTGAAATACGTGGGTGTTTTCCTCTTCCTCATTTTTTTTACTGGTGTGCTCAAAGTGGCTAGTGTAGAATCAACTTCCTAATTCATTATGTCTGGTGATATGTTGGTGTGCTGAGGGGAGGTATCATTGCCTAACATAGGGTCCAATATTTCATTCTCCTTTGTCTTTTCTTTATTCTTTCCCTTAGTCTCTTCCTCCTATGTTTCTAATGTCTCTATGTTTTCTATTTCAACCTCCATTATTCTTTTTCTTCCTCCTCTTCAGCCTCATCTTCTTCTTCTTCTTCTTCTTCCCCTTCTTCTACCTCCCTCTCTCTAGGACTAGAGATAGAGGTTTGTTCTGTTTGGGTGGCTATGAAGGTTTCCCTATCCATGTCTATGAATGAGGACCAAGACACATGGAGGTTTAATCTTCTCAGAGAATCACTCACTATTAGTTTTATAAGGCCATGATGATCCAAATGCTGGTATTTCCTTTCCTTCACATTTTTTCTCATGCTTTTTATTGAGTTCAAGAGGAAATGAGGGATGTTCAATCTCTGTTCTAGAGGGATTTATCCTTGAAACCTAAGCTCACTAAATAACCTAAAATGGTACCCATAGACTATGCTAAGTCTGCCTTCACAGGAAATGAATTTCATGATATGCAAGGCTACTTCATCCCAGGGGTATGGAATGATTTTTCTCCTAAATCCATTCTTGTCCTCAATGTATTATTCTCCTTGAAGAAAGAAGATTTTCTTGGCTGCATTTCTTGGCATCCTCTCTTTAACCCACTTAACTCCTAAGGGAAAAGTGGTGACTCTACCAACTATTTTAGGTGAAAGTGTGATGACTCGGCCCCTAACCAGAATTGTGGTTCTCTCCTCTGAGTCTGATTGTAGAGCTGCTGCAAACTCTGAGACTATCTCCTCATTAAAACAATTCAAAATCTCAGGGAAACCTAGCCATTGGTGGTTTCTGAAAATTTCCATTACTTAAGGATCATGTATTATTCTTTTAATATCAGTTGGATCCCTTATGTTAAATCCCCCTCCCATTTTTATGGCTATGATAAGAAGGTGCTAAGATGTTTGAGATTTATGTGAATATGTCTTGGAGATTATGGTCTCAAACAAATTCAATTTTTCACCATTTAGTTTCCAAATTATAACTGACTGTGTGTAAATTTCATGGAGAAATTTCAATTTTAGAGGATGGTAACCAGTTACCTTTGTCCTCTGGTGTTTTTCCTTGGGAGATCGTTTCCTTAGGAAGTAATTTCACCTAAAGGTGACTCGGTTTTTCCCTATGTATCCTTGTTGATCTTCCTGTGCAGTTGCCTGTAGAAATTCATTGTTTCTTGTAGCATGATGGTGCATGAAAGCTTAGAATTGGATGCTTCTCTCGCTAATGGATCCTATGGGCTCCCACTGCTCTAAAAATTCTCAGCGAAGTTTATATAATGAGGCAGAACTCACCTTTATGTTATTTTTAAACAAATTAGCAGCGGGGTGCTGATTTGGACTTAGCACACATTTTCCTCTTTCAAACCATTAGTCCCACTTCAGTTAATGATCGTACAACCTCGTAATCAGCTCCTCATACTTGCTCACTCCCTCTTGAATAATTTGACTTTAACAGGTGGCATGTACCTTTTACTTCTCATTCATTTTAACTTTATGAAGGTGGCCAAGTTAACTAGTCACCCTTTTTTT
Source organism: Pinus albicaulis (assembly GCA_034641835.2). Taxonomy (NCBI): domain Eukaryota; kingdom Viridiplantae; phylum Streptophyta; class Pinopsida; order Pinales; family Pinaceae; genus Pinus; species Pinus albicaulis. Next base: position 925,589,214 of record CM076570.1, read on the forward strand.
CCTTTTAAGTCTCTAAATCTCGACATTAACCAATTTTGGTCATTATGAGTGCATATCAAGAGATGAAGGGCCATACCTGAGCCTACCCGGTGCTGATGTGTTGCAGAATGATCTAGTGAAATGAGGTGGAGTTTGTAGTTGGAGACATGATCTTTTTATTGTTGTATTTTTTATTTTTTTTGTTTATTTTATGAGTGAGCAGCTTGTTTTCTGAGTGAGCTGCATGTTTTCTGAGTGAGATGCTTGACCTTTTATTTGTTTTTCTTCTTGCAAGCGCTGCATGGAGGTCCTCAAGTGCCTTGGCTGGTGTGTTCGCTCTTCTAGAGTCTCCTGGTGGTCTTTTGAAGCCATCTTCATCAACTTTTCTTTAGCTTTTTTCCTTTTTGTGCCATACACAAAATTGCAACATGAAACTTTCCAATCTCCTGTACCAGTCTTCCTTCTGCGCTTCAAATTTCTTAGAAATTAAGGCAAATGGTTTATGGAGGTTACAATCAAATTCATGGAATGATTGGAGTGGTGGGTAGATAAGGGCAGAGGTCTCATGCCAAGTTACAGATGATCTAGCTGCTAATGGTGCAACAAAGGGTTTAGAGAGTGAATACTTGTGCATGGAGTGAAATTAGAGGTTAAGGGTGGTAGGTATAGGAAAAAAATAAATTATCATGCTTTAGTTGAAGTTTATAAATCTTTTAGAGAGCTCCTTTATGCATAAATAAGTTTCATGTAGTTCTATAGGAATCATCTACTTCCTACACTTTCTTGTAGCAATTACAGTTAGGAGAAAAATAGAGTTTTCTACCTATTTGAGGGGTCAACTGAAATAATGGTGTATGCTGGAGTGGTTCATGGAGTGTGTAAATAGAGGAGAGGGAGAAGTGAAGAAAAACTGCTCCTATGGATCCTAAACTATCTTTCATCAATAATGTACAAAATAGGAAACAAATGACTACATAGGTATTTTATTTCTCTTTTTCGTTTCGTTTCTTTCCTCTCTTTTTTTTTAGGGCAAGTGGGATGCCTCCATGGAGGTTTTCAACCCACAGGCCTACCTTGGGCACCTTAGAGAGGTTTTCAGCTTAATATATTTTCTTTTCTTTTTTATTTTTCTTTTTTCTCCACTATCGCCTCATGGAGGTTTTAAACACTAGAGTTGCCCTTGGGTGCCTCAGAGAGGTTTTCACCCATGCCTGTTTATTTTCTTTTTCTTTTTATTTTTTTTCTCTAGGAGGGGGAGGCACTGGAAATGATGGAGTCTCCCATGAAATACACCTCTCTTTTTATGGAATATATAAATTCAGCCGTAGACATGGAATTTTTGTAACCTTTAAGCCTATAACCATTGACAAGTAGGGGAATCCCCTCTATAGAAATTATACAACAAGCATGTATATCATGGATTCAATCCAATCTAAAAATTTACTAAATCTATATAATGAAACACTTCTACAAATAAATTTCGTAATTAAAAACACAATCTCCAATTACATGAAGCAAAGAAGAATCAATCAAACCACAACACAGATAATTTCTCAGGGAAAGCTTGCTGCTCAAAACCCCACTATATTCTATTGTATATTCAGCATGGATACATGAAACAATTACATACAACTCTTCTCACAAGATCCCTCATGTACTAAGCTAATTGTCTCACAATGTCCTGGACAAAATTGACCAACACTTAGCCAATTCTCAACCTCTAAACAATCTGCCTTTATTGCGTAATTCATGTGCAATGCAATCCGTATCTTTTAGGAATTGTTTCCTTCCTTGACTATGCAAGGATCATGGGAAATCAAATGGGTTTTTGGGTGCATGGGTGCAACCCAATAATCCTACAACTGATAGTCAACATCCCTTTCACCTAGATCTCGGTTGGGTCTCCACTGGAACTAACATGCATGTATCTAATAATAGTAAATCCTCAGTTGCATGTGAGATCACTGATTTTGAATTAAATAATATTTAATTCACTTTATCTCTCAGTAATGTATCTAATAGTTACAAGAAGCACAACTGATTTTAACTCACTTAACTGAGTTAAACTAATTGCAACCTACATTAACTAATTACTTTGCATGCCTTGCCAACTACCCTCAACTCGAAATTAATGAGATAACTGAGTTTATCACACTCAGTTAAATATTAAAAGTTATTTTGAGATTAGGTTACATTTTATTTTCTATATTAATTAACGGATAACTAAAATAGACATGTACCAAATTTATCCCACACTAGTGTAGGTGTTACTAAGACTTGTGGTCCCCCACTAGTGTAGGTGCTGCTTGGACCTCCTTGTCCAACACTAGTGTAGGTGGTTAAATTTCTTTCTGAACTTCAAAACTCCCTCTCAACAAGAAAGGGGTTATCCTTCACTCTGATCCTGCCTCTATGGTATACGAATTTGCTCCTAGTGAGCACCTTCATTAGAATAGATGCATCCTGATCTTCCGTGGGAATGTACTGAAGTAATATTATGCACATCTACACACAATATATGATATGGTGGTACTAGAGATCTATGTGCTTGGACCTATAATGAAAAAAAGGATCAATCGAGAGTTTAATGCAACTCTAATTATCACAATGTATCACTGTCGGATCCATCTGAGAACCAAACAAACCAACCAAGATCTTTCTCATTCAGATAGCCTCACATGCATCTTGATTTTTTGTCATGTACTCTGCTTCCACTTAACTGAGAGCCACAGATCGCTACTTCCTGCTATACCAATAAACTTTTGTAGATCCTATGCTGAAGATCCCTCCTGATGTGCTCTTTCTGTATGAAGGACTTCCTACCCAATCTTCATTCGTGAAGCCTTGAAGCTTCACTCCCTCTATCGGTCTATACCATAATCCATACTTTGATGTGCCCCTTAGGTATATCAAGACATGCTTCCCCGCCTTCCAAAAGAGCTTGGTAGGCTTAACCATAGCTTGACTCAACTAGTTAATTGTGTAGCAAAAGTTTGGTCTGGTGTTCACTGAGTACATCGGTCAAAAAAATAAATGCATGTAGACAATAGCATCCACTACCTCTCTAGAATTAGAATCCTCTTTCCTCCAATTTCCTGGAAGAGGAGTGTCCATGGGTTTGCATCTCTCCATGTGAAAATTACCCAGTATCTCTTTGGTATAATTTCCTTAAGAAACAAAAATTTCACCATCCCGCTGCCATATTTCCAAACCAAGGAAATAATGAAGGATTCCCATGTCCTTCATTTTGAACTTGCTTGCAATATCCTCCTTGCATGAGTGTATCAGTTTCTCATCAACAGTCAAAATTAGATCATCGACATAAAGTACAATAATCAGTAGCTTACCCTTAACCACAATCTGGTACAGGTTTGCATTAGCTTCACTTTTGTTGAAGCCCAGTAGGGTGAAATAGATGTCAATCTGAGTGTACCAAGAACAAGGTGCTTGATTCAAACCATACAGTGCTCTCTTGAATCGACACACATTCGACTCACTATCAAAGATCTTGAAACCTTTAGGTTGCTCTATTTACACTTCCTCCTCAATAAATCCATTGAGAAATGCAGTTTCCACATCCATTTAATGAATGCACCACCCCATCTGCGCTGAGAGTGCAAGGATGGATCTAATGGAAGAGTATCTTGCAACTGATGAAATGTCTCATCATATTTGATCCCAACAATATGTGAGAATCCTCAAGCCACAAATCTGGCCTTGTACTTATCCACACGCCCATCGCCAGCTTACTTTACCTTGTAGATCCATCTAGATCCAACCACTGATTTTCCGATTGGTCTTGGGATAATATATCATGCACTATTCTTGACAATGGAGCCATACTCATCCACCATTGCATCAACCCAAATTGGTTGTTGCACTACCTCCTAAAAGGACGATTGTTCAGTTAAAATAATTTTTCTCATAAGAGCCGCATATCTAGTAAACCTATCTGAAGACTGTCTCTATCTACATTGTGAAGTAGGGGCTCCTACATTCTCTGAAACATGAAGTCTCAGTCTATCAGCTTCTATGGTGCACCTTCTACTTTTTTTGATGGATGGATCTGCATGAGTATTTTTTCCCACTCCATGATCCTCCACATGTGTTTGTTCCACATCTTGAGGCTCATCCTTGGGAACCAAGAGTTCCTCGTCTGCATGCAAATCCAACTCCCTCTCAAGGGACAATATAATGCCTTTCTCCTCGTCAAGTTTTATATCCTATCGCACAACATTCATTTTTTTGTTTGGAAAATACACTCAAAAGTTGTCGGGAGTATTAGTGTACCCCAAAAAAATCCCAATCTCATTGTTTTTTCTAACTTCTTCCTGGCGTCTTTGGTCACATGTACATAAAGAAATGAGCCAAAAATCTTAAAATGTGAAACATAAATTTTCTTACCAGTGAAAGCCTCTTTTTGTGTACTCATGCCAAGTATCCTATGAGGAAAATACTTTTGCACAAATACTACTGTATTGCATGCCTCCTCCCACAAATTCATCGATAGGCCCTGATCATGCAACAATGCTCTTGCTACACCCACAATCGTTCTATTCTTTATTTCAGTGACCCCATTCTACTGTGGGTTATGAGGCACTATTAGTTCTCTCTAAATTCATTCTTTGCTGCAAAAGTTCTTGAAATCGTTAGAGATGTACTCACCACCATTGTCACTCCTACAAGCCTTCACTTGCTTTCCCACGTCTTTCTCCACCAGTTCTTTGAACTCAAGAAAATTTGAGAACCTCTGATCTTTCTTCTGCATGAAGTAGATCCAGCACTTCCGAGAAAATTCATCAAAAAATATCACATATTACTTATTCTTTGTTTTCAAAGCAATAGAGAATGGTCCACACATGTCTGTGTGAACTCTCTCAAGGATCCTCGAGGCTTGGTTCTCCTTCTCATGGAAAGAGGCGTGTACATATTTTCCCATAGCACATCCCTTGCATATGTCTGACTGTGCAAGTGTACCCTTGGGAAGACCTGTAAAAATCCATTGCATGACTTTTAAGACTCCGTGGTGAAGATGTCCCAATCTCCTGTGCCATAACTCACCCTCATCCTGACTCACCACATTGTCTACCTTACACACCAATGTTGTGCAACCATATACATCCAACTTATAGAGATTCTTAACTCGAATCCCAATCTTCTTGGCTTTTCTTGTTGTTTTGTGTTGCTGGAAAGCTTTTCCTTCATTGAAAACAACATCATAGCCTCTATACTCCAACATTTCAACTGAGACCAAATTTTTCTTCAAGCCTAGTACATGCATTACATATTTTAATTGAAAGGGCTTACCTAAATTTCTGTGGAAGGTAATGGTACCAATCCCAGTATCATTGTACCGCCTGTCATCATCCATTTCGATATCCATCTGGAGGTCATTCTCCTCCAAGCTACTGAGAAGTTCCTTGTCTCCCGTCATGTGAAAGGATCCACCACTATCCAAATACCACACCGATCACAATGCACTTGACACCATGCATGCGATAAATGAGAAGTCAAGCTCAAATTACGAGGCCAAAGCCTCACCAGCTGTAGATCCTGAAACCTTCTTCGTCTTATTATTTTTTGGATAGTTAATGGCATGGTTCCCGTGCTCGTGACAGTGAAAACACTTCACTCCAGACATGTCACACTTTGTAATATTCCCAAATGGGGAAGCAACAATATATGAAAACAATAGTGGAAAGAACAGTGAATTAATGAACACACCATGATATGAGAAAAATGTATAGCCATATTATTAAACATATCAACAAATAATAGGCACAATATGTTGAGGATCTAATCACTCAAGCAATAGAAAACATACCTCCTCTAAGAAAATATGTCAATACATGTAAAAACACTTCCATACAAGTGCCATGAGCCATGAAAACACATTTTTAGGGCATAAAATGTTGCATAAAGATACATCAATGTAGATCTGTTGTTTTATATCTCAAATAATGCTAGGAGTGAAGATCTAGCCTCCTAAACACCTTTCTAAGGGAACCCGGGAAGGATTTCTGACAATACTCAAAGTATGAATGGTGGATCTAAAGCCCTAGGGCTGAAGATCCATGGAAACTAAATCAAATAGAAGGAGGTGGCTTAATCTAGTGTAGATATAAAATAACTCCTCCACAAAGTCTCTCTCGGTGATGCGTTGATCCCTTCAACAAAAACCAAACCACTGTTGCTGAGGAAACTATTGTTGTTGGAAATTACTGCTTCTGAGGCAAATAACCATGTGCAGAAGGCTGTTACATTGCTCAGAATGATCTGGGATTTCAACCCCGAATTGTACTCAAAAAACCCAAAAAAACCTAGAAATGGTTTAGCCAGACTTTAACTTTGGATTTTTGGCCATTTTTTGGTTGCCCATTGCAACAACTCACTAAAATAACAATATTCCTAGTTGAAACTGTGCTGTAAATGATGGGGATAGGCTGGACTCATGCCAAAGTTCTGAAATATTCCCATGAACCCTCCTTTCTAATCTCCGAAGGGAAGGAATCCTTCCTCCTATGGAAAACTAGCTCAAAAATTGGGTTTATCAACCCTCCACTACAACACCTTGCAACACAACACAAATCTGAACAAGTATTACGTTGTAGATGTTGAATAAAGCTTGGATAGAATGTAAAAATGTGGAAATGATAGTGCAAGACTCCTCCAATAGCTCCTCAATGGAAGAGGTAGGATTCGTGATTAGGAACACCTGGTGCTAAACAACACAGCAATCTCAACTAAATAGCTAAAGAATGCAAATAGTCATGCAGAACACAAAATCAATAATCTGTAATATAAGCTCCTATGGCTGCCATTCTCTTCCTTATAAAAAATATGAGCCTCCTCACCTTGGGTCCCACTCATTAGGGTTTCCACCATCATGCAATCAGTCTCCCTCCAAAACTGCATTGTTGACTTGGTCAAACTTGACCTTCTCCACATGCATTAGACCCTGTTCACAAATGAGGGTGCTTTATCTAGCTATGAATATGATTCCTTTTCACATTTAATAGGGATTTTATTCCTAAAAAGGAGGTTTATGGGTCTCCCTACCCATTTATTCATCTAACTAAATGATAAGAGCAAAATTAATATTCCAATTAGTTGCATGCTAATTTAGGAATATTACAGTCCTCCCCTCCAAAACGTTGCTTGTCCTCAAGCAACTACAAGGAAAGAACTGAAGAGCCTCCTCTCCTCCTCCTGTAGCATCCTCATATGATAATACCCTCCAAGGAACAAAATGTTGTCTCATCAATAAATCTCCAAATTGCTCCTCCCAAGTATGCAAGTTAGCTTTTGGTGACAATCCCAAATAGCTATCATCATGAAAATGTGAAATACCCATGGAGGAAACAATATGTTGTCTAGAAGACTTCTTAAGGAATGGAATCTGAAATATATTGTGAACCATCATTCCCATGTGAAGCTCCCATCCCCAGGCTATCATCCATACAAAATGAGTCACCCTCCAAATTGGTAACTCTTAGAAATACTCCTCCACTTTTGTCTCTTGCAATGTAGGTGGGCTGCATAACTAAAAATGGTAGACCAAATGGACCTACCCCATGCTGTCTCTCTCTCCACTTATAGAAATTGTAGAGCTGCTGATGATATTGGGCTGCAATAATTTTTCCCTCAAGATACAAAAGGGAAACTGGATCTCTAAAGACCCCTCCTCTAGTTTCATGAGCCCAATCCATCCCATACAAAGTGAATGGTACATCATCACCATGTGGTATCCAAATCAGAAAAATGCTGAAGGTTATGTGCAAATTTGGACGTCACCAATGTTTTCTCTAGTGGATACAACACAGTTTTACCAAATGTTGTTTTAGAACATCACGTGGCAAGTTGCCTCCCAACAAGTTGCTAGTTGTGCATCTTTTCTCATCTACTAGGAAGTAGTAAATGGCATTATAAATCAGCTAAGCATAGAAAAAATAAAGCCACATTTTCCCAAAGTCATGCAAATAAGGGCTATCTCCATCATACATGTTGGTCCTAGAATGACCATGAAACCCTAAGATAATCTTGCCCACTTGTGGAACAATGCACTGTACATAGATGGTGAGAAGATGCATATACTTTATGAAATGATCAATAAGTACATAAATACATTTCTTACCATGAATTGTGAGTAGGTTGAAAGAAAGGAACATAGATGGTCCCTACCATGAAATTCTCCTCATAAAGGTCTGCAAAATTAAGGTATGCATACTCCCCTTGGAATACTCCATCAATAGATGCCTACTCGTATGTGACAGTGTTGTTGGCCTTAGTGATAAGGCTCTTGCCACTCCATGACCCCATTCTTTGACATGCCATGTGCCAAAGTCATCCACCATCATGTTTCTATGTGTGGGAGTCTCCTTCTGATGTGGAAGTACCTCCTAATCCTCCAATACTGAAGGGTAGCCTCTTTGCAAATTGATTGTGCCATCCTTTTCTCCTGAAATATCATGCCAAGTATGGGAAAAATTCTACCCATACTCTCCCAAGAGTAGCCAAAGAAACAATAACTCTTGCTGCCCCTTCACACCTCCATCATAAAAATCGTGAGGTGAGAATTTGATGATTGACATGAAGAATTTCATATCAACACAATGCACCCAAAATCCTTGCTACCATATGATGTAAGTGCCCTGCCAAGTTCCCTCCACCAACATACCCTTTGAAGAAGGATATGTCACATGATGGCCAAACTCTTTCAAGAGTAGCCAATGCAGCCATGCCTCCTACTGCCCTGTGTCATAGATATGTAGGTGACTCACCACCCTCTTGCTTACCATCCACACCGTCTCATCCAACTGTGGGTGTCTCCTATCATGATCCACCTTGGTATTCCTCGAATGGAGAATACCATCCTCCCATATCAGATTTATACTCTTGCTTTCATGGGATGTTGAAATGCAACCTCTTGGAGATATCCCAATGAAGAATCCTCACCAATGACCATATTGAATCAATAAGGATCCAAATATGCTGAAGGTAAAACCTCCTCATAGGGATGTAAAATGCTCATCTTATCTTCCAAAAATTCACACCCCAACTCATGGAGTTGTGTGCATCTCATTAATGAATAGTTAGGAGGATTGTTTATCCCTTCCTTGAACAACCCAAGGCTGCACAACGTAGTGAAAGTTTTCTGCTCCAAGTCAGCAATATCTTTTGCCCCTTGGTCATGCAATGGCATTTTTCCACCTCTCGATAAAATGTGCTGAAATAATAGAAAGTGGAAACTTATGCATACCTTGTTGTAGCTTGGGAACATCTTGTATGGCTACAAGGGTTTGTTCTTCCAATGTGATTGCTCACCCAATTTTTGAAGATGATGGCTGCTTTTCCATAGTTGTATCAGTGCTGATACAAGTATCCTCAAATGGTGGTGAAGGATTCTCCTCCTCTAATTTCTTCTTGTCAAATTTTTTGATCAACCTTTGAGTAAAATCTGCAAATGCACTCACTCTCACATCACTCAAATGGCTAAACTACCAAATGTTTGCTTCACCCTCAAGGTGCAGCACTGAAATCTCAAAAACCTCTCTTTCTACCACTGGATGTAGTACGAAGAATGAATCTAGCTTCATTACCAAAGCCCTTGCTCTACTTGTGGATAGCCCATCAAAAGTAGACAATATAAATCTATTACCCCTCATTTTCCTATTTCAGCAAGGCCTCCTTTCTTCTCCAAGATGAATAAATTGTGGAAGAGTTGGATTCTCCTTGAAAGCTCTAGGTTGAGACTTATATTCTACCAAGTATCTGCTTAGGATCTCATGTTCCAAATGCCCTCCCTCTCCATGCTACTTTTCTTCTTCCTCAAAAGGAAAGGGCATAGTGTATTGCTTTGAATTTCTTTGCAACACTCGTTCTTTCTTATGAGAATACGAAGTACATGGACTTCCCTCTTCTTGAAACCCTCTAGTGGTCTCATTGTATCTTTCCTCTTGCATCTCCTTAACCTCCTAGGAGAGGTTCTTCATGGATCTAAAAAGTGATGAGACAAAGCTCATTCTCTCCATAATTATAATCTCTTTTTATAGCATATTGGATGAAACTCATAGGCTGAGGTAAGATTACGCTCTAATACCATTGTAATATTACCAAATGGGGAAGCAAGAATATATGAACAAAATAATGGAAATAACAATGAATTAATCAACACACCATGATATGATACAAATGTACAAAAATATTATTAAACATATCAGCAAATAATAGGCACAATATCTTAAGGTTCTAATCACTCAAGCATAGAAAACACACCTCCTCTAAGCAAATAAGTCAATACATGTAAAAACACCACCATACAAGTGCCATGAGCCATGAAAACATAGTTTTAGGGCATAAACTGTTGCATAAAGATACATCAATGTAGATCCGTTGTTATATATCTCAAATAATGCTAGGAGTGAAGATCTAGCCTCCTAAACACCTTTCCAAGAGAACTCGAGAAGGATTTTCAGCAATACTCAAAGTATGAATTATGGATCTAAAGCCCTAGGACTGAAGATTCATGAAAATTGAAGCACATAGAAGGTGGTGGTTAAATTTGATGTAGATCTAAAAGAAATCCTCCACAAAGAATCTCTCAATGAAGGGCTGATCCCTTCAACAGAAAGAAAACCACTACTGCTGAGGAAACTGCAGCTGTTGGAAACTACTACTTCTGAGGAAAATAACCATGTCTGAAACATTGTTATATTGCTTAAAATGATCTAGAATTTTAACCACGGGTTCCACTCAGAAAACATAGAAAAACCCATAAATGGCTTAGCTAGATTTTAACTTTCGATTTTCGGCCATTTTTGGGTTGCCCACTACAACAACTCACTAAAATAACGCAATTCCCAGATGAAAATGCACTGTAAATTATGGGTATAGGTTGGATTGATGCCAAAGATCTGAAATATGCCCAGGAATCCTCCTTGATGATCTCCCAAGAGAAGGAATCCTTCCCCTTATGGAAAACTAGCTCAGAAAGTGGGTTTCTCAACCCTCCACTGCAACACCCTGCAACACAACCCAAATCTGAATAGAAAATACATTGTAGCTGGAGACTAATGCTTGGCAAGAATGCCACAATGTTGAAATTATAGTACAATACTCCTCCAAGAGCTCATGAATGGAAGAGGCTGGATTCCCGATCAGGAAAACCCGGTGCTAAACAACACAACAATCTCAACTAAACAACTGAAGAATGAAAATAGTCATGCACACCAAAAAATCAAAAATCCATAACATAAGATCCTATGGCTTCCATCCTCTTCCTTATAAAAAATGTGAGCCTTCTCACCTTGGGTCCCACTCATTAGGGTTTCCACCATCATGCAATCAATCTCCCTCCAAAACTACATTGTTGATTTGGTCAAACTTGACCTTGTCCACATGCATTAGCCCTTGTACACACATGAGGGTGCTTTATTTAGCTTTGAAGATGATCCATTTTCACATTTAAAAGGTATTGTATTCCTAAAAAATAGGTTTATGGGTCTCCCTACCCATTTATTCATCTAACTAAATGATAAGAGAAAGATTAATATTCTAATTAGCTGCATGCTAATTTAGGAATATTACACGCTTCTTGCCATATTTGGACTCGGATTTGGAATTAAACTTCTTTCCTTTCCCCTTATTTTCCTTGGAAGCCAAAGCACAATCTTCTTCATCTTCATTCTTAGATGAAGTTCCATCTCTGGTATTCCGTCTGAACTCCTCTTGCACCAAATCTGACCACAGTCATTCCCCATCTGGAAGCTTTTCCCTTACACTGATAGGGTCTTGAAAACTATGCCAACTCTTGGGAATTCCTAGGAGAGATATAATCACCAAATCATCATCAGTGACAGTATTTCCAATGCTCCCCAGCTCATCCCGAGATTGGACAAACTTTGTTATATATTTTGGCGTGGAATCACCTTTCTCCATCTTCATCTTCCTGAGTTTATCTTTCAGTGCCAATTTCCTATGGTCAATGCTACTCTGAAATAGATCTATTAAAGCCTTCCACATAGCATATGGTGTGACTTTTCCATGGAGACTTGAGACAATGTGTTCTCATACTCCCTCTAGTAAGATCCTTGTCAACTTTTCCACTTTCTTTTGCCATGCATCAATATTTGCAGCATATGTCACATCAGGTTTAGGAACATCATTCTCAATGAATTCCTTCAAGCCATTGTCTTCGAGTACTACCTCCATCCTGTCTTTCCAAGCAATATATTATATATGACCTTGAGTGCATACTCCAACCTCGAGCCATTGAAATCCATTTTGATCCTGAATCAGCTGCAGCACCATGAAAGTCTTCTTCAAATTCGAATTCTATTCAGTCACAAAATCAACTCCTCCTCCAATATTGTGATTTCCTGTGCCCTAATACTATGTATAAATTATAAAAAAAGAATGTATATCATGGATTCAATATGATATAACAATGTACGAAAGCTAGATACTGAATCACTTCTACAAATCAACTGCGGAATTAAAAACACAATCACCAATCACATGAAGCAAAGAAGAATGAATCAGACCACAACATAAATAATTTCCTGACAAAAGCTTGTTGTTAAAAACCCCACTATCATCTACTATATATTCAGCTTGGATACATGAAACAATTACGTACAACTCTTCTCACAAGAGCCCTCCTGTACTCAGCTAATTGTCTTACACTGTCCTATACAAAACTGACCAACACTTAGCCAGTTATCAACCTCTAAATATCTTGCCTTGCTTGCGCAATTCATGTGGAATGTAATCCCTATATTTTAGGAATTTTTGCCTTCCTTGACTTCTCAAGTATCATGGGAAATCCAATGGGTGTTTGGTTCCATGGGCGAAACCCAATAATCCTACAATTGATAGTCAACATCCCTTTCACCTAGATCTCAATTGGGTCTCCACTGAAGCTGACATGCATGCAGCTAATAATAGTAAATTCTTAGTCACATGTGATATCACTGATTGTGAATTAAATAATATTTAATTCACTTGATCTCTCCCTAGTGTATCTAACCATTACAACTAGCACAACTGAGTTTAACTCACCTAAATTAGTTAAAATGATTAAAACGTGCATTAACTAATGCACCATTACACTTTGAATTCTATTACAACTAGAATTACTCTGCATGCCTCACCAACTACCCTCAACTCGAAATTCATGAGCTAACTAAGTTTATCACACTCAGTTAACTATTGCAAGTTATTTTGAGATTAGATTACATTTTATTGTCCACCTTAATGAAGAGATAACTGAAATAGACATGCACCAAATTTAGTCCACATTAGTGTAGCTGCTGCTAAGACCTGTGGTCCCCCACTATTATAGGTGCTGCTTGGACCTCCTGGTCCCACACTAGTGTAGGTGCTGAAATTTCTTGTTGAACTTCAACACCCTCCTCATCTATGGTTTTAATATTAACTGTGCCATTATCATAAAAAAATTCCACTTTGTATGGTCTCATCCATCTTCTCATCAGTTTTCTTTTGAAATCCTTAAGCCCTAAGTTATACAACAATACCCAATCTCCTTCTTGAAAGGTATTCTCCTTAATGTGATTGTCATGCCAAACCTTCTTTTGTATTTGAATCACTTATGTGTGAAGGAGTTCTTGCATCCAAAACTCATCCAATAAATTTAATTGCAAGAACCTCTCTTGTTGGGAATTTTATATATCTAGGTCCAACTCAGTTGTCATCCTTAAGATGTTGAACTCAGATTAAATTGAAAGTAAAACTTTCTTCCCATAGACCAAGTCATAAGGAGTGGACCCTTTTTTTTTTTTTCAAGTAGTTTTGTAGGCCCAAGTATCTTCTACCAATCTGTCCACCCAATATTTTTTGTTGATACTAAAAAGCTTGGTGAGGATATTCTCCAAGGCTCTGTTGGTCACTTCCACTTGGCCATTTTCTTGAGGGTGGTAGGTAGTGGAAGTCTTATTCTTTATCTTGTGTCTCCTTAGGAGATTCTCAATGAGATGAGATGTCAATTGTGCCCCCTGATCAGTGACTACCTCTTTGGGGTATCATAATTTATAGAACACATTCTCTCTCATAAGTTTTTCTACCTTCTCCTCGGTTGCTACCTTCATAGCTTTTGCTTCAGCCCACTTTGTCAGGTATTTAGTGTAGATTATAATATACTTTGTTCTAACTAGATGGTGGATCAATGGGTCCAATGAATTCCATGCCCCACTTATCGAATGGCTTACGAGCCACCTGAGGGTGCAAAGGTATCTCATCCCTTTGTGTAGGCTTCCCAATCCTTTGGCACTGGTCACACCTTCTAGTGTATTTTTTGGCATCCTAGTGAAGGGTAGCCCAATAGTAACCTAATTGCAAAGCTTAGAAGGTTTTCCTTTTTGCATAAAAGTAGCCTCCACAAGGGCTATCGTGACATGTGGAGAGGATGTCAAAAACTTCTTCCTCCCTCACACATCTTCTGGAAATTTGGTCAGGTCCTAGCTTGAAGATATTCCCCCCAATCAAGGTGAAAGGGCCACTTTTTTTGATGATGTTTCCCTTCTCCTTGGATGAGTGGTTATGAGGGAAATTTTAAGCAACCAAGTAGTTAGCTATGTTAGAAAACTATGGATAGAGTGTTGAGATAGAAAACATGTGTTCGTTTGCGAGCTTGTCATCCACCATCTCTTCTTCATCTGCATATAGAGCTAACCTGGATAAGAGATTTGCAACAACATTCTCCTTTCTAGGTTTATCAACAATGGTTAGGTCAAATTGTGGTAATATTAACCACCATCTAATTATTCTAACATTAAAATCTGGTTTGTTCATTAAATATTGGATGGTTGCATGGTCAGTGTTTACAAAGGTTTGATAACCATTGATAGAATGTCTCAATTTGCTTAAAGCATTGAAAATGGCTAACATTTTTTTCTTTGTGACAATATAACTGAATTTGGCCTTGGACAAGTTCTTACTAATGAAATATATTGCATAAGGTAACTTTTCCTCTAAATGCCCCAAAGCTTCCCCCACAAGTTTTTCTGATGCATCTGTGTGGATGTGGAAAGGTAGAGTACAATTTGGACCTCAGAGAATGAGGGATGTAGTTAAATTTCCCTTAATGAGCTCAAAATATTCTTGACAAAGACTAGACCAAGTAATATCAAATACTTTGGCCAAGAACCCCAATAGTGGCAAAACCAACTTGCTGAAATATTTGATAAACCTTTTACAGTAGCAAACTAAACCTAATAAAATCCTGACATCTCTCTAATTTTGAGGAGCATGTATCCTTTTGATGATGGTGATCTTGTTCGGGTCCACTTGTATTCCTACTTGGGAGATTGAGTTTCCCAATACTAGTCATGTTCTTTTCAAGAAGTCACACTTTTTTGGGCTCAGGGAGAGATGCATCTCAAGGAATCTTCTCAACACTTTTCCCAAATTGGAGAGACATTCCCTGAAGTCATCCCCATAGGGTGTGAAATCAACCATGTAGATTTCAACTGAGTCATGGACTAGCTCAGAGAAAATTCTCAAGACACCTCTTTGGAGGGTAGTTGAGGCATTTCACAACCCAAAGGGTAGGACTCTGTAAGCGAACGTACCCCAAGGACATGTGAAAGTAGTCTTGTCATGGTCTTCCAAGCTAATTTTGATCTGGTTATACCCACTGTTGTAGAGGTAAATCCCCTCTGCGGACAAAGGCGATCCCTACTAGCCCAGATCAGGTCTAGCAACAATCGTATCACGCTAAGGCACATGTTCCTAATTACAATAAACCAACTTGGGAAGAAGGCCTACGTCAAGTCCAACGCTGTTGTTCATAGAGAAGATGACGTTCTTTTTCCCTTGCTCCAGTAGATCACAATCCTTTCGCCTGCCACGATCGAACACCTCCACATGCAAGGAATGCAACAAACACTGGCGTAAAACCCGGTATATGCAATTATGTATCAGTCAGAGAAGACACAACTCATGATCATAATGAACAATACAAGTGGAACCATAACCAATAGTCACTTATCATTAATTCATCAAAGGAAAATAAAACTAGGCTCTGACATTGAACCTTCCTTTGGTGGGTTGTCAGTGGAATACGTCCCAGTAAAGCTTGTTGGGAATGGGGACAAGCTTCTTTCTTCGATTGTCAATCTCCTCGCTATGAATTTGGTGCTATTTGGACTATCAAAGCTCTTGCAGCATTCTTTAGGCTATGAAGGCTCTTGAAGACTCTTGGAGACTAGCTTGCAAAGGGAAATGGCAAGCTTATATAGATGGTGGAAGAGGAGTTGGGATCCCTACAATCATAGGGTTGGCCCTATCCTCAAGGAAGCTTCCTCCACATGGAAATCCAGAGCCAAACATCCCAACTAAATTTAGAGACTAGTTCAGGAGTTGGTTAAAGTCAATCTTCCGCCATTTATTTTTAAAAAACACCCTTTATTAAGCCCAGAACGAGTGAAACTTTGAGACAGAGCACCAATTGGCGTGCCCTCTTTGAATAATTTCCCCCATTGGCATGGGTATAACATAGAATAGTCGCGTCAAGGATGAAAAGGCTATTTTTAGGGTTTTTCACAAGGAGATGTCTTCAGGGAAATGAAAGTCCATGTCTAGGGGAATGCCATGAAAGTGTTTTTAGGTTATGTCACTTCTCACAGGTCATGGAACGAACCCTCCAATGTGTGGGATGGGGAATTGCAAGGACAGTGAAAAATTGCTGTGTAACAGATGCCCCCTAAAGCATGAGGCCCGAAAGAGAGAGAGGGGTGAAATGCTTTACGAGAACGTGTCCAACCGAAAACACCGCCATCGAAAAACCTGTGTAGAGAGGTACAAATGATATCTCAAATACATGATATATGTGTGGTATGGGCACAACCATCCATAGCAGAGTATACAGTAATCCAGATCCAAGGTATGGACGCAGCCATCCAGTGAGGATCGATAAGTAGACTCAGGTATGGTCGCAACCATCCAATGAATGATTCATGTAACTAATCATAATAATCCACAAAATCACAGCCTAGATTCTGAACAGACGAAATCCAGGGTCTTGCGCTCCATCTCGACCCAAACAAAGTACAAGTTCAAGCATGCGAATGAGTGAGCTGAAGTCGAACATGCAAGAACATCGTCTGATTACCAGCCAATGATGGAAGCTGTTAACAGACGCGAGAGGTACCACAAATAATGACAATGGCCCTCAAGGTACTATAGGTATATTCTACGACATGTGAATCAATGAGATGACGTTGAACACCCGTAGAATCACTCGATCAGAGGCAAATGATGAAATCTTCATGTCGAACGTGATGAACCTGCCATTGAGGCATGCAGGCTCCAAGGTACCAGAAGGGAGTCTCTAGATCATTTTCCTGGATAATGAGCTGAAGTCGACAAGAAGTGACCTTGATCGAAGGTGGGCCATAGTGTTTCCCACATCATCGACATGAGACAGAGGAACATAATGTCTTTGTGAATTAGGATCAGATAAGAATCAGAGGAAGGTTGAAATTTGCAGAGGTCAACTTATCTTGAACATATTGGCAGCACGACAATGGATTTGGCAGTATTTGACATCAAAATATCCAAGGTCATGATGATGAGGCAAAAGAGCAGATGAGAGGTCAAAAGGTATCACCCAAACCCATGGAAGCAAATAGAAAATGAGATGAGATGTCCCCAACCCAACACGAACGCAGACAAGTGCCATGTTCAAGAGAGACATACTGCCGACACGACAACGATTTTGGTTCCATTTTTTCCCACCATTTCTGGTGAGTACCTCTTTATTTTTACACAAGCTTGAAGAGGATACCATATGCTTGTCATCTAAGTTCCTCCTTCAGACAAACCCAACCTAGTACATTTAACGAGCCCTAGGAAGGAGAAACTCGAATATCGTCATTCTGACTAGATCCGATGTCATCAGGATTTAACGAGTCTGACAAAGGAAGAACTCGACATCTTTTCATGTTTAGAGAGTTTGAAAAGACAGCAAAAAAGTAAACTCCAACGGTCCCTTTTCATAAATAGTTCCTTAGATCCGAAAGGTAGAAAACTGTGTCTAAGAAAACCTCCTAGTCACAATAGGCTAGGGTATTCCTTTTTTGTAAATAATATATCGTAGCCTGAAAAAGGGGTAAACGTATACTAGGTAGATGTTATTTTGCAACCAATTTAACGAGTTCAAAATGACAAGAGACTCAACAATCTTTTCATGTTTAGAGAGTCAGAAAAGAGCTAAAAGTTGACTCTTCCTCAAGGAACGAGTGGCATAAAGGGAAGCAACTGGTTCTAGCACTAGTGAAACTACTCAAAACATGATAAAATTCAAGAGGTTGGCTAACAAGACCACTCATCGCAGTGGTTCCTCAGGAACGGGGGAAACAACCAAGTGAAGGCATATGATCGGCCAAGTAGATAGTGATGATGGAGTGAGAAAACCAAGGCTCATTTGGAAAAAAAGGCTGATAAAATGGCAATCACAAGAGGTAAAATGGGAAAGGTTTCATTTTTATACAAGCTTGAAATCAGGAAACTCTACTTGAAGTTGGTTTCATTTTTACACAAGCTTGAAACAACGATAAACTATGCTTGAAACCGGTTTCATTTTTACACAAGCTTGAAACGGAAATAAACTATGCTTGAAAAATTTAAGCATGCCCCCAGCATGGTGACTCAATTCGAGGTACATGCTCCCCAAGCTTCAATCCATATCAAAGTCAGATGGAGTGAAGGTTCAAGTTACGAGATCAAGAGAAAGACTCGACTGGGATTTTACAAGATCTAAACAAAGACTCGAATTGAACGGGAAAGTGTTTCATTGTTTTAACGAGGTTGACACATTAATTGAACTATCCTCAAGACACCTTGTTTCGTGGTTTAAGGAGATTGACCCAAGAAAATGAACTATGCTCCGACCAGCTTGTTTCACTTTTTAAGGAGCTTGACAGAAGAAAACGAGTTGTGCTCTAACGACCTTGTTTCATTTTTTAGGGAGCTTGACACAAGACAACGAACTCTGCTCCAACAACCTTGTTTCATTTTTTAAGGAGCTTGACACAAGACAAGGAACCATGCTCCGAGAGACCTTGTTTCATTTTTTAAGGAGTTTGATGTTGGAAATTTTGTCATTGATGGCAAAGGAAGTAGAAAAGAAGGAGCATTTGAAGAGCAACAAGGCAAACAGAGAAGCAAGGAGAAGCATTAAACAAGAAGCAGAGATAGTAACAGAGAGATAGCAGAGGCAACAAAGAGACTAGCAGAAAGAGCAAAGAAGCAGAGAGGAAGCAAGGCAGATAAGGAACTAAGGCAGCAAACAACGCAGAGACAGTGAATAGAAGTAGAATGCATAATTGAAGCAGAATTATCCAGAGACAGAGTAGGAGAAAAAGGCAATCGAATAGTAAGGAATACGTGAATGGTAATCTGTGATAAGTAAGAAATACATTGAAGGAATTAATGGTTGCAGAGATATGATGAATATAACGAAGATTATAATTGTGATGGACCATAGTACAGTGATCAGCTTGCGGAAACAAGAACTTGAATGTGCAGTTAGAAGCGGAACTGTGACAGGATAGAACTCCAAACATGCAATGGAAGGTTGATATATTATATATATCATAGCAGAATTGAAGACAAAGTGACAATGTGTTGTGTAAAGAAACTGATGTAAAGAATATATGTTAAAAGACTCAAATGAAATTGTGAACAAAGCGTTAAACTTAGCAATGGAACTGTAATAAAAGGCAAAACCTTAAAGTGAAACTTAATTATAATAATACATTGAAAAGGAAATGGAACCCTGCATAGTGAAGGCGGTTTACAGTTTTCATCGCACCACCTATGCGGAGTGAGCGGTATTTGAGGAGTTGGGAGCGATTCCATAAATCACTCGACATGTGGCAAGGAGGACCCATGGAAAACCGCTTTTCACTGTGCGCCATCGCGCGTTATAGTTCGACCCAGGACGCCCAACGATATTGTTGTGCATCGTTGATCTGGAGGGAATCCATCGGACCATTTTTGTATGAGGAAGGTGCACGAAGAATAACCAAAGTACGGCAAGCCATCCTACGTTAACATTCGGCATTAGAGGTCAAGCGATATGCATATATGTCGTTGATCTGGAAGCTTGCTATCGAACGGTGATCGGATGCTGGACTTGCGTGAAGTTTACCTATGGTACCATGCATGTATTTGATTGGCTATTGACTATATTTGTGGGCCCAGGGTCAAAGGTTTACCATATGGTTTGAAAGCGTTAAAATGCGAAGGGTTAACCTTAATCCTAAAGTTAAGTTCAAAAGTATTAAATTAATTACCAATATCAATAGAACAGTGTGAGTTATGGAAACCCCACTGGATTATCTATTTTGACCCCATCCAAGAATACCATTAGCAATTGAATGGTTTTGACCCAAGGTTTTAATAAAGGAAAAAACTATATAAGGTGATGAGAATCATGAAGAACCATGTGCATGCGAAAGGGTTGATAATAAATGAATCTCTTTTAGAGATATCTGTATGAATAAACACTAATATATCTGAATCTATGGTGCACCCGTGAATATGATGATTGATCAAGATCTCTAGATCAGATGATGATTAATTCTTGGTTTAATCGACTGACGAAATCATGAAGAACGTATGCATGAGTAAGGGTTGTGAATGAATACTTCACTCTAAAGTATATCTGTATGGAATGGGTAACAGATTACTGAGAGATCTAAATTAAGGATGCACCTCTGAAGAAAATAAATAAATCTGGTGGCATGCAAGGTATGCAGTGTGAAAATTGATGAAACGTGGTCCGCAGTGGTGCTGAGGGTCGAAGCCTTCAGTGGGGGGGTTGTAGCTCCCTTCTAGTGGTAGCTGGTAAACGAGAACAGGGGGTTGTAGCTCCCTTCCAGGAAAGGCTGGTAAATGAGAGAAGGTTGTATCCTTCTACACGTGGGTGCCTGCGTGCTGGTATAAGTTTGTGCCAGCATAAAATTGTAAGAAATTTTCTTTATAATAAATATTGAAGACTGAGATAACAATAGCGGTGGTTTTCTCCCGAATTGGGTTTCCACCTTAAATCCTGGTGTTCATATGTGTTTCTTATGTTTGATGGTTTGTTCTGTTATTTCTTTTCATGCTTACTGCTTATTTGATGAATAAATGATGCAATGATCTAAGTAAAGACATAATAAGATCTATGGACATACAAGTTGGATGCAGTAATGTAACATATGGTTTTAAGAGAAAGAAAAAGTAAAAAAATTTCAGTCAACTCTAAATACTGATTCACCCCCCCTCTCAATATTTTTCCTAACAATTGGAATCAGAGCAGGTTCTTCTGAAAAGGCTTAACTACTAGAAAGAAGATCAAACAAGATGAGCAATCAATATGTCATAGCTTCTATTAGGCCTCCGCTCTTCAACGGAAGTAATTTAATATTCTGGAAAACAAGGATGAGATATTATCTACAGTCTCTGGGAGTAGATGTATGGGCTATTATTGAAAAAGGATATCAATATCCAGCCACCGTACCAACAGATTCAATGGAAAGAAAGAATTATGAAACAAATGCAAAGGCTGTCAATGCTCTATTGGGAAGTTTAACTGCATTAGAATTTGTCAAAGTCATGTAGTTGGATACAACAAAGGAAATATGGGAGAAAATCATTCTAATTTATGAAGGTGATGCAAAGGTAAAAAATGCTAAACTCCAAACTCTCAGAATTCAATATGAGAATCTAAAAATGCATAATGAGGAGAGCATTGCCAATTTCTTTTTACGTCTTGATGATATCGTAAATTGTATGAGAAATCTGGGAGAAACAATAACCGAATAAACTTTGGTTAAGAAATTTCTAAGATCACTAGCAACAAAATCTGAGTCTAAAGTTTATGTTCTTGAAGAAAAGCAGGATCTTCAAAATATTACTGTGGTGCAACTTCATGGCATACTAATTGCATATGAAATGAGAAGAGGAGGACAATCTAAAGTCAAATAAGCAGTATTTATAACTTCTACAAAAAGGAAGGAAGTACAAAACCAGAAGGATCAGGATATATCTCAGAAGAAGATGAGATAAACTTTGTGAAGAAACTTTAACTTGGCACAGGACGGTTCAGAGGTAAGCTTCCTTTCAAATGTTTTGATTGTGGAAGATTTGGTCATTATGCTGCTAAGTGTCTTTATAAAGAAACACATAAAATGGGGAAGGAAGTAGCAAGAAGGAATAACAATCATTTTAGTACTAGAAAGAGTTACTATATTCATGAAGACAGTGATGGGTTATCTGATAGTGAGGAAGAATGTGAACAAGATCTTAGACTTCTCATGGCATTTGAAAAAGAATCTAGAGAAGAAAAGGATACTTTTGTGGATGCTCTAGAAGACAGTGATTTTCTTGATGAAAACAATAAACTCAGAATTTTCTTAGAATAGAGTAAAATAACCATAGAAACTGTGAAAAATCAGCTTGAAGAAAAAGACGAACACAATGAGAAATTAGAGTGTGAAGTAGTAAGTCTAAGAAAAGAACTTGAGAAAGTAAATATTCTGAATCTTAGATTTGCTAAAGGATATGAAACCTTAGATGAGATTATCAAGGTACAACGTTCTCCTCTTATAAAGACAAGTCTTCGATATATCGGAGAATCTTCTCAGGCTTCAGCACCAAATTATCTAAAAGCAGTTACCGCTGGTTTACAACATGCTGCCACTCAGCAAGGGAATAAAGAATCTTTACAGGTAAATCATGATCATCTCAATTCAAAGAACACTAACAAGAATGTCTTTCAAAGAAACACCAATCAACAGGTAAATTCAAGTAGAAGATTTTATGATCGCAGAAATTTCTTCTTCAATGGACAATGTTTCTCATGTCACAATTTTGGTCATAAAGTTGTTCAATGTGTTGCATATACAACCATCATGACAAGAGAAGCAAGAAAGAAAAGGATTGATATTGAAACAAAGAAGAATACTTATAACAACTTTTCTCCTCTTCAAAATGAATTTGAGTTTGCTTATTGCAATAACTTTGGCCATGAAGAATCAGAATGTAGGAGCAAAGTTCAGCCAAAGGAACATGTTCCTTCAAGCTCCAAAGTATGGAAAAAGAAGGAATTACAGGTTGAAAATTGTGGCATATCATTATTTGTAGAAGATGAAGAAAACCAATGGTACATTGATAATGGATGCTCAAGACAAATGACAGGTGACAAAAACAAACTTCTAGCATATAGTGCTTTAGAAAAAGAGAAGAATGTTACATTTGGAAATGATACTCCTGTGGTCATTAAGGGAAAAGGGTCTGTTTTTCTAAAAGAAAAGGTGAAAGCTAATGAAGTTATGTATGTGGATGGATTAAAGCATAACCTGTTAAGTGTAAGTCAAATGTGTGATCAAGGAACTGAAGTTGTATTTAGTTCAAAAGAATGTGTGGTATGTGATCTTGATACAGGTAAAGCAATTATAAAAGGAAAAAGAACTCCAAGCAACCTGTATGTATTGAAGAACTGCAAAGAAAAATGTTACCTGAGTAAATCTTCAGAAAATTGGCTATGGCATAGAAGTTTGGGGCATCTGAGCTTCTCTAAAATCAACAAATCAAGCAGACTTAAAGTTGTTCATGATCTTCCCAATATTACTCTACCTGAAAATATCATATGCAAATCTTGACAATTTGGTAAGCAAACCAGAGTACAATTTAATGCCAAGGAAGGATCATGAAGTAAGCCTATTGAACTCATTCATACTGACATATGTGGACCTATGAGGAAAAAGTCACCACGTGGTGAAGAATACTATATCTTATTCATTGATGATTTCTCTGGAATGTGTTGGATTGGGCTGCTTAAACACAAAGATGAAGCATTTGAGAAATTTCAGATATTCAAAGCACTAGTTCAGAATGAATTAGATCTAAAAATTAAGTTCCTCGGATCTGATCAAGGAGGAGAATATACATCAGATGAATTCCTTGAATTTTGTGAACAACATGGCATAAAAAGACAGTTTTCTGTAGCTGGCACTCCACAACAAAATGGTGTTGCAGAAAGAATGAATAGAACAGTTCAACAAATGGCTAGAGCAATGCTTGCTGATTCTCGAACACCTGACACATTTTCGGGAGAAGCAGCACATACAACAATAAACATTCTCAACAAGGCACATGTTCGTGTAAATAGTGATAAAACTCCATATGAAATCTGGTATGGTAATCCTCCTACTATAAAGCATTTTAGAATTTTTGGAAGCAAATGCTTTATCAAAAATAATGATGAAAAACTTGGCAAGTTTGAACCCATAGCAGATGAAGGAATATTTCTTGGTTACTCCTCTAGGAGTAAAGAATATAAATGTTACAATAAAATACTTCAAAATATTGTTGAATGCATTGATGTTGTTATTCATGAGTCTCCTGCAGCTCCAAAAGAAGAGAAACAAACAACAGATGAAGATGATGATCACATATATCCTTCTACATCAAATAAGGATAATATAGACAGTAAACCCAATGAAGAATCCGAAGATGATTTTTCTGAAAAGGCTCCATCAAGATATGTTCAAAAGAATCATCTAGAATCTCAAATTTTGGGAGAAAAGGGATCAGGTGTACAAAAAAGAAGGACTCTTGTGGGATCTACTAGCAATCTGGCATTTCTATCCACTATTGAACCTCACAATGTCAGTCAAGCTAGCAAAGATGAATTTTGGATTCAAGCCATGAATGAAGAGCTTGATCAAATTGAAAAGAATCACACTTGGGAATTAGTACCAAGACCTCATGACAAAAATGTCATTGGAACTAAATGGATATTCAAAAACAAGTTAAATGAGAATGGGGATGTTTTAGAAATAAAGCTAGACTTGTTTGCAAGGGGTATGCTCAACAAGAAGGTATAAAATTTGAAGAAACCTTTGCTCCTGTAGCCAAACTTGAAGCCATAAGAATGTTTCTTGCTTTTTCAAGCTTCCAACAAATCAAATTTTATCAAATGGATGCTAAATATGCTTTTCTCAATGGTGATCTAGAAGAAGAAGATTATATAGAACAACTAGAAGGATTCATTTTGGGAAATGATGAAAAACTTGTTTGTAGACTTAAAAGGGCTGTATATGGTCTCAAACAAGCTCCACGGGCATGGTACTATCGTCTTGACAAATATCTTCATCAAAAAGGATTTTCAAAAGGGTCTGCTGATAGCAACTTATACAGAAAAACTGAAAATGACAAACTATTGATTTGGTTGTATATGTTGATGATATCATTTTTGGAAGTAATGAAGAGTCTATGAGTCATAAATTTTCTTCTGATATGAAGCAAGAATTTGAAATGTCTTTACTTGGGGAACTAACATTCTTTCTTGGCTTGCAAGTGCAACAAGCAACAGATGGCATATTCTTATCACAAGCAAAATACCTCAAGAAAATCTAGAAGAAGTATGGAATGGAAGATATAAAACCTGTAAGTACACCAATGATAACCGGATGTAATCTCAGTTCTAATGATGATTCCCCCATGGTGAATCAACCAGAATACAGATCTATGATTGGAAGTCTACTTTATATCACTGGGACAAGACCAGACATCATGCATGCAGTAGGGATTGTTGGACGATTCCAAGCTAATCCAAAAGAGTCTCATCTTCAGGCTGTGAAAAGAATATTCAAATATCTACAAGGAACTCAAGAATTTGGACTATGGTATCTAAAGAATGCTAATCTTACTCTTCATGCATACACTGATGCGGATTGGGCTGGAAGTGTTGATGATCGGAAAAGCACTAGTGGTGGTGCATTCTATATGGGGCCCCGGTTAGTATCTTGGTTTAGCAAGAAGCAAAGCTCTATTGCCTTATCTACAGCAAAAGAAGAATATGTGGCTGCTGCATCATGTTGCACTCAAATTATCTGGATGATGAAAACCTTACAAGACTTTCAAATCATATGTTCACCTCCTATCTCCATTATGTGTGACAAGACAGGTGCCATCAGTATCTCAAAGAATCCTGTTATGCATTCCAAGACCAAGAACATTCCCATCAAATATCACTTCTTACGTGAACAAGTTCTTGAAAAAAAGGTGAAACTGGAATATGTTCCCTCCAAAGAAGAAGTTGTTGATATATTTACCAAACCTCTACCCAGAGAAGCGTTCGAATATCTCAGACAGAAACTTGGAGTAGTCTCTGCCATGCAGAGGATCAGATCTACTTAAATACACAAGATTAAATTGGGTGTGAGGTGCTGTTAGGCATCTCTGATTGCACAGGCTAAGGGGGAGCATTGGTCATATGAAAAGGATGCATTGTTGGTCATATTATGATTGAAGATGCAACATGATCTTAGGGGGAGCATGGTATTGTCGGTTCAAAGGATCTTGATCAACTCTTTTCCATTGATGTCAAAGGGGGAGGAAAAGCCACAAAGGGCTTCTATAAGACCATCTAAGGAAGAGTATTGCCATCAATGCCAAAGGGGGAGATTATTGGAAATGTTGTCATTGATGGCAAAGGAACTAGTAAAGAAGGAGCATCTGAATAACAACAAGGCAAACAGAGAAGCAAGGAGCAGCATTAAACAAGAAGCAGAGATAGTAGCAGAGAGATAGCAGAGGCAGCAAAGAGACCAGCAGAAAGAGCAAAGAAGCAGAGAGGAAGCAAGGCAGATAAGGAAATAAGGTAGCAGACAACGCAGAGACAGTGAATAGAAGTAGAATGCATAATTGAAGCAGAATTTTCTAGAGACAAAGTAGGAGAAAAAGGCCATCAAATAGTAAGGAATAAGTGAATGGTAATCTGTGATAAGTAAGAAATCCATTGAAGGAATTAATGGTTGCAGAGATATGATGAATATAGCGAAGATTATAATTGCGATGGACCATAGTACAGTTACCAGCTTGCGGAAACAAGAACTTGAATGTGCAGTTAGAAGCAGAACTCTGACAGGATAGAACTTCGAACATGCAATGGAAGGTTGATATATTATATATATCATAGCATAATTGAAGACAGAGTGACATTGTGTTGTGTCGAGCAACTAGTGTAAAGAATGTATGTTAAAAGACTCAAACTAAATTGTGAACAAAGTGTTAAACTTAGTAATGGAACTGTAATAAAAGGAAAAACCTTAAAGTGCAACTTAATTATAATAATACATTTAAAAGGAGACAGAACCATACACAGTGAAGGCGGTTTATAGTTTTCATCGCACCACCTATGTGGAGTGAGCGGTATTTGAGGAGTTGGGAGCAATTCCATAAATCACTCAACACGTGGCAAGGAGGACCCACGGAAAACCGCTTTTCACTGTGCGCCATCGTGCGTTATAGTTCAACCCAGGACACCCAGCGATATTGTTGTGTGTCGTTGATCTGGAGGGAAGCCATCGGACGGTGGTCATATGAGGAAGGTGCATGAAGAATAACCAAAGTACGGCAAGCCATCGCACTTTAACGTTCAGCATCGAAGGTTGAGCGATATGCATATATGCCGTTGATCTAGAAGCTTGCTATCGAACGGTGATCAAGCGCTGGACTTGCGCGAAGTTTAGCTATGGTACCATGCATGTATTTGATTGGATATTGACTATATTTGTGGGCCCGGGGTCAAAGGTTCACCATATTGTTTGAATGCGTTAAAATGAGAAGGGTTAACCTTAATCCTAAAGTTAAGTTCAAAAGTATTAAATTAATTACCAATATCAATAGAACAGTGTGAGTTATGGAAACCCCACTGGATTATCTATTTTGACCCCGTCCAAGAATACCATTAGCAATTGAATGGTTTTGACCCAAGGTTTTCATAAAGGTGAAAACTATATAAGGTGATGAGAATCATGAAGAACCGTGTGCATGTGAAAGGGTTGATAATAAACGAATCTCTTTTAGAGATATATGTATGAATAAACTCTGATATATATGAATCTATGGTGCACCTGTGAATATGATGATTGATCAAAATCTCTAGATCAAATGATGATTAATTCTTGGTTTAATCGACTGACGAAATCATGAAGAACGTATGCATGAGTAAGGGTTGTGAATGAATACTTCACTCCGAAGTATATCTGTATGGAATGGGTAACAAATTGCTGAGAGATTTGAATTAAGGATGCACCTTTGAAAAAAATAAATAAATTTGGTGGCATGCAAGGTATGTAGTGTGAAAATTGATGAAGCGTGGTCCGCAGTGGTGTTGAGGGTCGAAGCCTTCAGTGGGGGGGTTGTAGCTCCCTTCCAGTGGTAGCTGGTAAACGAGAACAGGGGGTTGTAGCTCCCTTCCAGGAAAGGCTGGTAAATGAGAGAAGGTTGTAGCCTTCTGTACGTGGGTGCCTGCGTGCTGGTATAAGTCTGTGCCAGCATAAAATTGTAAGAAATTTTCTTTATAATAAATATTGAAGACTAAGATAACAGCAGCGGTGGTTTTCTCCCAAATTGGGTTTCCACCTTAAATCTTGGTTTTCATATGTGTTTCTTATGTTTGATGGTTTTTTCTGTTATTTTTGTTCATGCTTACTGCTTATTTGATGAATAAATGATGCAATGATCTAAGTAAAGACATAATAAGATCTCTGGACATACAAGTTGGATGAAGTAATGTAACATATGGTTTTAAGAGAAAGAAAAAGTAAAAAATTGTTAGTTAGCTCTAAATACTGATTCACCCCCCCGCCCCCCCCTCTCAGTATTTTTCCCAACACTTGAAACAGGAAAAGAACCATGCTCCGACAGACCTCATCATAATGAACAAGAAGTCATCGCTTCTAAGAGTTCCACTCCTGATGGAAGGAAAACATCCCAGAAGTCAGGACCCAATGCCCCCAGCACCTGATGCACCATGACATTATCACTGAGTACAGGCACGGGGTATGTAGCCACATTGTTGACCTGTGGTGGGGTAGATACAACGGGTGGATAAAAACCAGGAAGGGATGATGGCGGGCCAGTTGCCACATCAGGACCAAAGAATGAAAGCTCATCAATGGTCACAATCCATCCTTCATGTGGAAAACAGACCACACGAAAGAGGGAGGAGACAAGCACTCCCATGGCATAGGTGTAATCGTGCCCCAAAAGTAGATTGAAATCCAAGGGGCCTGGAACAACCATCATGTCCATATGGACAATTTTTCCTCCCAAAGTAACAAGTAACCTTGGAAGGATCCCTAATGGTTGACTAGTTCTTCTATTAAATGCCAACAGATTCTGTGTAACAAGCACAAGTGGCAGTGAACCAAAAGCTTGCCAAGTAGTTGAGGATAGAACACTAATGGACGTGCCTTCGTCTATAATGGTGCTGGGTACGACCAGACCAAAAGTCTGTACTGTGATCTTGAAAGGCACATAAGACGGAAGGTGGTATCCTAAAAATTGATTCCAATCAAAGAAAGTGACCAAACTACTCAGAGGGGCTACCATTGAACGAAGATGGTCTTCCCCTGGTGTTATGGAAGAAGAAGGAGCATCCTCCATGACCTCCATCTCGAAGGCAGGAGGAGTATCCTCAGGGACCTCCATCACGGGAGGTGGAGGAGAAACTTCTTGATATATAGGGATAGGAGAATCTTTCTCCAAGTCCGAGAAATCTAAATAAACAAGAAGAACCTGAGGGATGTGAGGTCCAATCTCAACAGAAAAGAACCGGTGCACCGCAGAAGGGACCAACTCAACTGATCCCACGACCAATGGTTGGTCGGGAATGGATTCCTGAATTTGAATTTCTGAGAGATCGGGATCGACCAAGGATGATTCTTGACCAATCATAGGATCAGCTGGTGGAGGACTCAAAGAAAGCCGTTTATAATCAACTGGGAGGCATGGTGTAGAAATGGTTGAGTTTTCTAAAACTCGCTTGGCTTCATCCATATACGGACAAAGGTGAATAGCATGGTGCCCTTCACACAACTTACAGGGATTGGCAATCTTACCCTGCTTCTTAGGAGCTTTACCAACACCAGTTGAGGACGTGCCCCCAACTTGACTCCCGGGAGGCAAAGGCAATGACAGACGACTATTGGACCATACTTCGAGCACCTTGGGATTGCCAGGGCAGTCTCGAAGAAGATGGTCTCCCGTGCACAACATGCAAGGGAGCTTGACTTTCCATGGAGGGTTGGAAGGTTCATCAATGGAAGGCTTCTTAGGTGCAATAGCCACAGAGCTAGCCTCTCCTTTATCTGAATTCTTCTTCTTTGTCTTATTCTTCTTCTTCTTATCCACCTGGTTACTTGAATCTAGACTTTCACCAGGCGAAGTAGACGAGGAGGACGCAAAAACAGGCAAAGAAGGGGAGAGGTCCACCTTGGAATCAACGTGACGTTGCTTAGGTGGAGGAACTGATTGAAGAATAGTCGAGACATTCGAGACCATAGAGGTTGAGAACAACCAAACAGGCAACCCAACAGTTAACCCAGGAAGGGACAACATTGCCCTATAAGGAGCACCAACATTCCCAAAAGGAGGAAAATGACCTAGATTCCCATCAGAGGGGATTCCTTGGTTGGTGAACTCTAGAAAAGCTGCCATCAACAACTCAAAACCACACACGGGCTAAAAACCAAGGCACACAATCAAACGACCAACAAGAAAACTCTAAAAAGGCATGGGATCGTGGGTGATTTATTTTACGACATTGAAACTTAGAAACTTCACTATTTCATGTTTTAAGAGTCGAGAAACGGATGAAAGATGACTCTATCTCTTTCAATTTTGAAGCAAGCATGAAAGGACAAGCGCTTGGTGATCTTTTCAAAATTTAAGGGGTTAGATAAGATCAAAATGACTGCTTAGGAATGCTAGGCAAAGGGTGTACCAAATAACCGTGAACTGCAATATACACCTTGGTTTCAAAATGAAAGATAAATCAACCAAGGACTTAACGTACATGCAAGCAATCTCCCCGAATGCTGTGTCTGGTGTATCAGGGGTATAGGGTGGTAGACTCGGCTTCCTATGGATAAAGGATAGAAACCTAGTGGGTTCTCCCTTTATATACGCGACGGTACGGGGAGCACAAGTCCTTACTAGTGCTGTCTAAAGCCAAGAGGTGAATGACAGCTACTAGGTTTAAAAACGCTAAAACACGTCTCTAGCCTAGACCTATAAATATTTCATTATTGTTTCAATGCTGCCTTACTGTAAATTGAATAAATTTTAATGTTTATCTTCAATTATGTTTCGGTTTCAAGGCCCTACCGTATGTCATCTAACAATCTCCTATATGCAGCGATATGAGAAAAGAAATCCTTTCAGTTCAATGAATGCTATCTATTTAAGGGAAGAGCTTCAAACAATGATGTGACATAAAACAACAATGGAAATGAAATATTTTCCAAACTAGATGACTTTCACTATCCAAAAGTAATTCCAAACATTCAACGATGCAAATAATGCAATGTAATCTATGCAAAATCCTCTTTTCCGAAAACTATGCAATTGTAATCTATGCACAATTTCCTTTTTCCTTTCAAATGATAAGAATGGACTCAATGCATTTTTAGATGAAATGAGAATCTACTTAATGCATTCTTTTAATGAAAGAGAATGCACTCAATGCAATTTTTAGCTTTCAATCATTAAACAATGTAATCTAAGTTCAATGATGGATCTCAAAAAATACTTTTCAATGCAATGTGATCTAATGCATTTTAACGAAAAACAAACTATGAGATGAAAACTAAAAGAACGCAAATCTCCTTAATGAAGGATGAATGCAAAAGAGATGTAAACAAACACTAAGAATGTAATCATTTTTTCAAACACTTTGTCATGAAATCCCTCAAAAGGTGACAAGACATATGAGGTCAAACACAAAGAGGACTTCCAAAGCAAGAGATCAAAACAAGGCATTCATTCCCTTTTACATCAAACAATCATGGAAATAAGACATTTCAAACAATGAGCAATGTAATCTATGCTCATACAGTGAAAATACTGGAAAGGAAAGACACACTGGTCTCATTTTTCACACCTTGAAATTGGCACGACTTTATCATTGACAACTAGCGCCAACTGGTGCGACTTGCTCACTGACAACTAGCGCCAATGGAAAATTGGTGCGGGTTGCTAACTGACAACAAGCACCAATGCCTAAAAATGAAAAAAAAAAGAATTTCTCCCAACCAAGACTAGACTCACCACTTCAAGTAGAATCTCCAAGACTCAAATGAACCATGTAATCTAGGCTCAAAGCAAGACAAGGCGGAATTCCAATGAAGAAGAAGCCAATCACTCAAATAACGTAATGAAACAGTAAACAACCACTAAATGAATGTAGAAGAGCAATCACAAAGTTGAATAAACATAAAGAAACTGAAAACTCCCAAGGGAGGCTCGACGTACAATAGCACCTAGATGCCGTAGGGCTAGAATGTAAAATCGATAGAAACGGGCAAACAACCAAAGGATGAAGGTCACATTCAGTTAAAAAAGGCTCCAGAACACTCAAGCAGTCGAAAAAATGAAACCAAAACCACAGATCAAGCTTAGAAATCTCAAAACCAAGCAAAACTTAGCACCTTCAGCATGGACGCTACTGTCAGGCTGAAACTAGTGCCATAACAGGATTGGCGCAGGTAGTAAACTGGAAACTGGCACCAATTGGTGTGACTGTCAGGCTAATAAGTGCGTCAGTCAAGTTTGCTATGAAAAAAATAAAAAAGAGAAATCCAAGATGCAGACCAGTGATGTTGAATCTCAAACCAAAAGCCAAACTCCTGAAAAGAGCCAGCCAAAAGAGCTGATCAAGCAAGTAAAGTCAAGAATCGACCGAAACAAAAGACAATATTCCAAGTGTTCAGTTCATAAGCTAGACCGGAGATTGACTAAAGCAGCATTCATCTACTTTTGCTAATGCAAAGCAAGAGCGTTTCGAAGGCTATCTGGCTAACTTCAGGCTCCGTTTGTAGTTTATAAAGCAAACAACAAGCTAACTCCCCAGCAGAGTCGCCAATTTGTTGTAGAGGTAAATCCCCTCTGTGGACAGAGGCGATCCCTACTAGCCCAGATCGGGTCTAGAAACAATCATATCACGCTAAGGCGTAGGTTCCTAATTACAATAAACCAACTTGCGAAGAAGGCCTACCTCAAATCAAATGTTGTTGTTCATAGAGAAGATGACATTCTCGTTCCCTTGCTCCAGAAGATCACAATCCTTTCGCTTGCCACGATCGAACACCTACACATGCAAGGAACACAACAAACACCAGTGTAAAACCTGATATATGCAATTATGTATCAGTCAGAGAAGACACAACTCATGATCATAATGAACAATACGAGTGGAACGATAACCAATAGTCGCTTAACATTAATTCATCAAAGCAAAATACAACCAGGCTCCGACGCTGAACCTTCCTTCGGCGGGTCGTCAGTGGAATACGTCCCAGTAAATATTGTCGGGAATGGGGACAAGCCTCTCTCTTCGATCGTCAATCTCCTCGCTGTGGATTTGGCGCTATGAGGACTATCAAAGCTCTTGCAGCATTCTTTAGGCTATGAAGGCTCTTGAAGACTCTTGGAGACTAGCTTGCAAAGGGAAGTGGCAAGCTTATATAGATGGTGGAAGAGGAGTTGGGATCCCTACAATCATGGGATTGGCTCTATCCTCAAGGAAGCTTCCATGAGAGGTGGCAAACTACTTCCTCTACATGGAAATCTGGAGCCAAACATCCCAACTCAATTTAGAGAGTAGTTCAGGAGTTGGTTAAAGTCAATCTTCCGCCATTTATTTTTAAAAAACACCCTTTATTAAGCCTAGCGTGAGTGCGACTCTGAGACAGAGCACCAATTGGCGCGCCCTCTTTGAATAATTTCCTCCATTGGCGCGGGTATAACATAGGCTAGTCACGCCAAGGATGAAAAGGCTATTTTTAGGGTTTTTCACAAGGAGATGTCTTCAGGGAAAAGAAATTCCATGTCTAGGGGAATGCCGTGAAAGTGTTTTTAGGTTATGACACTACTCACAGGTCATGGAACAAACCCTCCAATGTGTGGGATGGGGAATTGTAGGGACGGTGACAAATTGCTGTGTAACACCCACTGAACCCATCTAAGAAAGAAAATAACTTCTTTCTTGCAAGGCCATCAATGAATTAATCTATAAAGGGTAAAGGGAAATGGTCCTTATTGGTGGCTTTGTTTATTTTTTGATAATCAAAACAGATTTTACATTTTCCATTCTTCTTCGGGGCTAGGAAAAGAGGAGATACCGACTCACTATTTGATATAGGATAAATCAAACTTGCATCAAACAATTTTAGTAGTTCTTCCTTTAATATTTATTTTAGAGCTGGTTTCATCGACCTTTGGGGTTGGGGCACAATATTTCATCCTTATTTAATGTAAATATGATTTCTGCACACTGAGGGATGCACCCTTTTAATGTCCTTGTAGTCCCAGGAAAATGCATGTATGTTCTCTTTCTAAAGCTAGCATAGCTACTCCTCTTCTCTATCTGAGAGGTTTGAGTAAATTTTTAGAGATTTGGATGGGCCAAATTCCATAGCCTTGATGGTTTCATAGGTTGAATAAACTGAGTGCGCTTCCATCCAAGGGTGGCTTTCATATTCTTTGACTGTGTTTTCAAGCGAGCTATCAGTGAGGGACTGGTTCTGAATGACTTGGTCGATGAGTTAATCTTCATCAAGCTACCCACCTCAAAAACAACATCTATGATACAAATGCAGTAGGATGTAGTGTTGTATACTTCATATTCTTCTTCATCCTCCAACCATATAGGCATGTCATGGTGAATGGAAGGTTGGGATGGAGGATATAACACCAGCTGTTTAGGCAAGGGCCCATTCTTAATAGTCATGTTTCTAACCCAACAATTGATATAAGCATCGACAGTAGCTAGCCAAGGTCTTGCTAGAATGAGA